>ML780335.1:26577-75188 GCA_009831015.1 Picea engelmannii
CCTATGAATAAAATATCAATAATAATAAGAATACTCTTTGCAGTTACATTATTTCAACACTCCCCCTTAACAAGAAGGGTATTCTTTAGCAACATCATGCGAGAGAGAGAGGACAACATCATCAACAACATCAGGTGGGAGGACAACATCATCAATATCATCTTGGCTGGTGTATCTCTAAATCATCAGAAGTTTTCTTCATTAGCAACATCGTCATTCTCGAAAGAATTCCATCATCATTTGCATCAATATGTATCAGTATAAAAATGATACCTCATCACAACACTAGGCTGGTCCATCACAGTACTAGACTGGATCTATGTCACAGCTATTAAGCTGGTAGCTCAGTGCAAGTCACATCTTGCTTTACATGATTTCAAGTTATGGAGGGCCCCCATGGCCTCACTTGCATTCTTATTTTCTTATTTTAGGTATAACTCAATTTATGTTTTTGTTTGATTTCAGCTTTTAAGTTTTGTTAAATGTTCTAATACTGGAAGGATCTTATTTGAAAGTGTTTTTGTAAGAGAACCATAAGATCTCAGACAATTATTAGATTTAGGTTTGTTTCATTTCAATTTTTAAGTTTTGTTAAATGTTCTAATATTGGAGGAGATCCTAAAATTCAGGTTTTCTTGTAAGAGAACCTTAGGATCTTGACAATTGTTAGATCTAGGTTTGATTAGTTGTTGAAAGAGATTTTGATGAATATGTTCTTGTAAGGGAACTTTAAGATCTCGGACATATTAGGAATCTTTCTAGATCTATATATTTTAGGTAGCACTTCTAAGTTTACCTTCCTGGGTTGACATTAAATAAACTCTGATTGACATCATCAATTAGAACTAAACACTTGCTTTACGTCTAACAACTAGGTCAGAAGCAAGGTATACATCATCTTTCTTTACGTCTAACAACTGGGTCAGAAGCAAGGAACACATCATCTTGCTTTATGTCTAACAACTAGGTCATAAGCAAGGAACCATCTTGCTTTACATCTAACAGCGAGGTCGGAAGCAACGAACACACACATCATCTTGCTTTATGTCTAACAACGAGGTCAGAAGCAAGGAATCATCTTGCTTTACGCCTAACAACAAGGTCAGAAGCAAGGAACCCACACATCATCTTGTTTTACGTCTAACAACGAGGTCAGAAGAAAGGAAACATCTTGCTTTACCTCTAACAGTGAGGTCAGAAGCAAGGAATCATATATACTCCCCCTTTCAGGGAGGGTCCTTTCGGACTATACCAAGCTTATCTCTAAAGTGTTCAAACTTTACACGAGATAGAGGTTTGGTCAACACATCAACAACCTGTTCATCCATGCTAACATATAGGAGCTTAAAGGCTCCTCTTTGCACCATGTCATGGATGTAATGATAGTGAATCTCTATGTGCTTCGAACTATCATGGAATACATGATTCTTTGTCATCTTTATGCAACTCTAGTTGTCACATAGGATCGTGGTTGCTTCCATCTCTAGGTCAAATAGATCGGTCAACAACTTTCGAAGCCATATAGCTTCGCAGCTAGCAGACATGCGACAATGTACTCTTCTTCCGCTGTGTTGAGAGCAATACTAGATTGCTTCCTACTCTGCCATGAAATCATGGCTGATCCCAAACTGAAACAACATCCGGAAGTGTTTTTTCTGTCAGCAACACTTCCTGCCCAATCTTAATCAGTGTATCCACTCAATGTGAAATTATGATCTCCGTCATAACTGAGACCATAATCTATCGTACCTTTTAAGGTACCTCATCACATATTTTGCAGCTACTAGGTGAACACGTATGGGATCTACCAGAAACTGAATCAAGGTGTTCATGAAAAAACAAATGTCTGGTCTGGTGTTCATCAGGTACATCAGTGATCCAATAATTTGTCTGTACAGTGTGGCATCAATCAAATCTGACAAAGTATCGACCAACAGCTTCAGCTTCGCTTCCATGGGTGTATTCATGGGTTTGCATTCCAGCATGTTGAATCCCTTTAAGATCTTGACCGTGTACTTCCCTTGGTTAAGGAAGATCCTCTCTGGAATCTACCATACCTCAAGACTTAAGAAATAATGCATTAGGCCAAGGTCTTTCACTTCAAATTCAGAGGCAAGTCTCATTTTACATTCAGCGATGAGCTTTTCTTCTCCAGTTAAGAATAAGTCATCCACATATAGAAGTAATATTACTGGCTCATTATCCATAATTTTGAAGTAGAGATTTGAGTCTGCTCTACTCTTGGTAAAGCCTAAGCTCGTCAAGAAACTGTCTATATGGCCATACCAAGCTCTAGGAGCTTGCTTCAATCCATATAAGGATTTCTTCAATCTACAGACATGAGACTTCTTGTTTCCACCTCAAATCCTTGAGGTTGCTCTATATACACTTCCTCTTCGATGACACTGTTTAGGAAAGTTGTATTTACGTCCATCTGGTGAAACTTCCACTTCATCTTAGCTGCAAGAGCTATGATGGTCCTGATCGAAGTGTATCTGGCCAGAGGAGCGAATGTCTCTTCATAGTCAATGCCTTCCTTCTGGGAAAAGCCACGAGCGACAAATATTTCTCTATATTTCTCAATACTTCCATCAACAACATGATTTATTTTGAAGAGCCATTTTGATTATACCACATCTTCACTTTTTAGTCTGGGAACTATTTCCCATACATCGTTCTTTATTATGGATTGGTATTCCTCTGTCATGGCATCTACCCATTCCTTATTTTGAATGGATTCTTCAAAGCAGGTAGGCTCCTCATCTAGGAGATCACACATCAAATCCGTGTAACTGGAGAATGGCTTTAGTCTTTTAACCTGTCTCAAGGTTCCTTCTGGAACACCATACTTCTCTCCATCTTGAATAAGCTCTCTTGCCCAACCAGGCTTTCTTTTATGGGAGAAGGTCATTTGAGGAGGTTCTTGAACTTCTGTTACATCATTGTCTTCAAGAGTTTCCTCATCAGGGGAAGTTACAACTTCCCTCACTGGTTCTGCAACTTTGGGAACTTCCCTCACAGATTCTGTAATCTTGGGAATTACTGGTTCCTCTTCATACATTTCTTCAAGATGGCATCTTATTGATTTATTAAGTGTTGCTTCTTCATCAAAGTTCACATCCCTGCTGATCTCAATGTGGCGGTGACCTGGTATGTAGATTTTGAAGGCCTTAGAGACCTCACAGTATCCCACAAATATTCCCCACAGTATCCCACAAATATTCCCTTTTTTCCGGAGGGTTCCAGCTTGTTTCTCTTCTCTTTCAGAAATGTGTATGAAGAATGGGCAGCCAAATATTTTGAGATGGATTACCTCTGTCTTCTTTCCGGTGAACATCTCTTCCGGGGTCTTGAACCCAAGTGCGCTATGGGATAATCAGTTCTGCACATAAACAGTTTCCATTGCTGCTTCTACCCATAAGCACATAGGAAGATCTTGATCATGGATCATAGTCTTCACAGCTTCCATAATTGTTCCATTCTTCCTTTCAGCTACACCATTTTGTTGAGGATTATAGGGAGTAGTGAGTTCCTTCTTGATCCCAACATATCTACAAAAGTTCACGAACTCTTTTGAGGTATATTCTCCTCCATTATCTGACCTGAGTATCTTAATCTTCCTTTCAGAAAGATTCTCTATCAAGGCCTTGAATTCCTTGAACTTGTTGAATACTTCATATTTAGATTTCAAGAAATATATCCAGGTCTTGCGAGAATATTCATCAATAAAAGATACATATTATACATACCTACTAATGGAGGATGATGGCATTGGGCCACACACGTCTGAATGAATGAGTTCCAATACTCCTTCTGCTTTGTTGTCCCTCTTTGAAAAAGGGTTCTTGATATTATTCCCTTGTGCACATCCATTGCACATGCCTTCCTGGTCACCCTTGAGTTCTGGTAAACCTGTGACAGCTTTGCATATGTAGGGTAGCACCTTGTAGTTGATGTGGGCCAATCTTCTATGCCAAAGTTCGCATGAGTTTTCAATGGCACGGGTCATGGCAGTCTCTGGGTGACCCTTTAGCTTATATAAGCCATTTTCTTCATTTCCAATGACAATTGCTTCATCTATTGTTTCTCCTCTAGCCCACATAAGAACTTCTCCATCTATAAAGGCAACTCTATAGCCTTTCTTGTCTAAATCTGATATGGAAAGTAAGTTCTTCTTCAAACCTGGTACATAGAGTACATCCTTCATCTTTATTGAGTTTTTTGAATCTAGCTTGTAGTTTGATTCTCCCACTCCCTTGATGGGATATTGGTAATCATCTCCAAGTGTTACTTTTTGAGAAAACTTATTTTCTGGAATACAAGAGAGAGTATTTCTCTTACCCGTCATGTGCTTTGATGCACCACTATCAATGAGCCATGTGTCCTCTTCAGCTCTTACCAATCCCGAGAGGGTCGAGATCAAGACATGGTCCTTGATCATCTTTGTAGGTGGCTCTTCATCTTCGACTATGTGGGCATGTTGCCTCTTATGTTTCCTCTTGTATTATTCTCGTCTGACTGGACAATAATTTGCCTTATGTCCCATCTTATCACAATGATATCATTGTATAGATGAGAGATCTCTTTCCTTGCGTTGTCCTTTCTTCTGAAATCTCCTTGGATGAGATTCTTTATTGGATTTGTTTGATGGTTGAGGCTCTCTATGAGTCTCCCTTTTGAGTTAGGGTTTCTTCCTTCCTCCTTTGGTGTGGGTGGCTAGGGCTTGATCATCATCCCTAGCTAGTAGTGCTTCACGATTCACTACTCTTGTTTCTTCTTGGATGCATTCTTCCCATAGGCTGTCAAACTTCAGTTTCTCCTTTCTGACACATATCGTCTGGATGAAGGCATCCCAAGGTCTTGTAAGACCATTTACTGCTGTCATTATGAGTTCGTCTTCGTCTATGGTATCTCCAATAGCTTGTAGTTGTTCTTTGAATTCCAAGATTCTGGAGAAGTATTCCTGAATCATTTCTCCTTTCTGCATCCTTGTATTCTTTAGTTGATTTCTAAGATTCATATTCCGGTTTATGTTCTTTCCTTCATATAGTCTGGTCAAGGCATCAAACATTTCTTTCGGGGTCTTCTTGGATGACACATAAGGGATCAGATGGTCCTTGATTGAATCTGCAATGATTCTTTTGGCCCTTATTGTCTCCTTTTGATGCTTTGCCTTTTCTGCAGCATCTTCGGGTTCCGATAATTCTTCCTTGACAAATCTTGCTAGATCATTCTCTTCAAGAATGAGGCCAATCCTATACTTAAAAGCACTAAAGTTTTCCACTCCTTCTAACTTTTCAACAAGCTTAATGCTTGCAGACATATTTACCTGGAGCTAGGAAAATGACCGAAAAATGAAAGTGCTCAAAATCAAAATTTGAACTTACCAGGAGATGCGCTTGGCTGAGGCGAGCTGCCTGGTGTGCTTGGATCTGAGAAAATCCAACTTTTTCCCCTTCAAATATGATCTGCGGATTTCTGGATTGGTGCTTCTGGTACGTCTGGTACTCTGGTCCTTCTGGTACTTCTAGTATTGGTTTTCTGGTACTTTTGGTACTTTTGTGAAACTAGGGTTTCACTTTTCGGGAGATCCAACCATTGAAAAGGTGCGATGAAGGTGCCAAAATTATCCTTGGGGGAGGGCACAACTTTCTAGGTGGTTTTGAAGATGAAAAGATTCACTTTTGAAAAACCCTAATTTGCAGGTACTGTAACAATGACGTTTTTCTCTTGCGAAATATGCTTCCTTCAGGTTGGCTCTGATACCATGTTAATGTTTATGCCATTATTATAGTTCTTTGCATTTCAATAGATAATAGCAACATAAGAACAAGATCACTGAGAAATACACATTCACAAGAGACACAACATTTATCCTGGGAAACCCTCTAGGGGAAGAAAACCCAACAAAACTTCCTTAATATAAATAGCCAATACAATGCCAAGAGATCTTATGCAAAAACAAAAAGTCCTCTCCCAAAATATGCGCCACTCTCTCTCTCTCTCCTTTGCCGGTAACAGATCATAACTTGTCTCTCAAACTGAGCAAGTGAGTTTTTATCAAATGAGGCACTAGCCTTCTGTATTTATACAAGTTCTGGCACGTGTGAAGTGTCTCTTCATTGGCAGGGCCGACTTCTCAATCTGGGTGGGTAAATCCACCTTTATTATATTTCTGGGTCTCTTAATTAACTGTTGGGGCCAACTTCTTATTCTGCCTATTATAATTGTCCGTTGACCAATCCACAAAAGGGGATTTGGTCCTATTACAATAACGAACATGATCAATCCATAATGGGGATTGATCCTATGAATAAAATATCAATAATAATAAGAATACTCTTTGCAGTTACATTATTTCAGCACAATTATGGTGGAATCTGTAAAACCGCTGATGACATCTAAAAAACTGTTGATTCAAACGATTTTCATACTTATGACATCTACAAAACCTCTGACTCAAACGATTTTTGTATCGCAGTAGCTCAGTTAAATTAGGAAGCCAACGTTTAAAAAAGAGGCTAGCATGTTTGAAATATGGAGTACGCTGGAGCTTCTAGCCTGTCTCGGCAGGATGGATTCCCAACGGTACTATTTGCCTGCAATATATTCACTGTCTGCTGAGTGGAGAAAAGGGGTGGAGTTAGCGTATGGGATTTTCTCTCTGAAGCTACATAGAAGATGCAGTACCATTTGTTTCTAACATGCGACCAACCATGCCAAATTCCTTGTCTGTAACCCAAGGTTATGCTTTAGTGGTTTGGCAAAGCACTAACTCATTAAACTAGCGAATATAAGCCATCGAGATAACATTTGAAGATTTTAAATAAAGTTTTCAAAGCCTGCCATTATCTACAATAACAGGTTGAATTTAACCACCAATAGAAAAATAGATAAATAATTTAAATGTTTTTTAAAAATATAAAAATTCGACACTACAAAATTTAACTTTAGAAAATGGAGAAAATTTACAGTCAACCTTGAAAAAATAGGAAATCAAAAACATTAACAAATGCTATATACCATGTCTGGGTGATAGATATAATAACAGAACCATCTTCGTTTTAAGTTTATAATCTTCTTTCTTTACATTGCATTATTTTACTCATTTTCTCCTTCCCTCATTAAGGATAAAAACAATACCATTTTTCTCTTCTATAATAGATTAGTTATCCTTAAAAACAATACTATTTCCCAATTTTATAATATATTAATTTTTATATATCATTAAGGTAAAAGCAATACCATTTCCATCTTTTATAATATATTAGTTATTATAAATTCAAATTATGAAAATTATTTTTATCTATCTTTCTTATATCTCACCATCATTTCCATCCAAATAGGTTTTTCTTCTTATATTATTTATCTTTCTCATATCCCACCATCATTTCCATCCAAATCTTTCTTATATCTCACCATCATTTCCATCCAAATAGGTTTTTCTTCTTATATTATTTATCTTTCTCATATCCCACCATCATTTCCATCCAAATAGGTTTTTCTTCTTACATTATTTATATAATTTAACTTGCTTCAAGGGTATTAATAATAACATCCAAATAAGTTTATTTTATTTTATTTTATATTATTTATATAATTTAACTTGCTTCAAGGGTATTAATAATAATTTTATTATTATGGATTTCTTTAATTAGTTAACACCTTGACAAAATCTTTTAACTAAGTAATTTATTTTTATCATTTTTATTTACCTTGTTTTTATTATTTTATTATTATTCAATTATTAAACTATTTCTATTATTTTATTATTATTCAATTATTATGATAGTTTAAGGACTATTTATTTAACACTTTGACTAAATCTTTTATTTAAGTAATTTTTTTTATTGTTTACCTTTATTTTGGTTTTTATTACTTTATTATTATTCAATTACTATAATAATAGTTTAATAATTATTTATGAAAGAAGTTGGATTTAATGATAGAAAACTAAAAGTTTTTTTATTTTTGAGAAATATTCAATTCCACCTTGAGGTAGTGGTCCAACTTGTGGTTGCATAAAGATATATTATATTAAATGATATCATGACCCCACTCCCATGTCCTTTAATTTTAAGTCAATTCCAGCTAGCACAACTAGTTGATGATATCATGACCAATGCAACCCACCCCCATGTCCTTCAATTTTAAATCAATTCCTGCTAGCACAACCTGTTGAGGTGTGGGTTTCGTTTACTAGGCACTGGAGTTCAATACTCTTACAGTGTGTTTAGTCAAGAGGAAATACCCAAAAATCCAGCATAGGAGTTCAATACTCTTACATTGTGTTTAGTCAAGAGGAAACACCAAAAAATCCAGCCATGTTAAGGGATATTTATAATTAAATAATTTATTATTATTATTGTATTTAAGTTATTTTTATTATTTTATTATTATTCAATTATTTTGTTATTTTTGTTTATCTCAAAGAGCTCAAACATGTCACAAAGTGGGATTTGGACCATATATTTTCCTTTGACTTAATTTATTATGGAGTAAGTTTTTTAATGGAAAACCTCAACTTCTTTTCTCTTGAAATTGTTTCTCAAATTTGTTGAGGTTATAATTCTACTTAATTGATGGGAACTTTGACCATGAAACTTTACCCTTAAGGGTTTCAGCCCATTTTAAGTTGACCATGTGTTAGAATTTTGAAAAAAATGAGTAGATCAAGGTGGAACACTCCCCCCCCTAAAAAAAACACTTGTTGGAAAGGTTGAGTTTGTCCAGTTATTAACTCACTCAATTTATTATTATTATCATCTTTTCATTTTACCTTGATTTCAATGGCTAATCTGTTTTTGTATCTATTTATTCTAGTTAATGTATCACTCTTCTCTATTGTACACTGCTTCATTTAAATCCCTTGATGATGGGTGGAGTGTCCACTTCAAACATTAGGAAAGTTTCTAAACTTTAACACACTTTATATCAAGATGAATTATTTCCAATGGGCTTCAATTTCACTGCACAACCACTTATTTTATACGTTCATGGAATCTAAATTTAAGAGGGGGTAGGAAGTGTGCAAATGTGGTGTCATGCGACAAAGATATGTTGAATTGATTGACATGAATCCATTTTTTTGTTTGAACTTCTTTCATTCTTCTCCTTTCATGTCACTCGTTGTTGTAACTTGTGGGCCCTTCATGAGTCTAGCGAAGGGAGGTTGTGAGTCCTTCGAGCCTTCTAAACAAGGATATTGACGCAACTCATACAAACAAGGGTTAAGGTACCTTTATGAGTCGTGTCCATAAAGGTTATTAGTCCTTCATGTAACATCCCCATCCCCAAGCTGGGCAATGCCACACAAAATTTCCAACTCCAATACCATTAATTTTAATAAATTTGCTCTGCATATGAACATAATTATGCAAACCATGACTATATATATATATATAATATAGGAAAATCCCATAACATAATACACAATTACTCGCACAATAATTAAAACAAACACATAGAAGACACTTATCTTTTGTAAAAAGTCACCAACTTCTTGCAGACATCAGACTTTCCTCCCAGCCATAGACTCTGCTACTCATAACCTCTCAGTAGCAGGTCACCCATGATCTGGGGCTAAAACTCCACCAGAGCAAGGAATCCTAAACCGGGATAAGGTCTGTCAATAACCAAAATGCTCATACTAAGGTGCCAACTCTAGCAGAAATCCTATAGTCTCTCATTCCCCACATGTCTGTCACACCCCAGGAATTGTTCCCCTTCTCTGCTCTATAGTCCTTTGACAAGCTCACTTCCTTTCCGGGGCTTCAACAACAAGACAAACAAGAAGTATCAGAGCCTTGTAACTGCAACTTGGCACCTTGGGAAAAAATTTCCTAGTAATTCTCTCACAAGGAGAGAATGTTTATGGGCCTGAAAACCTGCTTCTTCAATAGCGCACGGGCTTGACAACCCGCCTTTTCAACTCAATTACTAAGGTTACTCCTCAAAACGTCTCTAAATATTCCCCAAGTGTAGGTATGGTTGATGGATGCACAATGTGTATGGAGGATAAGAGAGAATGAAATAAATAATGAGTGGATGATGGGAAAAGTGAACTAAATTCCCCAAATATATGTGCATGTTCCCAACTTGACACTTATCATGTTGGGAACTACCTTGGGCCCACTTTCCCCCCCTCATTTGGGTGATATGTTCCCATCATTAGGAACTTAGGATATATTATATCCATAACTTAGGCTTTAACGAATATTAATATAATATTCCCTTGGGCTTAAGCCCCCTTTTCCTAGACTCTTAACCCCCCTTTCCCTTTCTAGTGGAGTTTATCCCCCCACACTCTTTTTGTTTGGTTGGTATACAATATGATGTATTTTTATTAATATTTGAGTGTGATTACATATTACAAAGACATGCTCACTGACCTTTTAGCTTATGGCTCTCCAACCTAATAACCACACAGGCACTCTTCCCCAAAATATCATGACTCACGAGCCTATATATACATTTACACTTGTATTTACAATTGGGGTTCGAACAAGGGGTATTACATTCCCCTCCCCTTATTTATGCATTGTCCTCAGTGCAATATATACACATGTACAATCATAATCTTCAAAATTCTTCAAAAATATGCGGGTACTCTTCATGCATGACATCTTCGTTCTCTCAGGTTGCATCCTCAATACCATGCCAGGTCCATTGGAAATTTATTATCCATATGGATTTGATCCAGATTTAGGAACGAAATGAATTAATTACAGACTGAATACCATAAACACAGAGATAGGAAGAATAAAACAAATATTCAGTGAACAATATCTTCTATTAAATAATGAAATAGGCTGAAACTGTAAAACTACAGACCTAAAACTTGCTCGAATGGTGGTAGCTATCTCTGGGAAGAGATGTGGCCTCTACGCGCATTCGTCTGAGCAGAATGGATTACAATGATGCTCCATAGGCCCTTTTCATATTACTCATGAATGTCAAAACCCTAGACATCCAAAAACCTAACCCTAGAAGGTGAAACGTCAAAAGTCATGTGGGCCCTATGGGTAAGTTGGTGTAATTTGGTACCTCAACTTCCTAGGGTCATAACTTTTGCATACAACCTCTGTTTTAAGCGCGTGATAGCCCGTTGGAAAGGTCTTTCAGAGAACTACACATTCTATTGTCAGACGCTAAATTTGTCTACAGTTTGATTGTGGTGAGCCAAAAAACAATGTTTAGGGCCCCAAAACAACCTTGAAAGTACAACAAGATGTGCTGACATGAAAACATACAAAATATGTCAGTTTGATTAGGAGAGAGGCCACCCATATCCACCTAGAGAATGTGTGAGGATTCAGACATCCCTAGAAGTGTAGAACTCACAATTATAAAGCAGTATAGAAAGACGTGCTGAACAAAAATGGACATGAGGAGCTAGTTGGAATAGGTGGGTGGCCACCAATATCCACCTGGATCAATCATACCCCCTTAGGAAGCAATGGTCTCCATTGCGTTGAATTCCCCCATCAGCTGAGGAAACTTCTGTTGGATTTGGCCCCGGGTGAGCCACTTGCCTTGGTGTAGGAGTTGTCCTGCCTTTACAACTCGATAAAGTTGGATCTGCTGCTGGTGAGTGCCCTTGACCTGTGTGTCCACTATTTGATCGATGTATGCTTGTTCCATGCAGTCAGGGTTGAGTTCTGTTGGCGTCATATGTTCAACAATCTCTGAGGTGTCCAATAATGGTGGAAAATATGGCCGAAGGAGGTCCACATTGAATACTAGATGCAGACCAAGGAAGGATGGAGTGTTGAGTTCAAAAGCATTGCTACCCACAGCCTTGGTGATAGTGTAAGGCCCATAACGAAGTGGACGAATCTTCCAATGGGGCCCGGTGAGACGATCCTTCTGTAAATGTAACCAAAGTTTGTCGCCAACCTGAAACTAGTGTGGTACCCTGTGTTTATCACGACGCTGCTTGTACTTAACATTGGATTTCTACAAAATCTCCTGGACTTGTTGGTGGATATTTTGAATCCGCTCAATGAATTTGGTGGCTTTGTCGACCACATATTGATCAGGGGAAGAGTCTGTTTGGGTGGTGGCAAGAGGAAGTGAAACATCAAGGGGTCCCAAGGATTGGAATCCCAGACCCACCTGAAATGGGCTATGGCCGGTGGAACTATGGAGAGCCCTGTTGTAACTGTGTTGGACATATGGGAGACTCTCGTCCTATGTACCGGGATTCTTAGAATTATACATGTGTAGGATGTGCACAATCATCCGATTGACGACCTCGGTTTGGCCATTGGTTTGGGGGTGGAAAGAAGTGATTTTTGTGAGCTTGGTGTTGAACAAAGACTAGAGACTTGCCCAAAGGGTGTTGAGGAACCTGTTGTCTCGGTCGAAGATGATGGTCTGTGTTATCCCAAAGTGAACCCAAAATCGTTAGAAGAAGAGCTTGGCAGTATTGACCGATGTGACAGTCTTCTTTCAGGCTGTGAGGATGGCCATCTTCAAAAACCGATCAACGACCACAAACACATAGTCATTTATGTGCTTGGTGGACGACAAACCATACATGTAATCCATGGAGATGGACTCCCATGACTTCTCAGGAATAGTCAGAGGGGTGTATAAGCCTTGCTTCTTTATGGTTGGCTTGGAAATGGCATAGACAGTGCAAGATCTGATATACTTGCTGACGTCTAGTCGAAGTTTTGGCCAATAAAAATGTTTCTGAAGGATGACCACAGTTTTCTCTTCCCAAATCAGATTTTCACCCTCGCTTGTAGGAACAAAAAGATGGCCTAGGTGGCATAAGAGTCTGTCCTGAATGTGAAAATCAATGACAGTGGTGCATGTACCCAGGAGATGATATGTGGTGGTGAAGTCTGGATCTTGCTAGTAAATTTGGGGCCACTCCAATGTTTCATGTCCACAAGAATGGAGCACAATGGTAGGTGTAAACACAGGAGGTTGACTGAGGAAATCGGTGACATGATGGGAGATATTGGTCTTATACTCGATGTTGATATAGAACTGTTGTAGGTAGGTGGACCACTTCTGATGGCGGTCGTTCTGCAAATTCCACTGTGTCTGGATGAACTGCAAAGGCTTGTGATCAATGTGTATGATCTTCTTTGTCCCCAGAATGTAATGTTTCCATTGACAACAGGCTTGTACAATGGAATACATTTTCTTGTCATAGGTGAGGTATTTAAGGACAATATCAAAGAGTGTCTCACTATGGTATGCCACTAGATTCCCATGTTGAGTGAGAACTGCGCCCACAACATAATCAGATGCATCAGTCTCAATCTCTAATGGTTGTTGCAGATCGGGCAAGGAGAGTATTGGAGCTGAGCACAAACAATGTTTCATATCTTCGAATGCTCATTGCTACTCCTTCCCCCACATGAAATTGGCCCTACCACTGCCCTTGGTCACCTGGCTGAGGTCCTAGGCAATATGGGAGAATCCCAACATGAACCGACGGTAAAAATTGGCAAGTCCTAAGAAGCTCTGAAGCTCGGTCAGTGTGGTCGGGGCTAGCCGGTCACGGATGACTTGGATCTTAGCTGAATCAACATGTACCCCATGTTCATCAATAATGTAGCCCAAGTATTGCACCCTGTTCATGCCAAAGGATCATTTTTCCAAGTTGGAATAAAGCTTGTGCTACTGCAAAGTGCTCAAAACCTGATGAATATGTCGCATGTGCTCCTCCCACATTCTGTTGAATATGAGGATGTCATCCAAATGAAATACCACAAAGGATTTGGTGAAGGGTCTCAATACATCGTCCATCAACCTTGTGAAAGTGGCTGGTCCATTTGTTAAGCCAAAGGGCATGACTAGCCATTCGTAGAGACCTTCCTTAGACTTGAAAGTTGTCTTCCAGACATCCGTTGGTTCGATGGGAACCTGGTGGTAGCCAGACTTCAGGTAAATCTTTTTGAATAAATTTTCCCCCTTGAGTTGGTCAAGAAGGTCATCAATTGATCCATATTTGGATCCAAGAGCTTGATGAGGCTTTGAAAGGATTAAAAATCAAATTTCTCAGAATGGCTTCAAATCGGATGTGTGTGTAGGCCTCATTGATACTAACCCAACACAACTTGAATAGGATGAAACGAACATCGTATGCTCCTGATATCGCATTCTGTTCATTTCACTAAGCATGCAAAAAGTCAAACAGGTCAAAGTCAACGCTGACATTAGCATGTACGACATATGATGTCAGGATGATGTCAGCATGTTGACGTGGCATCACAAGGAGGTGACACGTGTCACCCATTTTCGGGCTGAGTTAGCACTATACATATTTGACACATGTCGCTGTACAGATGACATGTGGTAGTCTGTATAGTGACGTGGCCCTACAGTAGATGGACATGTGGCATACGGACGAAAGTTGGGCCAGGTGGCTGGGTGTACGGATTGACACATGGTAGGGTGACTGGGTGTATGGACTGCTGATGTGTCAAACATGTGGCAAGATGACTAGGCATACAATTTGACGATGTGGTCCAATCCTGGATCGCCACGTGGCCCAATCTAGTGGTGCCACATGGCACCCTGTGGATGCCCAATGATATTTGGGTAAAAAAAATAATTAGTCTAGGAGGTTTGAAACTTCGACCTCCTCGGGCACCAATGATTTAGCAAATGGGTGCTAACAATTCGGGCTACGGGTGTTTCTTTTTTAATACTGGGTGCATTTTTAATATAAGTTGACAGTTGCGGAGAATGGGGGGTTAGCCCCGGTCGGTGGGGGCCAGCCCCGACCGACCGAGGCTTAATACTCAAAGCTACACCTGTGATTGGAACGTGGAGTTATGGTATGTGGTCACATGGCCCATACGACCAGTGCAATGCTAAAGACTTGGGGATTAACTGTTAGTGCCTAGCTCGAGATCACGTGGAGTGTGACCATAGGACCAGGGGTCAACACAATAGGGGGCTGCACCCTATATTTTGTTATAAAGTGGGTTTAAACCTTATATTAGTGATTTTATGGATATTATTCAGCAGATTTTTGAGGTTTTGGCCAATATTGGGGGATATTGGGCCCTTTTTGAGGCCAAATCTTGGGAGGAAGTTGGGAGATGGTTACCAACTTCAGATCTATATAACCAGGCCTTCTTAAGGTCATGGGAAGAGGTTCATAATAGGTTTATGTTGCCGGATTGTTGAGCCAAAGCCATTTTCATGCAGGGAAGCTATTGAGGAGCACACCTTTGCGGGCCATTTATGGAAGATCCATTCATCTGATTTGGGTGTCGTCAGTTTTGATGGGTTCATGAGATCTGGTAGAACATGACCATCTCATTTTTGTAACCTTTTGGAAATATCATGATGTACTTGTAAATTTTCGAACAAAAATAAGAACGCCCACTGAGACAAGGCCCATAGATGTAGGCGAGATTGTCGATCTCCGTTATCACATTGGTGTTATGGTTTGTTGTTGTTTATTACTTATTTCATATCTACATATATGCTTATGGTTGTTATGACTCTTATATACTTCTTCCTCTTTCATTAATCTTCCTAATTGGTTAATTAACACATGCATAATAACTCAACCATTGTCGTGTAAAAGATCTTTTCGGATCAAGTAGGTATTAGAGCCAGTTGACGTTTGGAATTTGAGTTTGTTTGTTAACCAAGGAAGAGATCAACTCAAGGGAGAAAATGGAATCTACAGGAGGAATTTATCAATATGAGAAGCAATTCATAAATTCGGTGTTTTCCATGGCTGAGATGGTGAAAGTGTTGTATGAAGACTACTTGGAACGAACGAGCTCAGTTCAAGTGAAAGCTTCAAAGAATAACAAAGGAAAATAAGGATTGAAGGAAGTTCCTTCTACATCTGTTTCAGAAAACAACTCTGGTAGAACTCAACCAACTCATTGTTTTAACCTTTTGGAACTATCATGATGTACTTGTAAAGCTTCGAACAAAAATAAGAACGCCCATTGAGACAAGGCCCAGAGACGTAGGTGAGATTGTCGAACTCTGTTATCACATTGGTGTTATGGTTTGCTATTGTTTATTGCTTATTTTAGATTTTCATATGTGCTTATGGTTGTTATGACTCTTCAATACTTCTTCCTCTTTCATTAAGCTTCCTAATTGGTTAATTAACACATGCATAATAACTCAACCATTTTCGTGTAAAAGATATTTTCAGATCAAGTAGGTATCAGAGCCAATTTATGTTTGGAATTTGAGTTTGCATGTTAACCAAGGAAGAGATCATCTCAAGGGAGAAAACTACATCTATAGGAGGACTTTCTCAATATGAGAAGGAATTCATAAATTCGGTGTTTTCCATGGCCGAGATGGTGAAAGTGTTGTATGAAGACTACTTGGAACGAAAGAGCTTGCTTCAAGTGAAAGCTTCAAATAACAACAAACGAAAATAAGGATTGAAGGAAGTGACTTCTACATCTGTTTTAGAAAACAAATCGAAGGAAAGGGCCTTGGAATTGAGGGCCAAGGTATCATTAATCCCATTGAGGTAGTGGAAATGCCTCAATATTTAGGATTGGGATATGGCGAAGTGGAGATTGGAGCATCCTTCAAGATGGGTTCCAAAACTTTGGAAGCAAGTAATACTTCAAATGGCCAGCTTAAGACATTGCAGGAACACTTCACGAAAGGTAATGGTGCATCACTCCTTGATTGTGGTAGTGAATGCAAGTCACCTGCACAAAAAAGTGAAGATCAACAAGGAAGGTATAATGGTCATGTTTTTACCAATTCTCTTTTTTATTATAAAAAACATAATCATGTAATCTGAAACTTGTGGAATATGTATCCATGTACTTTTTGTCATTCACCCAAGCATTGTGTTGCGAAGTGTTGGAAGAGACAAACTATGTACATGAAGTCTATGTTGGCCAGGAAGGAAACATGATATAAATCCTTGACTCAACAACGGAAGAAAGAGAATGGTAAACAAGTCTGGATGCCAAAAACTCAGTGCACTTTTTGCAACAGGGGTGGACATCAAAAGGCTAATTGTTGGAAGCTTAATCCAGAGCTTCGTCCAAATAAGGACAAAAGGATTGCATGTACTCATGAAGGAAGAAATATTACCAGCGAAGCAAGAGGAACACCGTAAAGGAATGAAACAAGCCACTTGGTTTTTCCAGAAGTGGATGTCACAACTTCATTGTATTTTGCTTCCATTAATGTAATCACACATATTGAAATGATGACCTGTTATAACATCATTTTTTTACAACATCATGTTTTGTTTTTGTCCTTATGAGTATGTAATACGTAAGATCCATTTTGTAACCTTTTGTGGGACCAAAAGGTCCTTAGTGGGGAGGTGTGATCCAGATTTGGATCTAGGAGCTTGATGGGGCTCAGAAAGGCCTAAAAATCAAATTTCTTATAATGGATTCAAATCAAACGTGTGCGTAGGTCTCGTTGATATGAACCTAATGCAACTTGAATGAGCTCAAACAAATGTCGTATTCTCCTGATATCACATTCTGTTCATTTTGCCAAACATGCAAAAAGTCAACCAGGTCAAAGTCAACGCTGACATCAACATGTACTATAGGTGATGTCAGCATGCATTAGGATGACATCATGATGATGTCATCATGTTGACATGGTGTCACCAGGAGGTGACACATGTAACCCATTTTTGTCATTTTCGGGTTGAGTTGGCACTGTACGGATTTGACACGTGGCACCATACGAATGACACGTGGCAGTTCGTATAGTGATGTGGAAGTCCTTAGTTTCCCAACTGATCCACCACCTATAGCCCGTCACCCAACCAAATAACCATCATTTTGTCATATAAAAGGAGGTTTTGGGGTCTCATTCATGACATAAGCATAAGAACAGTGATACTCTGCTCGTTTCACATCCCCTCCTTGCCCCAAGAATTGCAGCCACCTTGTGAGATTTGCATCAAAATTTCCTATTTTTCCCTTTTTCTTCCATCATAAGCCTATTCCATTTCCCTAGAAGAAGTGTGAGAGGAGAAAGATACACAGAGGCGCAGTTGGAGCTTGGTGAAGAGGAGCCTAGACCAGGTTCATGGAGCAGTTGTCGACCTTGTTGTAAGTAAACATTGTCATATCCATAAAAGAAATAATTTTGTTATCCCGAAATATGATGTGTCAAATGCTTGTATTCAATTTATGTTTCATTCTAACATCTAACCCGTGATTTATATATGAGATGCATGTTTGTAGTTTCCTGTTTATCTGTTTGTGAATGCAGGTCAGCCTTGGGAGGAGGCTTGCAGTCAGCGAAGCTATCAAATGCGAGAGGATCAACATCGGGCATTGTTTATGGGCCCTAAATCCCTTGACTCAACAGTAGTAACAAAACCCACCACCGAGGCCCAATTAGACTTTGCAGTGTTTAAGATGTAATGGTTCTCCAGATCTTGCGATCTGACTAATTTATCAATGGGATTTGTGTTTTCTTGTGAAGGCTCTTCCTTTAGTTAGGACTATTCTTTTATGTATTTTCTCTTGGGTGTGACTGGTTTGAGAGATGCAAGATGGTATAAACCAACTTGAAAAGTAACAGGATTGAAGTTTAACTACTAGGAAGAGGCCGAGCTTGGGATAACCCGCTATTCAAGCATGCAGATGGTGATTCGATGCCAAAGGGCCTAGTACTAATACATTAACCAAATGAGCATCCAATTACTATTTGAGAAAAAAAAACTAATTAACAGAAAGAAAACACATATGTAATCAAAATCAGGATAAGAAAAATAATTCATCTACCATAACATTCATCACATAACAACACAATGATTTATCTTCATCATTAAAGTAAATAACATCAAAACATTGCACCAGATAACTTGACAACAGAATTGATTGCTCTTACTCATTCATTGCATCATTCATGGAACAAGATAGGAAGTAATTCTTCTCCAAACTCCAATCACATACATCTGATGAAAATAACTTGTCTTTGGTCCAGAAGGAATTCTCAATTCATAGCAGTCTCAAAATAATTATCAATAACCAAAAAGAAAGAGTTCTTACAACAACCATCAACCCTTTGTTCATTGGTTGATGTCTCTATTTATAATATAAAGTTTAACTGTAATTAATGGCTAAATATAATTCAAGCCAAACAAAAATCGCCACGTGGCGTGATCATCCAACAGTTTCTTTCAATAGTCCACCCGAGATGTCTTTTGAAAAGGGTGACTTCTTTCATATTCAGACCAGCTGATAAATAGATCTTCACAGGTTTGAGCCCATGGGAACCTATGTTGTTCCATAGGGGCAACATATACTCCTCTAATATCCACTGCATGCACTCGGTACTTCACCAAACTGGAGTTCAGTTGTTGTAGCATGGCTCGATCTCTGATCGGGTGTTCCGTGAATTGTTGCACTTGCCTTGGCTTTGCATCGGTGACCTTTGCGCACTCTTCAGCCCATAGCGAGTCTTGCTCGGCATGTATCTTGAATATGTCTCTCAGGTTGATAAATTCATCGGGGGTCGGTACTTGGGAAGACCGGCTTCTCGCATCACTCCTTCGGTTGGCGCTTCGGTGTTCCTTTTGGGTTCTTTGGCGAAATCTCGGAGCACGTTTTGTTCGGCAATCGAAGGAACTCTCCTGCAATCGAGATTGAGGTAGTTTAGTGATTTAAGAAATATAATATAAGATGTTTAACAAACAAAAAATGGACTGGTACGTACCTTTAGAGCTTGCTAGTCCCGATCGTTTAATAATTACATGATCCCAAATGCCCTTTGAATGACTTGCGATGTCTTCATCTACACCGCCACTCCTCTTTGGTTTAAATGAGTTATGTCATCACGTGCCAGGGTGGAAAATCAAGTACGATGGACATGAGCATTGGTACCGTCATAGTAACCTTTTGAACTTTGGGGCCAAGATAAGACATCGGGGTGGAGTGTGTGCATGTACGCTCCCAAAAGGTCGGATGCCATAATAAGGAAGTCGTTAAATGATTCCAGAATCCATATTACCAAGTGTGTCAAATATCATTCATCGATAATGGAAGCTAGGAAGTTTAAAGAGATAGGGATGACTGTACCATATGTTCCTTGCAACCTCGATCGACGATGTTTTACGTGTTCTGAATCGTATCTATTGAGCAACTATGGAGCATTTAAACTTCAAAAACATCATGTCACAAAGCACGAGTGTTTTATTGACACACTCTGTTTCACTCCTTTGCTTCACTATAAATTCCCAGAGTTCTGTGGGGAATTCTATGCATATTCCCGACCCATACTTCTGTAATTATGGTTTGGCGAGTTCATCTTGGAGAAATCCCTTGTAGTAGTCTTTATCATCTGCAGATGCCCGAATTTCTACGTTGTTGTATTATGGGGTCTCCTCCCAACACGAGATGGGGTTTGCGAGGTAATCGGAGTGCCAGGTCCAAGCCCCAGCGTACCTGGGACTATTTCTCATTGGCTTCCTGTGTACCTGAAACTCCAATGGGAGTTACAGGCCTTTGCTTGGAAACGGTGTCAGCATCTCCAACAGAGCTTGGGGTGAAAAAATATACGTCTAAAAGATGTATGATGGGAACCCTGCCTTCTCAAGAGCCGAAACCACGGAGAAGAGGGAGGCCTAGAAAGGATACAAAAAAAGGGGAGGAAGACCACCTCCTGACTGAGCTAAGCATACGTCTAGTCGTTGAGGAGTCTGTGAGGTTTACCCACTGGTTGGAGCTAGTTGGGACTACCGGTAGAGGAGACAGGAGACGAAAGGGAAAGGCAAAAGCACAGTTTTCTCCCGTCGAGAGCCCCACTCAACAGTTAGAGCAGGAAAAACTTGCGATAGCTGAAATCTACCAATAAAATAGAGAGTTGCAGCGTCATTTGGCGGTAAAAGACCAGGAGATACCACCATCGCAGGGTCGTGTAGGAAGCATGGGTTGGTTGTAGAGATGGCTTCGAGAAGCACAAGATATAATTGTGCAGTTGCGCGAGGTGCAGTGGATGGCAGAGGAAAAGGATACAGTGCAAGGCACGAGTAGTAACCTAGGAAAAGGTTCATGTGCGGGAGAGGCTTAGTGAGTGATCCTGTGCCTTGCATTCTTCTGAGTGACGCTTGGACAAATTTCCCCTTTTTCTCTCTTGTTGTAAATATATTTGTGGTTTTACTGCCATTGGGTCGGTTGGTCGCGACGTCGATGTGGCTTAGTTGTATGTGATCCGAACTTGGCGGGAGCCTTTAATACTAAATGTTGGAAGTATTTTGAATGTATTACACTTTCATATGGATGTAAATAGGATATTAACCGTGTTTTCTTATAAAAAATCATTAGTTTGCACAAATTATCAGATCTTGTAATCGTCATTATTGTACTGTGGGTTTGTTGATACGTTTCCTTTTGTAAAATTTCTAATATCAATAGATGCTTACGTGGTGGCATTATCAACCCCATATCATTAGAAACATTTAGTTATAAAAGGCATTCGTTGATAAATAAGGATCTTACTTGGGACCTCGCTCACGTAAAAAACACTAATAAAAGATCAGATACGACGGGTGCCGATATCGGGTGACATTGGGAAAATAAAATAATGTAAAGTTTTTTTCTTTGTGTATTTACACAATGTAATGTCTTTAATGCCAAAAATGTATCGGGGGTCGGAGGTCGGCGGTGTCACTCTTCCTTTTGCACGATGCGTACTATTACACCTTTCTATCGAAAACAAACAGATTGGTCTTCGGGAAAATCCTTCCCGAGGTTTATTCGTACGAAAGAAATGATCTCATAGACCGACGCCAATGAAGGTTGGCACTGGGCTACTTTGACTTCCCAAATGATTTTCGCCACCTTTATCTTTCAACGATGTCAAATTTCTCAAGTGAGTTGGGGAAAATTCTGGGTCGTTCCTTGACTAGTAATTAAGTCTCTTTCAGAGTTAAGAAAGTTCTTTGTTGTACACAAGCAAAATTTAATCAATTCAATCATGAAACATATGAGATAAGCGAAGGCATCAATTTCATACTGAAGTGATAACACTCCAAGCCAAAGATCAAGTGGTACCCCAAAAAGTAAATGGTCACAGACTTTTTAGGGTGTGTTGAGTACTCAACAAACGCAGAGTAAAAGGTAAAGTTACCTGATCTTTTCACTTTGTCTTTCATGTATGAATTTGGAGTATATTCGGGGTAGTTAGAAAGGTAAGAGACTTTTAGACGGTTAGATATGCCTACATGTTCAACCCTAGTGTAGTCCATAGGGGGGTTTTCCCGCTATAGCAAAACTAGCGACCATACTAGGGAAACCTCTAGGGTTTTAGGGGATTTTTTTTTGGGTATTTAATTGGTTTTTATCTTTTGAGTTTCTTTTCTGAGTCTGTTGAGTCTTTAAGGGATTCTGGTCACATGTTGGATTCATACCAGTTCTCCTTGGCCTGTCAGTCTAACTGTTTGTTTTCTTTTTGAGAAGTTACAGAGGTGTACGCGACTTGTTGTGGGTCAGCACGCCTACATATGCGCCCTTCTTTTGGACAGCCCGTGTACATACACAAGATGTTGAAGCATCAATAGCGTGCATGTGTCAAGAAATATTTTCTTTAAGAAGAGGCAGTCAACCTCTTCCCTGATTGAAGTCCCACTTCTCAGAGTTTCCTGATTAAGTACAGTGTATCTATTTTTACAGTGAAAGCCTGGGTTTGATGTCAGTTTGGTTATCTTTTCAAACATTTCTTGTGTTTAGTTCGAAAGGGTTTTAGGCAAGTCTTCAATTTTTGTTGATCAACCTATTAGGTGTCTTTAGCGACTCCCTATGATCCACAATGGGCCAGAGGTTAGTTTTCGGTCTTGTCTTGTTTTTCACTTTTTCCCCTTTCGCTTTCTTTAAATAAAAAGAAAAATAATTTATTTCAAGTTTCTTGTTTGAAGCATAAAAAAAAATAATAGAAAAAGATTTTTCGTTTCTTTGTTTGGTTAAGTAGTTGGGTTAGTTACTTTGTTTGTTAGAAGAAATAGTTATTTTCTTAAGTTCTTTATTGATTGATTAGAACATTAAGTAGCTCGTAGTCAAGCGAAATTTCATTTTAGGGTTTCCTTTAAAAGATCTTAGAAAAAGTTAGTTACGAAAAGTTGGTTAAAGACTTAGTTGCAAATCTTTATTGTTAACTAGAAGTAATTTTGCTTTCAGTTTCGTTTACATCTCCTTTTTTTCGTCTCTTAAAACACACCATTAGTTTCATTATCGTTTCCTTGAATTAAAACAAACCATCTAAAATTAACACTAATTTAAAATCAACTAGACTTTATGTTTGTAGGGTCAATCAACTAGTCTAGCCTAGAGTCTTGAATTAGGTTGGAGAGGAAACTCTTCAAGGCTTATAAACAAACATTGGAGTAAGTTCTAGGGAGTGTAAAAATTCTAGTAAATGTGAAATTTATTTGGGACCCCCTTCTAACACAGGGGCTAAACACGAGGTCGCGTGCAGAAAGGCAACGGAGATAACCCCTCCAAAGTCGGACCAAGTGTAGTGGGGAACACATATTGAGGACTTGTCGTGGGATACTACTGGTTGCATTTTCCTATGGAGCTTTGTGGACCCCGAATCCATTCAGGATCCTCAGTTGTCTTATGGACCACTTTCTTCAGATACCCTCAGTAGGTTTCGGGGTTTGTTACCCTACTCATTGTGGTCCACCCAACTGTCGATTGTACCCTCTTGGTGACTGTTCGCGAGCTGGAAACTTAGTTGCCTTTATTTTAGGGACTTACAAAGGTGACTGTGGGAGTATATCATGGTACCTAGGGAAAACGTCAGGCCAAACTTTGTAGAGTATACTCGGAGGGTGCTTCCGTGTTCGAGTTGCACTTGCACTGGTAAGTTTCTCTAGTGTTGGCTAGCGTAACTGTTCTTCCAACTAGATAGTGTTTTTCTTGTTTTGTCTTGTAGGAACTTTTCTAGTGTGTGCTTGGTTTTCAACATTATTAAAAGCCTTACTATATCATTGATCTTCTGACAAAGTGGAAGACCAAGAGCTCTGTCGGTCACGAAGGCTTCTGGGCCTACCACTGGTTACATTGGAGCCACCACTGCCATCGATACATTGAAGACTTGACCAGCAAGGGTCATTTGAGGCGACCGAGCGTAGGAAACTGTGCCTAAGCCTTTCTCGAGAGGAGAGCACTCGAATCCGGAGGAATTGAATATTTCTAAACTTGTAGTAGAAGCTCTTAGTCCATTAAACCCTTTGATCAATGACTTGTCTGCACCACTTTTGATACAGGTTGGCTTTCCAAGGGTAACACATCACGAGTGTTAGATAGTTTTGAAAGTAGCTATGGAAGAAAATTTTTCTACTTCGTTAGGGAGTCCTCACACTCCATTAATGATTGCCACTACATGAGGTGTTTTTCCTTCGAAATCACTTTCGATGGTTTGGACCACGATGGTCTCAACCACCTCTACTTCGGGCAACGGTCTTATTTCATCTATGGCAACGATCAGGGTTCTGTTCACACAGAGTGCGATGGGCTCTCTGTTTTCATATGGAATGTACGACTTTGATATGAACTTCATCCTCACCTACTCCACCCTATAGACCATGGGTTTGGGGGAAAGGAGCTCAAAATCTCCTTTGCAAGTGTCCATGGGGGGCACCTCATCCCCTTATAACACTTTTCCTTATGGTAGGGGTCATATACCCCCTTCGTCCCCTTCGCTCGGTGATGCTCCCCAACAACCCATCAGGTCGAACATGAACTATAGCTTGTTCGGAGTAGGCAATCTAGGAAATTCTTCCTACACCACGCCAGTGGGTTCGATGTCATTCTCTTCATTCGACGTGTTTGGAAATAACGCTTTCTCATCAATTGTCATCTCGTCCGGGGAAAACCCTGGTTTTGGACAACAAATTCTTGTGCAAGGCACTATTCCTACATAGGGGGAAAACACAGAAGTCTTCTCCTCACAAGGACTCTGGAATCCGTGGCAGGGAGTAGTTCCCTCGTCAGGGATGTCGATCGGGGGCAACCCTTTCCATGGTTAATGGAACCCCGGGAAAGGCTCAATACCTTTTCCCGTCGGATCGGTAGGGGGAAACCCTTTCCAGAATCTTTGGAACACGACGCAGGGAGAAATCCCTGCCCATCCCTCAACTTCCAATTACGAGAGTCAGTCGATGATGTCCCAACAAACACAATATCTGTACATTGGCCAAGGCCATGGTATTTACCAGAACCCTGGTCAACAACCTAACTTTTCCCGGCAACCTGGTGCCAGTCAAACTCTAGGCTCCTTTCTTCCTGTGCATAGTCAACAACCCAAACTACTGTTTCTGGCAACATTACATTTTGTAGACTTGTCAAGGTTGTTAAATGACCCCATTTTTCATGATTCGCATTGGCCTCCCATGCCAATGAAGTTTCCCTCAGACATTCTGAAGTTCAAAGGTAAGCCTAATGAAGATCTAGGTGATCACGTGACCACTTTTCACCTATCGTTCTCGTCGAACTCACTACGAGAGGACTCTATAAAATTCCTTCTGTTTCAATGCACCCTCATTGGGAGTGTCGCGAAATGGTACATCGATCTCGACCACTCAAGATACTCTTGCTTTAGCGATTTGGCAATGGTTTTCCTAAACCATTTCCAACTACCTGTGAGATATGATGTTGGCACCGAATTGTTGGCCAATTTTGAGCAAACAAAGGCTGATGATATCTCGGATTACATATGAGAATGGCGGCGTCAAAAGAGTTTGATAAAAGTATCGGTCCCACCAAATTTCCTAATGGAGTGGTTCCTTAAGTCTTTGGTACCTCAGTTATCCAAGGATGTCACAACGTCGAAAGTGTTTTTAGAGGAAGAGGTGATAATGAGAGCTCAACAGCTTGAACTGATATACTCTCAGTCTGGTTTACTCTATGAGGTTTTTCCATATGCGCCATGGTCCATCCTTGACAAGGCCAGACACAAGTCTGGAATACATGTCGATGGTATAGTTGGTTCAACACAATCAAATCCCACTGATCAGTTGTCGAATCAATTGCAACAATTGTCGATACAACAGACAATGACCAGCCAAATCTCCAGTTCGCCTGCTCCCCCTACCCAAACGTAGGATGTACATAGTGTGCAGTCGACGAACCCGAAGGCCAACCAGAAGCCTGACGTAAAGAAAAAAAAGAGAAACAAAAAGGGTAAGGGGTATAAGAAACCCACCAACAATGTTGGTGGGGGCAACACAAAGAAAATAAAGTCAAAGTATCCATGTAACCTTTGGATGGAAGACCATCCAACTCACCTGTGATCTCAACTTGCAAAGGCCCAGAAGTTATTTGCGCAGCAGCAGCCTGTTGTGTTAATGAAACCATTTCCACACGGGAAAATTTTGACTCAAGCCTCTACGAGCGCGGATGGGGGCAGTCAAGGACCCCTTTCGTCTTCTAGTAATCCCTCGGTCGTGAACGTTTATATGATGAAAGGTGACACTTTTATAGAAACTAGGGAACACGATTACGGAATGCCAAAAACTGTTGAAAAGGGTAAGGAAGCCGTAAACCCATCTGTTCCTCTCCATATCGAGAAGACGTGGGCAAAACAATGACACACATCTTGAAAGGGGTGTTCAAGAAAGATTCACATAATCCGAACGCGAGGGCCACCCAGAATTACTCTGTGGTGGAGGATTTGTCTCAAGCCCCTTGCTCGATGTCTTCTTTGGAGGTCCTCCAGAGCTGCCCCTCACAGAGACAGGCTCTATTGTCCGCTTTGGGATCTGCTGAGACCTGTAATCCAGGAACGATCATGCTTGATACGATCGACTTGAAACCTTGTCTCCCTTACCATGTTGCATTTCAGATAGTAGTGGCTCACCCCACAAAATATTTTACTCGAAATATTTTTCGTACGGTGGTTGATGAGGGTACCTTGACATGCGTGATGTCGTTGGTGTGTTGGAAGGCCATTTTCCAACCCATTTTGTCTTTGTCACCTACTCTACTTATTTCTTTTGACGGTCATTCTTTTAGACCACATGGAATCATCCCTTCTTTCCCCATGCAATTAGGAGGGAATATTGTGTGCATCAAAGTTGAAGTGGTCGATGCGCCTCTCGACTACAACCTGTTGTTAGGAAGGAGTTGGACATATGCAATGCATGTAGTGGTTTCCACAATTTTTCGACTCTTATTGTTTCCACATGAGGGTCGAATTGTAATCATTGACCAATTGTCCTTCTCCTGGCCTGACCCTTCATCGGGGGAATCCATGGTCCCGATGATTGATAACCCTCAGCCTGGTGTCGTCAACATGGGGGTTGGTTTGTTCCCACCTCTTATGGGTACTTTCAATTACCCACCTCCTTTCGGCGATGTCAAGCTCATATCGACTACCCCCGGCCAACCTGGGGCTGGAAATTTTAAAGT
Source organism: Picea engelmannii (assembly GCA_009831015.1). Classification (NCBI taxonomy): domain Eukaryota; kingdom Viridiplantae; phylum Streptophyta; class Pinopsida; order Pinales; family Pinaceae; genus Picea; species Picea engelmannii. Next base: position 53,937 of record ML780335.1, read on the forward strand.
GTCGTCATTCTGTACAACTTAATTTAATGATATGTGGACTCTTCCTTCCCCATCAACTTCGATGGAAGGGACAGGGCATCCTGGCATGGGCATGCCCTTGTCCATGGTAGAAGTTGCATACAACATTGTCCAACAAGCTTCAACTGACCCCGATCCGACTCTCGCACAGGAGTTAGATCCAGTTCTCGAGCCTATCTGGGCTCAAGGTTCCCTCGCCACTAACGATTCTTTAGACTTGGTCTTGCCATCTGATGAGGCGATTTTAGAGGTATCAACTAGTCCAGACAGACCTTGGGATGATCTTCATCACATATCTTATTTCCTCCCAGAGTTAAGAAGAATAGAGGCAGGTGAATTCATGTTGACTATGGCTGGAGATAGTTCTTGTCCTATTAATCCTCTGGCTACGCACATAGTTTATTGTTGGCATGATTTACAGGAAAGTGTGTGCTTGTCATTGATGGAAAGAACATCAACGTCAATGGAAAACAGGAAAAGGAATCAAGCTCAGGAGGGATAGAGGCTTGGAAGTGTTCAGAGGAAGGACGAGGGTTGAAGTCACCTCGTGGAGATAAGCCAGAAGATCAACACCAAAGATAGATCGAGCCATCGATCTAAGAACATGATAGACAAACAACATCTGGTTCACTTCAAAAGTTGCGCGGAGGTTACCATTCGGGGAATCTTTACTTCACGACTTCTGGTTCACGACTTCCTCAAGTGCCATGTATGATTTCTGTGTCGTTATTTTTACTAGCTCTGACAAAGACACCGTCTGTTGTGCCAACTCCGCCATGGTATTCTTTTATTACACAAACCTCTTCTTTTGGTGTAGTTTTTGGATGAAACAACGCTTCTGGGATTCCAGCTGCAGCTATCTCACCACTTTATTTGAATTTCACAATGCTACGCAACTGAGTAAAATCGATTTTCTTCGAAAACAAAGGAGAGTCCATAGTTTTCAAAATATATATTAATGAGCGGGGAGGAACAAGTAACGAAAACTACCAACTTTTACTGCTTGGGGCTTCTTACTTTTGTTTTCCATATTTGACGGATGTTTTATGGTCGAAAGTTTATTCAAGCCAAATTCATAAAATTGTCCATTTTTTCTCTAAAAACATCAAATTCGCTAAATTATACACTTAACATTTATGGATCGAATCAAACTTATATATATATATATATATATATATATATATAACCATTAAAAAAATATTATATTTATTGTATAACAGTAAAAAAATTATTATATAACTAATTTATTTATATAATAAAAAATAACGAATACATGATATAACTATTTTATATATTATATAAATAATAATGTACATATCATACAATAAGATAACTAACAAGACCATAAATGATAATAAGAAGACCATCTCCATTTTATAAGTTGTTGCCCATGAAGGTATCCACAGTATCAAAAAGTTTAATAAAAAAGCACTGGTTATGAAATTAGATCTCAAACAAGCATTCGATTGCATCGATTGGGAGTTTCTGAGATTGATTCTTTTCTCAGCTGGGTTTGGCGACTTGCTCATCGATTGGATCATGTCTTGTGTCTCTAGCGCAAATTTTGTTGTTCTGATTAATGGTGAGGCATCCAGATTTTTTAAAAGTGAGAGGGGGCTCCGCCAGGGATGCCCTCTCTCCCCCTATCTCTTTATTCTGATTATGGAAGGTCTCAACCTTCTTCTCAAAAAAAAATTCTCCGAGCACCTCATCTCCGGCATAAAGGTCTCTAAATTTATAAAATTGGTTCACCTCTTGTTTGTTGATGATGTTCTTCTCTTGTCAAAGGAAGATTTATCGGAGTGGTTGGTCATCCTAGAGGTTCTGCAGCTTTTCTGTTCCATCTCTGGTTTATCCATTAATTTCTCCAAATCCTCTGTCCATTACTGGGGCATTTCGGATGCTGAATTGCTCATTCTCAAGAACTCAGTTCCTTACACCTTTGTAAACCTGAGTGAGGGCTTCAGGTATCTTGGTTTCCAGTTGAAATTGGGATCCTCCTCCCCGGAAGATTGGAAAGGGATGGTGGCTCAATTTGAAAGAAGGATAATTTTTTGGTGTAACAAATGGCTTTCCCTGGGGGGGCGTTACATCCTGGTTAAGTCGATTCTTGAAAGTCTCCCTATTTTCTGGATGTCACTAGAAAAAATACCAAACAATATCATTATACTTTTACGGAGACTCATCTTTAATTTTCTGTGGAATAGTCATCCAGGTCACTTTCGTTTTCACTTGTGCAATTGGGCCGACCTGTCCAAACCTCGGAAAAATGGGGGTTGGGGGCTCGTGAACTTGTCCTTGTTCAATTCGACTCTCCTGGAAAATTCATTTTGGAGAGATGCCTCCATTGATAGTATCTGGCATCGCATTATAGCTGACAAATATTTGGGTTCCTTACCTCTTGCTAGATGGATCCGTAAGCCTGCATTTCAGTTGAGAAAGGTTTCTCCCTTCTGGAAAGGTTTGGTTACTTCTATCCCTGTTATACTTCATTGGCTTGTGTGGAAACCAGGAGATGGTTCAGAGAATCATATAGGTGGTGAAAAAATACTTGGCTTGGGCGAACGGTCCCTCCTTTCTTTCGATCTGCGGTCTCTTCTCAGGCAACAAAATATTTTTCATCTTGCTCAGGTTAATTTACAGCCAGGTTTCCGATCCCTTCCTGATAGATGGTTGAACAGTAAGGATTTAAATTTAAGAAACCAGTCAGCGATTGAGTGGGACCATTACACCTCGACCCTCAAAGAAGCAGGAGTCTCACTCTCCTCTTGTCCTGATACCCTTCGTTGGGCTGGTGGAGATGCCACGGGAAATCTTACAGTCAAGAACCTTTATAAATCTCTACTCAATCAACGTCTTTTTGATTTGGATAGCTTGTGGTTCTCACTTATCTGGCATTGGGAGATCCCCATAAAGCTGAAGTTATTTTTTTGGCTCGCTGGAAAGCAGAAATCACTTACCTAGGACTTGTTACGCCGAAGGGGTTGGGAGGGGCCGGGAATCTGCCTTCTATGTAGTAGAGCGTCTGAAGATATACATCATCTACTGGTACATTGCTCCTTCACTCAGTTGGTTTGGTCTCATGTGCTTAGTCACCTATCGCTGCATTCAACATGGAGCGACTCCTCCCTCTCAAATTGTTTCACTCGGTGGCTGGCTCTAACCTCAGCGCCTAAGACTTTACCGGTTCTTGTTTCCTGGCAGATTTGGAATGCACGTAATCGTGCCACCTTTGATTCCAGTCCTCCTTCACTGCAAGTGGTGCTTCAAAAAGTATTGAGCTCCTTCCATTGGAAACAACCATTGCAAAAGCCTCTTAAATTTAAAGTCTGTGATTTAAACTTGCTGGATGGCTACACTGTAGCATGCTTTGATGGTGCTGCTCTGTCCAGTGGTGGCTTTTGTGGCATGGGGGGTTTCTTCAAAACTCACACATCCAGGATTACACTGTGGTTCTTAAATTGCGGTGTAGGCACAAATAATAAAGTGGAGATTTTGGGCTTATGGGCTGCCCTCTATCTTGCCTCCTGCTGGTCTATAAGTCACCTACACGTCCTTGGAGATTCTCGAATTATCATTGATTGGATTTCTCAAAAGTCCAAGCTCCAAACAGTCCACAATGATAGCTGGAAGGATAAAACGATGGAGATGTCAAAAACTTTCACCGACGTCAACTTTCATCATATCCCCAGATCTCAAAATAGAGAGGCGGACACCCTCTCAAAAAGGGCTTTAAAGGAAGCTGTCGTTAGACTCTCGGTTTTCCATAGAGATAGAGGAGTAGAGAGTCCTATCACATCTATAAATGTCTTTGAATGATGTGGGCAACCTTCCTCTATTTTTTTGTTGTTGGTGGGTTTGTGGGAGCCTTGCTCACTGTTTTTTGCTTGTTTTGGTCCCTCCCTGTTGGTGGGCTCTCTGGGCTTCGGATGCTGGCAGCTTGGCATTGTAATACTGCTCATCATTGACTGTTTGGATTTTTTTGGTCCCTCCCTGTTGGTGGGCATTCCAGACTTCGGTATTGCTGGCAGCTTTGCATTGTAAAAAATTTATACTTTATATAAATTGGAGTAATTTTCTCTTGGAAAAAGTTTATAGTCTCCTTTCTTTACATTGTATTATTTTACTCATTTTCTCCTTCCCTTTATCATTAAGGGTAAAAACAATATCATTTTCCTCTTCTATAATAGATTAGTTATCCTTAAAAACAATACCATTTCCCTCTTTTTATAATATATTTGTTATTATATATCATTAAAGGTAAAAGCAATACCATTTTTCTCTTTTATAATATATTAGTTATTATAAATTTAAATTGTGAAAATTATTTTTATTTATCTTTCTTATATCTCACCATCATTTCCATCCAAATAGGTTTTTCTTCTAAATAATATAATTTAACTAGTTAACACTTTGACTAAATCTTTTAATAATTTATTTTTATCATTTTCATTTACCTTGTTTTTATTATTTTATTATATTTAATTATTATGATAGTTTAAAGACTATTTATTTAGCGTTGATTAAATCTTTTATGATTATTTATTAACAATTTTTATTTACCTTGTTTCTATTATTTTATTATTATTCAATTATTATGATAGTTTAAGGACTATTTATTTAACATTGACTAAATCTTTTATGATTATTTATTAACAATTTTCATTTACCTTGTTTTATTATTTTATTATTATTCAATTATTAAGATAGTTTAAGTACTATTTATTTAGCATTGACTAAATCTTTTATGATTATTTATTAACACTTTGACTAAATCTTTTGATTAAGCAATTGATTCTTATTGTTTATTTTTATTTTGGTTTTTATTATTTTATTATTATTAATATTATTCAATTACTATTTTGTTTTTATTGTTTTACTATTATTCAATTAATATAATAATTATTTTTCAAAGGAGTTAGATTTAAGGATGGAAAGCTAAAAGTTTTTTACTCTTTGGAAATATTCAATTCCACCTTGAGGTAATGGTCCAACTTGTGGTTGCATCAAGAGATATTATATTAAATAATATCATGACCCCAACTCCATGTCCTTCAATTTTAAGTCAATTCTAGCTAGCACAACTAGTTGATGATACCATGACTAGTGCAGCCCACCCCCATGTCCTTCAATTTTAAGTCAATTCCTGCTAGCACAACCTGTTGAGGTGTGGGTTTCATTTGCTAGGCACTGGAGTTCAATACTCTTACAGTCTGTTTAGTCAAGAGGAAACACCCAAAAATCCAGCACAGGAGTTCAATAATCTTACATTGTGTTTAGTCAAGAGGAAACACCCAAAAATCCAACCATGTTAAGGGTTGGTCTAAAATGCTAGCCTAACAATTATTTTATTATTAATTATTATTTTGATTAAATATTTTTAATTAAGTAATTTGTTTTTATCATTTTATAGAATATTTATAGTTAAATAATTTATTATTATTATTTTATTATTATTCAATTATTTTATTTTATTTTTATCTCAAAGAGCTCAAGCATGTCACAAAGTGGGATTTGGACCATATATTTTCTTTTGACTTAATTTATTATGGAGTAAGTTTTTTAGTGGACAAACTCAACTTATTTTCCCCTGAAATTATTTCTCAAATTTGTTGAGGTTATAATTCTACTTAATTGATGAAAACTTTGACCATGAAACTTTATCCTTAAGGGTTTCGGCTCATTTTAAGTTGACCATGTGTTAGAATTTTGAAAAAAAATGAGTATATCAAGGCGGGACACTCCCCCCCTAAAAGAAACACTTGTTGGAAAGGTTGAGTTTTTCCACTTATTAACTCACTCCATTTATTATTATTATCATCTTTTCATTTTACCTTGATTTCAATGGCTAATTTGTATTTGTGTCTATTTATTCTAGTTAATGTATCACTCTTCTCTATCGTAAAATGCTTCATTTAAATCCCTTGATGATGGGTGGAGTGTCCACTTCAAACATTGGGAAAGTTTCTAAACTTTAACACATTTTATATCAAGATGAATTATTTCCAATGGGCTTCAATTTCATTGCACAACCACTTATTTTATATGTTCATGGAAACTAAATTTAAGAGGGGGTAGGAAGTGTGCAAATGTGGTGTCATGCGACAAAGATATGTTGAATTGATTGACATGGATCCATTTTTTTGTGTGAACCCTTTTCATTCTTCTCCTTGCATGTCACTCGTTGTTGTAAATTGTGGGCACTTCATGAGTCTAATGGAGGGAGGTTGTGAGTCCTTTGAGCCTTCTAAACAAGGATCTTGAATCCTAGACACAACTCATACAAACAAGGGTTAAGGTACATTTGTGAGTCGTGTCCATAAAGGTTATTAGTCCTTCATGTAACATCCCCATCCCCAAGCTGGGTAATGCCACACAAAATTTCCAACTCCAATGCCATTAATTTTAATAAATTTGCTCTGCATATGAACAGAATTATGCAGACTACGACAATATATATATATATATATATAGATATATATATATATATATATACAGGAAAATACCATAACATAATACAAAATTACTCGCACAGTATTTAAAACAAACACATAGAAGACACTTATCTTTTGTAAAAAGTCATCAACTTCTTACAAACATCAACCTTTCCTCCTAGCCATAGACTCTGCTACTCATAATCTCTCAGTAGCAGGTCACCCCCGAGCTGGGGCTAAAACTCCACCAGAGAAAGGAATCCTAAACTGGGATAAGGTCTATCAATAACCAAAATGATCATACTAAGGTGCCAACTCTAGCATAAATCCTACAGTCTCTCATTCCCCACATGTCTGTCACACCCCAGGAATTGTTCCCCTTCTTTGCTCTACAATCCTTCAACAACCCCACTTCCTTTTCGGGGCTTCAACAACAAGACAAACAAGAAGTGTCAGAGCCTTGTAACTGTAGCTTGGCACCTTGGGAAAACATTTCCTAGTAATTCTCTCACAAGGAGAGAATGTTTACAGGCCTGAAAACCTGCTTCTTCAATAGCACACGGGCTTGACAACCCGCCTTTTCATCTCAATTACTAAGGTTACTCCTCAAAACGTCTCCAAAGATTCCCCAAGTGTAGGTATGGCTGATGGATGCACAATGTGTACGGAGGATAAGAGAGAATGAAATAAATAATGAGTGGATGATGGGAAAAGTGAACTAAATTCCCCAAATATATGTGCATGTTCCCAACTTGAAACTTATCATGTTGGGAACTACCTTGGGCCCACTACCCCCCTCCCCCCTCACTTGGGTGATATGTTCCCATCATTAGGAACTTAGGATATATTATATCCATAACTTAAGCTTTAAGGAATATTAATATAATATTTCCTTGGGCTTAAGCCCCCTTAGCTTAGCCCCTTTCCTAGACTCTTAACCCCCCTTTCCCTTTCTAGTGGAGTTTATCCCCCAACACTCTTTTTGTCTGGTTGGTATACAATATGATGTATTTTTATTAATATTTGAGTGTGATTACATAGTACAAAGACATGCTCACTGAGCTTTTAGCTTATGGCTCTCCAACCTAATAACCACACAGGCACTCTAACCTCAAAATACATATATAGAAATGCACTCTTCCCCAAAATCATGGCTCACGAGCCTATATATACATTTACACTTATATTTACAATTGGGGTTCGAACTTAGGGTATTACATTCCCCTCCCCTTATTTATGCATTGTCCTCAGTGAAATATGTACACATGTACAATCATGATCTTCAAAATTCTTCAAAAATAGGTGGGTACTCTTCATGCATGACATCTTCATTCTCTCAGGTTGCGTCCTCAAGATCGTACCAGGTCCATTGGATCTTTACTATCCATATGGATTTGATTTGGATTTAGGAGTAGAACAAATTAATTACAGACTGCATACCATAAATACAGAGATAGGAAGAATAACACAAATATTCAGTGAACAATATCTTCTATTAAATAATGAAATAGGCTGAAACTGTAAAACTGCAGAACTGAAACTTGCTTGAATGGTGGTAGCTATCTTTGGGAAGAGATGTGGCCTCTACGCGCATTCGTCTGAGCAGAATGGATTACAATGAGGCTCCATAGGCCCTTTTCATATTAGTCATGAATGCCAAAACCATAGACATACAAAAACCTAACCCTAGAAGGTGAAACGTCAAGAGTCATGTGGGCCCTATGGGTAAGTTGGTGTAATTTGGTACCTCAACTTCCTAGGGTCATAATGTTTTCATATGACCTCCATTTTAGGTGCGTGATAGCCCATTGGAAAGGTCTTTCAGAGAACTACACATTCTGTCATCAGACTCTAACTCCATCTACAGTTTGATTGTGGCGAGAAAAAAAAACAATGTTTAGGGCCCCAAAACATCCTTGAAAGTACAACAAGATGTGCCGACATGAAAACATACAAAATATGCCAGTTGGATTAGGTGAGAGGCCACCCGTATCCACCTGGAGAATGTGTTAGGCTTCAGACAGCCCCAAAAGTGTAGAACTCACAATTATAAAGTAGTATAGAAAGACGTGCTGAACAAAAATGGACACAAGGAGCCAATTGGAACAGGTGGTGTTAGTCCCTAAAGTTGCACTCGACTGCTAAGGGAAAGCTAGGGCATCATTGATTTATTGAAAAAAGCATTTTGAGGGTTTTATGATTGGGTTTTTTGAGTAAGGTGGTTTGAAACTGGTTTCAAGGTAACAACACAATATGAAAAACAAGATTAAAACAAAGTATATCCCATTGATTGAATAATAGGTAAACACAAAGATGGATTAAACCAATTAAGAAAAAGGAAGGTGAAGCCTTCAATTTGTCAACTTCACCAGAATTCTTGCCTCAAAATATCATAAAGAAACAAGATGTTCAGCTTGATATCAAACTTGAAAAATAATCTTTACAGTAAAATTTTCACTGTATAAATTAACAGTCAAGAATCAAAAGCATTGCAATCTGAATATGAATTCAAGAATGAATAAAGAAATAAAAGAGTAGAAAAAGAGGGTCTAACCATCCATATTCCTTTGCTATTAAATTTCAAATTGAACATAATGCCTTTACAATGTGCTTCACAAAAAGGTCCCTTGGGTCTCCCATTTTTCCCTCTTCCTCTCATTCTACATAGTTTATATAGAAACAATAGATAATAATCAAGATCCAAAAGAAATGGATCTGAAAACCTCCTCATCTATGTTTAGTTTCTTGTTTGAAATAATCAAGGAGAATATCCAATCTAATCTCCAATTCGAATTGATGAGGTGGCTTGTCAACTGTTGTCAATGAGATTTTTCAGGAAAACAAATCGGGTAAATTCCTGAAAAATAGGGTCCAAAAATCAATTTGAATATCTTAAATGGTGATAGTTGTGTAAAAATTGAGAGAGGTTTTTGTGAAGGGGAATGTTCTCAACAAAAACCTCTTTTGGTTTCATCAAATTCATCTCCATATGTTCTACAACTTCTCTTGAAGAAGAAGACTAAAACAGGAAAAAATAACAGAGTATTTACTATAGCTTATTAGAAAATTAGCCCTCAAATATCAATTTGAATATCTTAAATGGTGATATATGTGTAAAAACTGAGAGAGGTTTTTGTGAAGGGGCATGTTCCCAAAAAAAACCTCTTTTGGTTTCATCAAATTCATCTCCAGCTGTTCTGAAACCCCTCTTGAAGAAAAAGACTAAAACAGGTAAAAATAACAGAGAATTTCCTGTAGCTTTTTTGGTTCTTCTTTTAATGATTCTTTATGTACTGGGGACATTCTTATATTTCGTTTGAGATCTGCTTTTGCATATTCAGAATGGTATTCTATCACTATGACACTACTCAACATCATCTGATTTTTAATGATGGTCTGCTACCCATGTCTTGATGTTCATGTTCTTCATCTTCAAGGCAAGAAAACAGAGTATAGGCTAGATGTAGAACCAAGCTGTTGTAGGATGTTTTAAGTGTAACCTTGTGTTCACCAGTGAACATTTGAATCTCTTCATGTTCCCTACTTACAATACTTCCTTGAAGAACATGCAACTCTTTCTCTTTCCCAATCTTTCCACTCATGAACTTGCATGACAACTAAAATATTTCATAAGCTATCCCATCATTTCTCACAAATCTCTCACTGATAATTTCAACAAAGTTTGCTTGTATGACCACTTTTGATTTCTAGTCTACCTATGAAACTAACATCAGACCAAATGAATATGATTTGGGTCCATAATAATGCATGATGCACCTTTCTGGAGTCATGGAAGACAAAACCCCACAATCTGCAAAGATACAAATCTATCCCTGAGATAATGATGTCAGGGGGAAGTATCTCTATTCCACGAAGGTTTTCTCATCATGTTTCCATTTTTTCAAAATTGATAAAACCCTGACAACCCCTTGACATGAAGATATCATGGCATCATCTGGAGGCAAGTAAGAAAACTTCATATTTTCCCAACAAATGTTATCGCTGGTGGATTCTGGATGCTTTGCTTCATCGAATCCTTATGACAAACCATGATTCTTTCCCCCTCTTACGATTTGAAGGTTGTAGCTTCAAGTATGAAACAATCATATGAAAAGCTTCTTCGCTCTTCGATTGTTGAACAAATGATACGTGAGATGTAAAAGTCTGCTCGCGATTCTGCTTGGCAATTTTGCTTGTTCATCTATTGGTCATCTTATACAATGTGCTATGCAGTGGGAATTACCACGGGGTTTTCCATGATGTTAGACCCATTTTAACATTCGCAGAACCTAGAACCGACTACGATTTGGATTTTGATCTTGAGCGCTGGGTAATGGAAACCCTTTGTACTGTGTTCCCATATTGTCAATAACCACAATGACCGAATGTTCACTCTGTATTCTCCATGAAATTGGGTGTTTTGTGTGTTTGATCTCTCATGATGAATCGATTGGGCTTGCACGTTGTTGTTGATGGTATTGTGGACATGTTTCAACCAGAAGCAATCTTTCACCTTCATGATGAATGCCAATTATCGGAGCATATGGAAATGACTTATGTTTACAAAAACTAATTCTTCGAGAACAGATGGCAGTGATCTCTGTTGATAAGACAAATTGTCTTCAGCCAGGATAACTCCTCCTTATTGTGGCTTGGTGTGGTGCTAGTCTTTGGCTTGACTTGTGCGTTGCTTGTTTGAAGATTGCATGAACCAGATCCAAGGCTTCTGTAACTAGCACCCTCGGGTTTCAAATTTTCCACCTGCAATCTGTTAGTGTATAACGTTCCTCTAAGCAAATACCTGCACCTAAATTCAGCAAAATCAAATAGGTATAATATAATGATCATTGAGAATTGGGCGATTTTAAAATGAGACCTTCGTGAGTACAAAGCAATCGGATTATGAAACGGTTTGAATCAGTAAATGATTCCAAGTTATTGTGGACACATGCGAACTCTCAGACCACGATTTGTGTCATCATAATGAAATCTGGATGGTAGATGCGTATCAAGGCATGATAATTTTTTTGCTACGGGAATAGCCTTATTCCCGTAGCGCTATTAATGACTTAGCAAAATTTGAATTTATGAAGTTCAAACAGGCATATAAGGTGACACCTCATTTAAAACCATGTCTTTCAATTTCAAACTTGAATAAACTATTCAAAAAAAGAAATCAATTGGAAACATAAATTGAAGTGTAGGTAAGAAAGGTTTAGAATAAGGGTTTCTCACTAAACCAAGACCAAATTAGAGACTAACATTGGCTCCTTCTGGGGATGATGATCTCCCTGTGAGGCATCAAGAACAAGTAGACCATTGTGCCTTTTCCTCTATGAAATTCATGCAACGCAACCTGCAAACTTTGTCTCTGCAAACATTCACATTATTTTGTGTTGTGCCTAGTCCATTGGGTTGTGGAGTCAATCAACATCATTCAAATATGGGCAAAACTTCTGCAAATCGGCTCCTCATTTGAAGCCAAAACTACCCCTGTCAATAGTGCTTTATATGCATTGGGCATGGAGTCTTTATTTCAAAACTGAAACCAAATTTTCTGCAACTATGCTCCTCTTTTGAAGCCAAAACTACCCCTGTCAATAGTGATTTATATGCATTGGGCATGGAGTCTTTATTTCAAAACTGAAACCAAATTTTCTGCTACAAACCAACAGATTGAAAAGAATCTCATACTTGATGGCGAGTTTATTCTTCTGTCTATTCCTACTTCTAACCAATAAAAATTGGCTCATCATGTGACATCATGCTTCCAATGAAGCCATGATAACATCAAACCATTTACCAAAGCTCTTTCAATGCAGATAGAAATCAGAGAAGAATTCTTTATGTGTAACAGAATTTTAATTTGTAACACATACCTACAACCCTCATCTGATTTAATTCCAAAAATAGCAAGGCTGAAATCTTATGAGAAACATAAATCCACATAAATGGCTACCATATCATAGAAAGAAGTAGATTGATAACTGAAAATGGTTACCTCTGCTTGCCGCTCGATACTTCCATATACTGGTTCTGACTGTACATGAAAAATGGGCATAATGTTCTCATAAACCTGTTGATCAAATCTAACATTTCCATATGTTGGCTCATATATCTGTTCTTGATGAGCAACCTCTTGATTTTTCTCCTTAATCACATGTAACAAAATATTATAGGAATCCACTTGAAGGAGTTGAGGAAAGACCTCTTCTTCAACTATTTTTTCATTCATATCTAAGACAACAGGTGCATCAGAAACAAAATCTAATGCATTCACAACTATGCAGTCATCTTTCCTATTATCAATTAGATTTGGAAAATCTTCCTTAACAACATGATTTTCATTCTTGCAATCAGAAGAAACATTTTCTTTCTACTAAATATGCTTATCAAATTCATCACAACAATTTTCAAAAAGACTTTCAACTGAAAAATCTTCTTTACAAAATATATTGAAAGCATAATGAAAACTTGCCAATGAGTTAATACTTGAAGCTGGAAGAGATCTGCACCAGTCAAGGGCTGCTCCCTTCAATGAGTATCTGAAAAGCTTGATCATGGCATCCTCATGCACAATCTGATGTTCATGAATAAACTCATGAAAATCTAGCAGATGCTCAGCCGGAACCTCCCAATCTTCGCCTTTAAATGTAGGAAGGATACCTTCCCATTCATCTCTGTTAGGAATTGGGTTTGGAAAACCAATGACATCTGAAAAATCATAAAAAGAAAACCTTTGAGCCAAAATGGCTTCCATGCTTGGATCCAGTGGAGTCGCCTATTAATCTTTAGACAGTGGAGTCCCCATGGTGAAAGATCTGCAATCATGTATCTGTCCCCTTCCCGTTCACCATCAAGAAGCGGATCTGATCATTGTCGTTCTCCGAGGGATAAATACTTCGTGTCTCCGTCCCCAGAAACGACGCCAAAAATGTTAGTCCCTAAAGTTGCACTCGACTGCTAAGGGCAAGCTAGGGAATCATTGATTTATTGAAAAAATCATTTTGAGGGTTTTATGATTGGGTTTTTTTAGTAAGGTGGTTTGAAACTGGTTTCAAGGTAACAACACAAGATGAAAAACAAAATTAAAACAAAGTATATCCCATTGACTGAATAATAGGTAAACACAAAGATGGATTAAACCAATTAAGAAAAAGGAAGGTGAAGCCTTCAATTTGTCAACTTCACCAGAATTCTTGCCTCAAAATATCATAAAGAAACAAGATGTTCATCTTGATATCAAACTTGAAAAATAATCTTTACAGTAAAATTTTCACTGTATAAATTAACAGTCAAGAATCAAAAGCATTGCAATCTAAATATGAATCCAAGAATGAATAAAGAAATAACAGAGTAGAAAAAGAGGTTCTAACCATCCATATTCCTTTGCTATTAAGTGTCAAATTGAACACAATGCCTTTACAATGTGCTTCACAAAAAGGTCCCTTGGGTCTCCCATTTTTCCCTCTTCCTCTCATTCTATAGAGTTTATATAGAAACAATAGATAATAATCAAGATCCAAAAGAAATGGATCTGAAAACCTCCTCATCTATGTTTAGTTTCTTGTTTCAAATAATCAAGGAGAAGATCCAATCTAATCTCCAATTCGAATTGATGAGGTGGCTTGTCAACTGCTGTCCATGAGATTTTTTCAGGAAAACAAATCTGAAAAATTCCTGAAAAATAGGGTCCAACAATCAATTCGAATCTCTTAAATGGTGATAGTTGTATAAAAACTAAGAGAGGTAAGGGGCATGTTCCCAACAAAAACCTCTTTTGGTTTCATCAAATTCATCTCCAGCTATTCTACAACCTTTCTTGAAGAAGAAGACTAAAATAGGAAAAAATAACAGAGTATTTCATGTAGCTTATCAGAAAATTTGCCCTCAAAGATCAATTTGAATCTCTTAAATGGTGATAGATGTGTAAAAACCGAGAGAGTTTTTTTTGAAGGGGCATGTTCCCAACAAAAAACTCTTTTTGTTTGATCAAATTCATCTCCAGTTGTTCTGCAACCCCTCTTGAAGAAAAATACTAAAACGGGTAAAAATAACAGAGAATTTCCTGTAGCTTTTTTGGTTCTTCTTTTAATGATTATTTATGTACTGGGGACATTCTTGTATTTCGTTTGAGATCTTCTTTTGCATATATAGAATGGTATTCTATCACTATGAAACTACTAAACATCATCTGATTTGTAATGATGGTCTTCTACCCATGCCTTGATGTTCATGTTCTTCATCTTCAAGGCAAGAAAACAGAGTATAGGCTAGATGTAGAACCGAGCTGCTGTAGGATGTTTTAAGTGTAGCCTTGTGTTCACCAATGAGAATTTGGATCTCTTCACGTTCCCTAATTACAAGACTTCCTTGAAGAACATTCAACTCTTGCTCTTTCCCAATCTTTCCACTCATGAACTTGCATGACAGCTAAAATATTTCATAAGCTATCCCATCATTTCTCACAAATCTCTCACTGATAATTTCAACAAAGTTTGCTTGTATGATCACTTTTGATTTGCAGTCTACCTATGCAACTAAAAGCAGACCAAATGAATACGATTTGGGTCCATAGTAATGCATGATGCACCTTTCTGGAGTCATGGAAGACAAAACCCCACAATCTACGAAGATACAAATCTATCCCTAAGATAATGATGTCAGGGGGCAGTATCTCTGTTCCATAAGGGTTTGCTCATCATGTTTCCATTTTTTCAAAATTGATAAAACCATGACAACCCCTTGACATGAAGATATCATGGAATCATCTGGAGGCAGGTAAGAAAACTTCATATTTTCCCAACAAATGTTATCGCTGGTGGATTATGGATGCTTTGCTTCATCGAATCCTTATGACAAACCATGATTCTTTCCCCCTCTTACGATTTGCAGGTTGTAGCTTCAAGTATGAAACAATCATATGACAAGATTCTTCGCACTTCGATTGTTGAGTAGATGATACAGGAGATGCAAAATTCTACTCGTGATTTTGCTTGGCAATTTTGCTTGTTCATCTATTTTCCATCTTATACAATGTGCTATGCAGTGGGAATTACCGCGGGGTTTTCCATGATGTCAGACCCATTTTAACATTTGCAGAACCTGGAACCGACTACAATTTGGATTTTGAGCTTGAGCACTGGGCAATGGAAACTCTTTGTACTGTGTTCCCATGTTGTCAATAACCACAATGCCCGAATGTTCACTCTGTATTCTCCATGAAATTGGGTGTTCTGTGTGTTTGATCTCTCATGATGACTTGATTGGGCTTGCACATTGTTGTTGATGGTATTGTGGACATGTTTCAACCAGAAGAAATATTTCACCTTCACGATGAATGCCAATTATCAGAGAATATGGAAATGACTTCTGTTTACAAAAACTAATTCTTCGAGAACAAATGGCAGTGATCTCTGTTGATAAGACAAATTGTCTTCATCCAGGATAACTCCTCCTTGTTGTGGCTTGGTGTGGTGCTAGTCTTTGGCTTGAATTGTGTGTTGCTTGTTTGAAGATTGCATGAACCAACTCCAAGGCTTCTGTAACTAGCACCCTCGGGTTTTGAATTTGCCACTTGCAATCTGTTAGTGTATAACGTTCCTCTGAGCAAATACCTGCGCCTAAATTCAGCAAAATCAGACAAGTATAATATAATGATGATTGAGAATTGAGAGATTTTAAAATGAGACCTTCGTGGGTACAAAGCAATCGGATTATGAAATGGTTTGAATCAGTAAATGATTCCAAGTTATTTTGTAATGAGAACTCTCAAACCATGATTTGTGTCATCATAATGAAATCTGGATGACAGGCACGTATCAAGGCATGATAATTTTGGCGCTACAGGAATAGCCTTATTCCCGTAGCGCTATTAATGACTTAGAAAAATTTGAATTTATGAAGTTCAAACAGGCATATAAGGTGACACCTCATTTAAAACCATGTCTTTCAATTTCAAACTTGAAAAAACTATTCAAAAACTGAAATTCAAACCATAAGACACTAGAAACAAAGATCAAAATCAATTGGAAACATAAATTGAAGTGTAGGTAAGAAAGGTTTAGAATAAGGGTTTCTCACTAAAACAAGACCAAATTAGAGACTAACAGGTGGGTGGCCACCAATATCCACCTAGATCAATCCTCCCCCCTTAGGATGCAATGGTCTCCATTGCTTTGAGTTCCCCTATCAGGTGAGGAAACTTCTGCTGGATTTGGCCCCGGGTGAGCCACTTGCCTTGGTGTTGGAGTTGCCCTGCCTTGATAACCCGATAAAGCTAGATCTGTTGCTGGTGAGTGCTGTTGACCTGTGTGTCCACTATCTGATCAGTGGATGCTTGTTCCATGTAGTCAGGGTTGAGCTCTGTTGGGGTCAAATGTTCGACGATCTCATAGGTGTCCAATAATGGTGGAAAATATGGCCGAAGGAGGTCCACATTGAATATTGGATGCAGACCAAGGAAGTATGGAGTGTTGAGCTCAAAAGCATTGCTACCCACAACCTTGGTGATAGTGTAAGGCCCATAACTAAGTGGTCGAAGCTTCTGATGGGGCTCGGTGAGATGCTCCTTCTGCAAATGTAACCAGACTTTGTCGCCAACCTGAAACTAGTGTGGTAACCTATGTTTATCATGTTGTTGCTTGTACTTAGCATTAGATTTTTTCAAAATCTCCTCGACCTGTTGGTGGCTGTGTTGAATCCACTCAATGAATCTGGTGGATTTTTCGACCGCAGACTGATCAGGGGAAGAGTTTGTCTAGGTGGTGGCAAGAAGAAGTGCAACATCAATGGGTCGCAAGGGTTGGAATCCTAGACCCACCTGAAATGGGCTATGACCGATGGAACTATGGAGAGCCCTGTTGTAACTGTGTTGGACATATGGGAGACTCTCGTCCCATGTATGGGGATTCTTATAATTGTACATGCACAGGATGTGCACAATCATCTGATTGACGACCTGAGTTTGGCCATCGGTTTGGGGGTGGAAAGAAGTGAATTTTGTGAGCTTGGTGTCCAACAGAGACTAGAGACTTGACCAAAGGGTGTTGAGGAACCTGTTGTCTCGGTCGGAGATGATGGTCTATGTTATCCCAAAGTGAACCCAAACTCATTCGAAGAAGGGATTGGAAGTATCAACCGATGTGACAGTCTTCTTTCAGGCTATGAGGATGGTCATCTTCAAAATCCGATCAACGACCAAAAACACACAGTCATTTTCGTGCTTGGTGGACGGAAAAACAGACATGTAATCCATGGAGATGGACTCCCACGACTTATCAAGAATAGTCATAGGGGTGTATAATCCTTTCTTCTCAATGGTTGGCTGGCAATGGAACATGAAGTGCAAGATCTGATATACTTGCTGATGTCTAGTCGAAGTTTTGGCCATTAAAAAAGTTTCTGAAGGACGACCATAGTTTTCTGTACGCCAAAATTTCCTGCCACCCGACTGTAGTGGACTTCCCAAATGAGCTTTGCACGCTCGCTTGTAGGAACACAAATATGGCCCAGGTGGCATAAGATTCCATCCTGAA
The DNA here is from genome assembly GCA_009831015.1 of Picea engelmannii. Lineage (NCBI taxonomy): Eukaryota > Viridiplantae > Streptophyta > Pinopsida > Pinales > Pinaceae > Picea > Picea engelmannii. Next base: position 71,926 of record ML780335.1, read on the forward strand.
TGTGAAAATCAATGACAATGGTGCATGTACCCAGGAGCTGATATGTGGTGGCGAAGTCCGGATCTTGCTAGTAAAGTTGGGGCCACTCCAATGTTTCATGTCCACATAGTAAAGTTGGGGCCACTCCGATGTTTCATGTCCACAAGAATGGAGCACAATGGTAAGTGCAGCCACAGGAGGCCAACTGAGGAAGTCAGTGACATGATTGGAGATACCAGTCTTATACGTGATGTTGAGATGGAACTGCTGCAGGTAGGTGGACCAATTCTGATGGCGGTCGTTCTGCAATTTTCCCTATGTCTATATGAACTGCAGAGGCTTTTGATCAATGTGTATGATTGTCTCTATCCCTAGAATGTAATGTTTCCATTGACGACGGGATTGTACAATGGAATACATTTTATTTTCATAGGTGGGGTATTTACGGAAAATATCAAAGAGTGTCTCACTATGGTATGCCATTGGATGCCCATGTTGAGTGAGATCTGTGCCCACAACATAGTCAGATACAACAGTCTCAATCTCTAATGGTTGTTGCATATCAGGCAAGGAGAGTACTGGAGTTGAGCACAAATGATGTTTCATATCTTTGAATTCTCATTTCTGTTGTTTCCCCCACACGAACTTGGCCCTACCACCGCCCTTGGTCACCTAGTTGAGGGCCCAGGCAATATGGGAGAATCCCAACACAAACAGTCGGTAAACATTGGCGAGTCCTAAGAAGCTCTGAAGCTTAGTCAGTGTGGTCAGGGCTGGCTAGTCATGGATGACTTAGATATTAGCTGAATCAACATGTACCCCATTCTCATCAACAACGTAGCCCAATTATAAGACCCTGTTCATGCCAAAAGATAATTTTTTCAAGTTGGAATAAAGCTTGTGCTACCGCAGAGTGCTCAAAACCTGATGAATATGTCACATGTGTTGCTCCCACATTTTGTTGAAGACGAGGATGTCATCCAAATATACTACCACAAAGGAGTTGGTGAAGGGTCTCAATACATCATCCATCAACCTCATGAAAATGGTTGGTGCATTTGTTAAGCCAAAGGGCATGACTAGCCATTTGTAGAGACCTTCCTTAGACTTGAAAGTTGTCTTCCAGACATCCGTTGGTTCGATGGGAACCTGGTGGTAGCCAACCTTTAGGTAAATCTTGCTGAAGAACTTTTCCCCCTTGAGTTGGTCAAGAAGGTCATCAATTGATCTAGATTTGGATCCAGGAGCTTGATGGGGCTTAGAAAGGCCTAAAAATCAAATTTCTTAGAATGGCTTCAAATTGGACGTGTGTGTAGTCCTCGTCGATACAAACCCAACACAACTTGAATAGGATAAAATGAACATCGTATACTCTTGATATTGTGTTCTGTTCGTTTCACCAAACATGCAAAAAGTCAACCAGGTTAAATTCAAAGTCGACATCAGCATGTACGACATATGATGCCAGCATGATGTCATCATGTTGAATGGCATCACAAGGAGGTGACACGTGTCACCCATTTTCATCATTTTTGGGCTGAGTTGGCACTGTACGGATGACAAGTGGTAGTCTGTATAGTGACGTGGCCCTACGACAGATGGACATGTGGCATACAAATGACCGTTGGGCAGGTGACTGGGTGTACAGACTGACACGTGGCAGAGTGATGGATGTACAGACTGTTGACATGTTGGATATGTGGCAGGAAGACTGGGCGTACAGTTTGATGATGTGGTCCAATCCTAGATCACCACGTGGCCCAATCAGGTGGTGCCACGTGGAACCCTGCGAATGCCCAATGACAGTTGGGTAAAAAAAATTGTGAGTCTAGGAGGTTCGAACCTCCGACTTCCTCGGGCACCAATGATTTAGCAACTGGGCGCTAACCATCCAGGCTGCGGGTGTTTCTTGTTGAATACTCGGTGCATTTTTAATATAAGTTGACAGTTGTGGAGAATGCGGGGATAGCCTTGGTTGGCAGGGGCTTAATACTCAGAGCTACACCTGTGATTGATGCGTGGAGTTATGGTATGTGGCCATATGGCCCATACAACCAGTGCAATGCTAAAGACCTGGGGCTTCACTATTAGTGCCTAGCCCGAGATCACGTGGAGCGCGCCCATAGGACCAAGGGTCAGCACAATAGGGGGATGTACCCTATATTTTTTTATAAAGTTTGTTTAAAACTTATATTAGTGATTTTATGGATATTATTCAGTAGAGTTTGGATATTTTATCCAATATTGGGGGATATTGGGCCCTTTTTTAGGCCAGATTTTGGGAGGAAGTTGGGAGATGGTTAACAACTTCAGATCTATATAACCAAGCCTTCTTGAGGCCATGGGAAGAGGTTCATAACATGTTTATGCTGCCGGATTGTTGAGCCAAAGACATTTTTGTGCAGGGAAGCTATTGAGGAGCGCACCTTTGCAGGCCATTTATGGGAGCTCTGTTCATCCAATTTGGGTGTCGTCAGTTTTGATGGGTTCATGAGATCTGGTAGAACACAATGATCCGTCGGATCTCAACATATGTGCATGTAAAAACTATGAATGCTTATCATTAGTTTGTAGTTTGATTTTTCAAAAGCATTAGTGTGTTTATTAAATGCTGAAAATTTGCAAACTGAAAGCAATAGAAAGAGAATATGAAACAGAAAATGAGAGACAAGAACAAAAGAGTTTGATAACGAAGTTCACCCCCTTCACTGGGCTACATCTCCGGGTCCCTCTCCAATGGGTACCGATCCATTAATCTCTTCAAAATGGTACAAATGGCACTGGAATCTCTGCAAATCAACTTTAGCAACAGAGGAATATGCTATACAAAAGCCTTCAAGACCTCCTCTCTGAAAATTACTAAATGGAATCCATAAGACAAAGAAGCCAATTAATACAGAGAATGGTCGGCTTCAGAAAGAAACAATATTGGAACAGTTTACAACAAAAACATTATCTTCTATTCCCCATCTCTGTTAAAAACGAATTTGGCAGTTGTTCAAAACGGAATGCTGGACAAATTGCTACGAATTTCTCCTCCGTCCTCTGGCTGCGTCCTCTGGCAGTTGTTCAAAACGGAATGCTGGACAAATTGCTACGAATTTCTCCTCTGTCCTCTGGCTGCGTCCTCTGGAAAAACCTTTGGTTATAAAGGTGCAAGTCGAGGGTTCAATCCCGTCTTGGGCGCATTGGATTTCAATTCTGCGAGATTTTTGATAACAAATCCCGACTTAGGCGCATTGGATTCGCCCACCAAAACGTTGCAACGGATGTACCAAATGTTA
>ML780335.1:78565-89326 GCA_009831015.1 Picea engelmannii
CATTTAGTTATACATTGGATGTGTTGAAAACTTATACAACGAAGCTTTGATTTTATATACCATAACCAATAGCCATGTATGCATTGCTACTTCACTGGCATTGTACCATTTTCTCCTTTATTTGGATCAATGTACTTTCATGACGAATGACCCCCTGGATCACACAACCAGATCATTGTTGTAACCTTTTGGAACTATCATGATGTACTTTTAAAGCTTTGAACAGAAATAATAATGCCCACTGAGACAAGGCCCAGAGATGTAGGCGAGATTGTCGAACTCCATTATCACATTGGTGTTATGGTTTGTTGTTGTTTATTGCTTATTTAAGATATGCATATGTGCTTATGGTTGTTATGAATCTTCTATACTTATTCCTCTTTCATTAATCTTCCTAATTGGTTAATTAACACATGCATAATAACTCAACCATTGTCATGTAAAAGATCTTTTCAGATCAAGTAGGTATCAGAGCCAGTTGACGTTTGGAATTTGAGTTTTCATGTTAACCAGGGAAGAGCTCATCTCAAGGGAGAAAATGGCATCTACAGGAGGACTTTCTCAAGATGAGAAGGAATTCAGAAATTCGGTGTTTTCCATGGCCGAGATGGTGAAAGTGTTGTATGAAGACTACTTGGAATGAAAGAGCTTGGTTCAAGTGAAATCTTCAAAGAACAATAAAGGAAAATAAGGATTGAAGGAAGTGCCTTCTACATCTATTTAAGAAAACAACTCTGAGGTATGCAATGAAGGTCATTCAACAAATTCTCCTTGTTCGCATCAAGATGGTTTTGGTGCTTTTGAAAAGCATACAAGAGGTATAGGTTTGAGATTGCTAACCAATATGGGTTACGAAGGAAAGGGCCTTGGAATTGAGGGCCAAGGTATCGTTAATCCCATTGAGGTAGTGGAAAGGCCTCAATATTTAGGATTGGGATATGGCAAAGTGGATATTGGAGCATTTTTCAATATGGGTTCCAAAACTTTAGAAGCAAGTAATGCTTCAAATGGCCAGCTTAAGACATTGCAGGAACACTTCACGAAAGGTAATGGCGCATCACTCCTTGATTATGGTAGTGAATGCAAGTCACCTCCACAAAAAAGTGAAGATCAACAAGGAAGGTATAATGGCCATGTTTTTACCAATTCTCTTTTTGATTATAAAAAACATAATTATGTAATCTGAAACTTGTGGAATATGTATCCATGTACTTTTTGTCATTCACCCAAGCATTGTGTTGCGAAGTGTTGGAAGAGACAAACTATGTAAATGAAGTCTATGTCAGCCAGGAAGGAAACAAGACATAAAGACTTGACTCCACAACGAAATAAAGAGAAGGGCAAGTCTGGATTGCAAAAACTCAGTGCACTTTTTGCAACAGGGGTGGACATCAAAAGGCTAATTGTTGGAAGCTTAATCTAGAGCTTCATCCAAAGAAGGACAAAAGGATTGCGCATGTACTCATAAAGGAAGAAAGATTACCAGCAAAGCAAGAGGAACACCATGAAGGAAGGAAACAAGCCACTTGGTTTTACCAGAAGTGGATGTCACAACTTCATTGTATTTTGCTTCCATTAATGTAATCACACATATTGAAATGATGACCTGTTATAACATCATTTTTGTACAACATCGTGTTTTGTTTTTGTCCTTATGAGTATGTAATTAGTAAGATCCATTTTCTAACCTTTTGTGGGACCAAAAGGTCCTTAGTGGGGAGGTGTGTTCCAGATTTGGATCCAAGAGCTTGATGGGGCTCAGAAAGGCCTAAAAATAAAATTTCTCAGAATGGCTTCAAATCAGATGTGTGCGTAGGCCTCATCGATACGAACCTAACACAACTTGAATGGGCTCAAACAGATGTCGTATGCTCCTAATATCACGTTCTGTTCCTTTTGCCAAACATGCAAAAAGTCAACCAGGTCAAAGTCAACGTTGACGTCAGCATGTACGACAGGTGACATCAGCATGCATCAGGATGACATCATGATATCATCATGCTAGCATCGTGTCACCAGGAGGTGACACATGTCACCCATTTTCATCATTTTTGGGTTGAGTTGGCACTGTACGTATTTGACACATGTCACCGTCTGGATGACACATGGAAGTATGTACAGTGATGTGGCCCTACGACAGATGGAAATGTGGCATATGTAGGACATCTGGGTAGGTGACTGGGTGTACAGACTGACATGTGGCAGGGTGACTGGGCGTACAGACTACTGACATGTCGGACAGGTGGCAGGATGATTGGGCGTACGGTTTAACGATGTGGTCCAATCCTGGATCGCCACATGGCCCAATCAGGTGGTGCCACGTGGCACCCTGTAGATGCCCAATGATGGCTGGTTAAAAAAAAAATTTAGTCTAGGAAGTTCGAACCTCCGACCTCCTCGGGCACCAACGATTTAGCAATTGGGTGCTAACCATCTGGCCTGCAGGTGTTTCTTGTTGAATACTCAACACATTTTTAATATAAGTTGATAGTTGCAGAGAATCGGGGTTTAGCCCCGGTCGGCGGGGGCCAACCCCGACCCGCCGGGGGCTTAATAATTGAAGCTACACTTGTGATTGGTGTGTGGAATTATGGTATGTGGCCATATGGCCCATACAACAAATGCAACACCAAAGAATCAGGGCTTAACCGTTAGCGCCTAGCCTGAGATCACGTGGAGCACGCACATAGGACTAGGGGTCAATGCAATAGGGAGCTGGGCCCTGTGTTTTGTTATAAAGTGGGTTTAAACCTTATGTTAGTGATTTTATGGATATTATTCAACATATTTTGGACATTTTGGCCAATATTGGGCCTTTTTTGAGGTCAGATCTTGGGAGGAAGTTGGGAGATGGTTACCAACTTCATATCTATATAAATCAGGATGTCTTGAGGCCATGGGAATAGGTTCATAACATGTTTATGCTGTTGGATTCTTGACCCAAAGCCATTGTCATGCAGGGAAGCTATTGAGGAGCGCACCTTTGCGGGCCATTTTTGGGAGCTCCGTTCATCTGATTTGGGTGCCGTCAGTTTTGATGGGTTCGTGAGATCTAGTAGAACATGACCAGCTCATTGTTTTAACCTTTTGGCACTATCATGATTTACTTGTAAATATTCAAACATAAATAAGAACGCCCATTGAGACCAGGCCCAGAGACGTAAGCGATATTGTCGAACTCTGTTATCACATTGGTGTTATGGTTTTCTGTTGTTTATTGCTTATTTCATATCTGCATATGTGATTATGGTTGTTATGAATCTTCTATACTTATTCCTCTTTCATTAAGCTTCCTAATTGGTTAATTAACACATGCATAATAACTCAACCATTGTAGTGTAAAATATCTTTCCGGGTCATCAATCCTGGAAATGGGATAGCGGTTCCTGACTGTGATTTTGTTTAAGGCTCTATAATCAATGCAGATTCACCAAGTCTCGTCCTTCTTCTACACCAGTACAATCGTGTTTCCGCAAGGGGAGGATCTGGGTCTGATGTGCCCCTTTTGAAGAAGCTCTTGGATATGATGCTTGATTTCGTCATTCTCCATCAGGGAGCATCGATAGACTGGTCCATTAGGTAGAGGTTCCCTGGGGATCAAATCAATTATATGCTTGACTTGGAAGTGTGTCGGTACCCCTATAGGTGAGACAAATATGTCTCTTTATTCTTCCACAATCATGTCCACTTGATTTTGTTGCAAAGAGAGGTGTTGTGTAGAGGCCACAGATGTGGTAGTGAACTTTTGCTTACTATGAGCATGGATCACAAAGAAGATGAACTTCCTAGTCTCTGAAATGACCTTACTGCATTTCTTAGTAGAGATTAAAGAAATAGTAGTAGGCGGTGCCACCTCTGGGATCCTATACAATTGTCTACCCAAAGTAATAATAACATTGTGGGGTCTAGACTCATACACAACATGATGCTTCCATAAATATGGTTGTCCTAAAAGAACATCACAAAATTCAAGGGGATAAATATCACACAATACCTCATCTTTGAAAGGCTTGATACCGTAGGACATACGACATTGTTGGTTGACACAGATATCTCTGCCCTGACGAAGCCAACTGATGGTGTAGGGTTGCGGGTGCGGTGTCATTGGTAGGTTCAACTGCTTGACGACCTCTGTTGAAATCAGATTCTTCTGACTACTGCTGTCGACAATGAAGTGAATTGGATCCCCCTTGACCCACATCTGCGAGTGAAAGAGGCGTTCCCCTTCCTCTGGTTCTTCTGGTTTGCTTGGCCAAACTTTGGTGGTAGCGACCATGGCACTGGGTTCAACATTGATAATTTGTTTCCCTCTTTCAGAATTTGACTCATAATCATAATCAACCTTTGACTTGAAAGCCTTCAGCTCGGCCATGAGGGACTTCTTGGAGTGAAATTCGTTAGTGTTGTGCCAAGGAATTTTATGGTACTCACACCATTTTCCTGTGTCCTTCTTTGTCTTCTCGTTGCCCTTCTTGTGTTGTGGCTTGGATGGATTTTCCTGAGGGTGACCATCATGAATTGGTCCCCTAATGTGTGGGTTGGGGTTGCCTTTTCCCTACTTCGGCTGTGAGGGGTTTGAAAATCTAAACTCTTGTCGTTTTTGCTTAAATTTCGGCTCGATTTTGACAACGTATCTATAAGCTGTGCCCAATGAGGTGATGTCCAGGAACTCCATTTTTGTTTGAATGTATCTTTGCAAACAACCATGGAATTTGAGCACCATATGATGCTCAGAATATTTGATACCCAATTTGGTACGGAGGGTATGGAAAATATTGGTGAAGTCTGGTACTTTCTAGTCCCTTTCTTGACGTAGGGTGGTCCCTCTAGTGTACTGGTCCTCGTAGCTTCCAACAGGGTAGTATTGTTCTTTAATGGCATCCCGAAAGGAATCCCATGTAGGGGCCACCACAAAAATTGCATATTCCTCCATGGCCCTTTGCTCTGAGTAGGTATCCCACCAGTCTTTAACATGGGGAATGACCTTGAGGAGTGCAAAAGTGATATTTTCTCGATCATAAAAATTGTGGACCGAAAAATATCCTTCGAGAAAATTTAACCATTTATCTAAAACATTCGCATATATCAGTCCTTCAAATAATGGAATATCAAAATTTAGTCGTACCTTGAAGGGGGTTGCATGGAAACCGTCGATGCTTCTCCCGTGGGCAACCATTGAAGGATCTGCATGAAGTTGTCCATCATTTCATTCCTTTGTCGCATGAGGGATTCCTCGAGAAACACTTTAACAGGATCTCATGCTCCATCATATTTCTTTTCGTATCCCATGGGTTGTTGTCAGGATCAGTGCGATGAATCTGGTAATGGATCAATTGGTTCGAGTCCCAACTTCTTGTACCCAGACCTTGTCGGGGACATGCACGAAGAAAAATAAATGAAGAGCAGACCACACTAATACCACTGATCCAGATTTAGGAGTGTAATGAACTAATTACAGATTGAATAGCATAAACACAGAGATGGGAAAAATAACACAAATATTTAGTGAGCAATATCTTCTATTAAATAATAAAATAGGTTGAAACTGTAAAACTGTAGAACTGAAACTTGCTTGAATGGTGGTAGCTATCTCTGAGAAGAGATGTGACTGTTATGCGCATCCATCTGAGAATAATGGATTACAATGAGGCTCCATAGGCCCTTTTCATATTACTCATGAATTCCAAAACCCTAGACATCCAAATGCCTAACCCTAGAAGGTGAAATGCCAAAAGTCATGTGGGCCCTATGGGTAAGTTGGTGTAATTTGGTACCTCAAATTACTAGGGTCATAACTTTTTCATACGACCTCTGTTTTAGGCACGTGATACCCTGTTGGAAAGGTATTTCAGAGAACTACACATTTTGTCGTCAAAATCTAACTCTGTCTACATTTTGACTGTGGAGATCCAAAAAAACAATGTTTAGGGCCCCAAAACAGTTCTGAAAGTACAACAAGATGTGCTAACATGAAAACATACAAAATATGCTAGTTGGATTAGGCAAGAGGCCACCCGTATCCACCTGGAGAATGTGTGAGGCTTTAGACAACCCCACAAGTGTAGAGCTCACAATTATAAAGCAGTACAGAAAGGCGTGCTGAACAAAAACAGACACGAGAAGCTCGTTGGAATAGGTGGGTGGCCACCAATATCCATCTAAATTAGGCTTGATTTCAGAGTTGCTTGATATTCTAGTCCAATATGTAAACCGACTGCACTTGAAAGTCTCCTTGCTTGACCTAGATCACATTCCAATCAATTACATGATTTATATTAGGCACATACTTTTTAAGAAAATTCACGTGGAATACATTATGAATACACATGGATGCAGGTAATGCAAGCATGTATCCAACAGTACCAATCACATCCAAGATTTCAAATGGCGCACAATAACATGCTTCCAACTTTGAACAATTCTCCAACTTCAATGAGCTTCTTTTGGCCTTCACTTTCAAGAACACATGGTCACCCACTTTAAATTTTCTGTGAGTTTTGCCTTTATCAACATAACTTTTCTAACAGTCTTGGGAAACCTCTAAATTATGCTTTATTTTCTCCATTTGTTCCTCCATTTCCATGAGTAATTTTGACCCAACCACTGTTCTATCTTCTAGGTTGTCCCATCTCACTGGTGTGTTGCATTTTTTTCCTATAATGCTTCAAATTGGATCATCTTTAAAGATGCCCAATACCCATTATTATAAGAAAACTTCACCAAGTGTAGAAAGTCTTCCCATTTGGATGGTTTATCCAACACATACATCCTCAGCATGTCCTCGATCACTTGGTTGAATCTCTCTATTTTTCCATTTGATTTAGGATGATATATTGTACTAAAATTCATATTTGTCCCAAATCCTTTAAATAATCTCTTCCAAAAGTTTGATGTAAACTTGGGGTCTCTATTAAAAATAGCCTGGAAATTTCCTTCATATAAATATCATGAATGTTAGTTTCCTTGTGATTTATCTTCACTGGAATAAAATGGGCATCTTTATTAAGCTTGTCCACCACTGCCATGATCGAATCATGCTACGTCATTGTTCAAGGCAGCTTGGTGATGAAATCAATTGTTACAACTTCTCGTTTCCACTCAGGAATGGGTAATGGTTGTAACAAACCAGATGGGTGTTTATGCTCAACCTTAACCTTTTGACATTCCAAACACTTGTCTATATACTTAACCAACTCTTTCTGCATACCTGGCCAAAAATATTATTTCTTGACAGTTGTAATTGTGTTTTGGTAGCATGGGTTCCTAGCATAAGGCACATTATGGATTTCTCTTGGTACCATATTTTTCAAGTCCTTGAAATTAGGCACATAAACTCTGTCTTTGTACAAGAGAATTCCATCCTCCCTTAGTTCATAATCTTTAATTTTGTGTTTTGAATTACCTTGTTGTAATTTTTCCTTCATATATGATCCAAAATGGATCCAGGGACCAAAATGGGTCTAGGAAGGCCTAAAAATAAAAGTGCTCAGAATCGCTTCAAAATGGACATGTGTGTAGGCCTCATCATTAAGAACCCAACACAACTTTAATGGGCTCAAACAAACATCATATGAGCAAGATATCACGTTCTGTTCATTTTTCCAAACATGCAAAATTTTTGCTGACTATACATTTTGTACAGTGCTGGCATGGTAGCTGACCGTACAGGATGTACGACCATACAATGACGTGGTAGAGGAGTGGCATCCTGACTGGATAGGTGTGGTAGACGTGGTCGAATCATCGTTTGACACGTGTCTTCTGGTGGGCAAATTTAATGGTGCCACGTGGCCCAGTCATGGGTTGCCACGTGGAACCCCTCCATTGGTTAGTGTGGAAAAATTTTATGGACTCCACAGAAGTCAAACTCGTGACCTCCAGGCAGGGGGGAGCACTTTGGCAGGGCTGGGATACCAACCCTCCCATGGTATTCCTTGCTAACTATGGTCTAAAAGTTTTATTTGAATGTGAATGGTTGTAAGTTTGGCGGAGAATAGGGCCAGGGCTAGGCCCCAGCCCCCGATGCATATCCATATAACCGCAACATATACCCACACTCCTAAATGTTTGGTGCACGGTATTTCTATGGGTATATCCCCCGACGCATTCACCATTCCACATGACCATTTGATATGACCTACCTCTTTGGTGTTGGTGCATATTTGTGGGGATAACACCTAGTTGGCCGAGCTAGCCCACCGACCAAGGCGTGTGACTAGATGCTAGGAACTAGGGGTCTAATGAAATGTGAGTGCGTGGAGCTTAGGGGTGAGGCCATATGGCCATGCCAGCGACCAATGGCCAGGAGCTAGGGGCTAAAGACCAGCGCACCAGCTAGCCCAAGGACACATGGAGTCTATCATATGACCAGGAGCTCGAGGATAGGGGGTTGCGCCCTGTATTTGAGACAAACAAAGTTTTCTCACATAAGAATTATCCAAAATACTTGGAATATAACAAAGTAATTCATGTAGGAATAATGTATAAAATATGAATAGATGAGATGATATACAATTGAGAATGAGGCCTCATTTATATACCCACGCAGGGGTTCCCTTAACCAATAGTCATGTCCTTTGAGACATGTCCTTTCATTATTAATAGTTATTATTTATTAATTAATTATTATGTTATGAATATCTATTTATATGTATATTTATGTTTATAACATTGCCTTCCCCTTAAAAGTGCTTTGTCGTCAAAGAATACTTTATGGAAAACTTATCTCTTTCTCTAGCTTGTAATTATTGTCCCATGCTTCTTCATACCTAAGATGATAGTATCTTCTAAGCACCGAGCAGAACTGTCGAATTGTAAAGGAGTCTTCCAATCCTAATTCGATCTTCTACGGATTTGGGTTTTTATAAGGTTCTTGGAAAGAACTTGATACATTTCTACTCCCATGATCACTTCTATTTTGACCCACACTTGTAGTGGAAGTAATATTCTTTGACATAGAAATTATTTGTTTTTGTTGATACATTGATTGGATGAAGTATCAACTTTTGCGATTAGGATGTCAATAAGGCATCCTTGCAACTTGATCTTTACTTCATATACTTGTAGCTTTTTCTTGATGAACTTTTGGAATTGAGCCTTCTTCATACCCCTGTATTTTTTCTACTTCGACATTTGAAGACCTCTTTACATGAGTTGTAAGGTTGAATAGATTTGTATTAATTCCTTTATCCAGATTTGAGATTTTTGCATCTAAAGACTTCTCTAGCTCCATAGGTTCTGTCATTGTCTCTTTATCGACTATTGAAGTTTTGCGAACTAGCTCTTCTTGTAAAGACTTCTTATCATGCTTAAGTCTTTTAATTTGTGTTAGTAAATCCTAATTATGTTGTTTTAATTGCAAAAGTTATTTTTTATCTTCTGACGTATCATCTTTATTTTTTGATTCTGTATTCTCCTTTCTTTCATCATTTAAGTTTTAATTTTTTCTGGTAAATTTTGATTAAGGTTCCTTAGGCATGAGCTTTCTTCCTTTTCTTCGGTTAATTTTTCTTTGAGACCTTGATTTTCTTGTTCCAACTTTTAAGAACACCGCTTCTTCTCCTTGGAATTCATGATTTTTGCAAGTAATTTTTGCTTATGATTTCTTAGGCGGGAAATCCCTTTGTCTTTTTCAATGATGATTTTGTCACATTATTTCTGTCGATCTTGCAACGTTTGTATTGACTTCTGGTTGTCTTGAAGGATCACTTCCGATATGTCCTTCAGGTCTTCTGATGACGGAGCTTCTAAAATTGATTTCATTGTAACGTCTTGTAATGTGATTTTCTTTTTCTTATAAGAAAATGTCAAAAACTTTCTCCTTGTGTTGAAAACAAAAGTACCCAATATATCTACCCAAGTAGACCCTAGAATTATATCAACATTGTCTTGATACATTGATACCACATTGAATTGACCTATGAATTTGTAATCACCAATATATAGTTGTAGGTTATTGATTTCATATTTCTCGTTGGAAGGACACGTGTCATTTTCAATTATATTTGGTTCTAAAACCATTAATTGGTTTTCCATGTCAACGTTAATGTGATTTTCCTAGCGGTCGGGCAAATAATGATGTTGATATTCTTTCCTTGAATAATCCCATTAATTTTTAATAAAGGATACACATATTTTTTATAAGTATGAGAGAATCTTCCATGTTTTTCACCACGAATCTCCATTTATATAATGATAGGTTGAACCTTGATTATCCTTCTACTTTATATCTATTCACCTTACTTTTCCTTAATAATATATCTATATATAAATGAATTTTAAATGTTTTTTCAATCTTTTTTAGAAAAAAATATTTTTAAAGCTTCACTTCACTTTTCCAACTTTGAAAAATATAATATCTTTTATACTTACTTTTTTTTTTCTTATAACCTTTGTCTTAAGCCTTCTTTTAGATTTAATAATCTTTTCTATTTTTTTCAACTTGTAAAACTTTGAATAATTTATTTTTCCACTTTATAACTTTATAATGAAATTTATATTTTACCTTTTTGTAGTTAACACTTTTAATTTTTTATCCTCTCTTTATAATAATTTAAACTGTCCAATTGATTTTATACCCCTTGAGTTGAACTTACAGAATGGTGTATGCTTTTAACTTTTCCTTTACACGACTTATAACCCATTTTTTACTTTATAGAAATTCAACCTTTATATATAAATATATATAAATTAATTTTAACCTTGATACTTTTCCTTTTTACTTAGACTTGGTCTCTCTTTTTTTTTTTTCTTTTTTTTTCT
>ML780335.1:102267-112490 GCA_009831015.1 Picea engelmannii
TCCAACATATATAACACCTCTAACATAGTGTGATGTAGCATATTATTAATGTGACATGGAATATGCTTTTTCTTTTTTAATATTTTCCTTAGGAGGCCTATTTAAGACCCCAAATTTTCTCTAGTAGTGATTTTGAGTTCTCTTGTGTATTTAGTAGTATAGATTGTTCTATCTTATAGCTCAACTTACTATCAAGCCTAGGTAGGCAAAGGTTTCCATCCATAGTAGGAAAATGTTTATGTGTCAGAATAGGGGGTTCCTTTTTGGTTTTCCTCTTCCGATGGGTGATAGTCATATTGGGTTTGAAACCTCCCCCCCATTCTCAATGTCTTCTCTTTGAACCTTATTTTGTCTTAGCCTTCCTCACTCCTATCACTCATCCCTGGGACAAGTTCTTGAAATACAACAACAAAATCCAGCTAAAATCCAACAAATGTGAGGCCACATGGGGGACCAAGAAGTCTGTTAGGAAACCATTGCACTAGAAGCTCCAACATAGTATCACTCACACCCAAACAAATGACATGAAGGAAAAATCCAATTATTAGTGTCACTTTCCTACTATTGTCGAGGAGTAGGTTTCCCACATTGAGAATTTAGTCAGTAAGAAATAGAGGAAAATGACCAATGAACATGTTGAGCTAGATTTAAGGGACTGCATTCCAGAAATAGGGTTCTCTCACTCCAAAGACACCAAGATTTTCAATCTTACATATATTCATTGGCTAAAAATATCTTTCATGGCATAGGTTGTGGAGGGGAGGGGTCAACAACTACAAACAATTCTCCACAACCTAGATCTAATGGATAAAAAGTTTGAAGCAGTTTGTATAAAAAATTATGACATTGACAACATAGTGACAAACCCATAGGATATCAAGCACAACTCAATGATAATAGTAGAACTTAATCAAGAGTCTGAAGTTACCCCTTCCAACCCCATCCCAATTGATGAAGATCCACATGAAAGGGAGGACACTCAACAGTGCCATAGGTAGGCACATGTCCTCCCAGGTTAGCAACACCTACTCTCTTTTGGTAGTTTTACATATGGGAACTAGGCTTCACCTTTTGGTTCTATCAATTATCGATTATGTTGTTTTAGTAGATATATAAGACATGTTACTACTAGGGATTTGGATGTAAAGAACTCTACCTTACAATCTTGTAATATTAAAACTGATATTTTGACTTACTATGGTCTTGGTTTCCATAGAGGCGGGCCACAATTAGCCTTGACTACAGTTTATTTTGTACTCTATTAATATAATTTCAGCTAACTTACAAAAAAATCAACTTCGTTATTTGTCTCCATGGACAATCTTCCCTAAACTTGTTCCTTGACTATCTTGATACCTTATCCCCCTCATTTAATTCACCATGGAAACCCAACAAGATAATTATCTTCCCTTCTTATAAGTCCTAGTCTCTCATCAACCTAATGTCTCCCTTTCCCACCAAGTTTTCCTAAAAAAGGAACACATTGATAGATACCTCTATGCCCAATCCCATCACCACCCTACTAAAAGATGTGTAGTCCTTAAAACTCTAGTATCTAAAACTATTTGAATTTCCACCCCCTAGTATCTATACAAAGAGAAAACCCACCTTACTAAATCCCTCCAAGTTAATGTCTATTCCCAAATCAATATAGCATTTCACTCAATCATCTATGAAAAAACCAAAACCAAGAACCCCCTTTCTACTTCTCCTCCTCGGGCCCCAATTACCCTCCCTTACATTCAGGGGACCATTGATCAAATTTCCAAGATATTAGACAAAAAAAACATCAAAAATTTCTTTAGACATTACAAGACACTCAAACAATTATTAAGAAGTGTTAAATATAACACCAACCCTCTACTTTGTCAATGTTTTTATAGAATTCCTTGTTCTTGGGAAAAATCCTACACTAGATAAATTGATCAATCTATCCAAACTTGTCTCAAATAACATATTATGGAAACCTTTCATAATCAATTTACCAAATATGTCATTATAGAGAATTACCATAATACTAAACATCTCATTTTATTTAATCAGACAAATGTCTTAGCATTATCTCCCCATTTTTCTATTTGCATCATCGAAAAATCTTTGTAAATTAAAAAACAACCTAAATTTTGTAATTATGGAGATGGGTGCAAACATAACCACTCTTAGAAACCCATTCTCCACAACCTCCTTCATTAATCTAGTTACTTTCCTCATTTCATTTTATCTCCCTCCTTTGCCAATTCATTTTGTGTCATTTCATTTCTCTATGACTAATTCCTTTTAAAAAAAAATTAAACTCATATTTCAAACACACACACACACACACACACACATATATATATATATAAGCTAGCCATCAAATTGTGCCTTGCCTCAAGGGAAACCAAGACTAGAATGTGGAAAAATAACAATGTTTTTTTTTAGAGTATGCAATGCAGAGTTACCAAAATTTAAAACCGTAGAGGTAAATTTACCTAGACAACTTCTATATTCATCACGATAAGTGCTTAAATTTTTGAACAAAACCAAAATAGGGCACACAGTGCAATTCTATAAAGCTAGCATGAGATGATAAGTGGTGCTAACCCCTGAACCCAAATGCTTTCTTCTATTGTTGACAATGGTTATCCTCATCCTCTATATCTTCATCAAGAAGGATAGGATTAGAGGGGGTACCTTCATCTTCCTAAAATTTTCCATCTTTATAAGGTTCTTCTACTTTAGTGGGGCTTTACTTACCATCCTTTAGATCTGTAACAATAATATCTATGACATAGACTTTTTTGAAGACAACCTCATACTTTCTGTCCATGAGGTTCAATTTAGATAGAGTTTCATGGCATTGTTGTCCCCTTTCTTCCAATACTTGGGAGAAGAATTTATTGAGCCAATAGAGTTCCATCAACCTAAAGACTTTGATGTATCTTCTATGGAAGAAATATGTATCAGGGTCCTATTCCAAAAATTTAGCCTCAACCTACTCATTAAGCATTTTGCATCTTTTGTTCTTGAATAGGTTTTCTAAACAATTGACCTCATCCTCAAAGTGTATGACGAAGTGTTTCAAGTAATTAGCAACAATATTCATGGCATTGGCTTGGGTTGGGGTAACTTTTTGGGGTTGTTTATGACCTGATGACCACCTACCTATCTTTCTCCTTTTCCCTTTGGCCCTTACTTGCTAGATTCAATTTGAGGCTTATATTTAGTGTCATCATCTTGGCACCAAGATATATGACAATATAATAAAAGGGAAAGGAACTTGGGGAGACAAAGATAGTCCATTGAAATAAGAAAAAATGTTTCACAAATTGAACATAGATCACCTAGAAGGAAAGGTAAGATGGATATGGAGTTGAACCCATCAAACTACATGGATGGATCCTTCTCTGCTAAGGTGAGGGGGGTTGGCCTATCAAGATTGAATTGAGAACTAGACCAAAGAAGTACTAGAGTATGATAAAGAACAAAATATTTCACAACTAACAAAAGAAACAAAACTGGAAGTGAGGGTAGGCCAACAATGTCTCGTTCCTTGACCCACTCCCATTTTCTCCACCAACATTATACATTATGGCTATGCATTTTGAAGCTCCAACCCAATCCCTACCATGATGCAATGCATTGAAAGAGTTATGAAAAAATCATGGATGAACCTACTAAATAGACGGGAGAGGGATTTGTGGCTTCCATGCCCACTCAAAAACAAATCACACACACACTAAAATGGTTGATTTTGTATTAAAAGGATGTTGCAACTTAAATATGCAGCTTAGTAATACAAAATGTATTGTTGTATCGATGCCATTGAATAAAAATGATTAGAATATTTCACAATATTCAAAACAAGAATTGTTTTTTTGTCTTTTTTTTAGGGGAAACCATTGATTCTACTGCTATATTCTCTATTGAACTTCCCTAGAATCAATATTATTTTGTAAAATTTAAAAAAACTTGGATTTAAATAGAGACATGATTAATAGGTTCCTTCTTATATTCCTCCTATGGATAATTTTTATCTTTTTTCACTGGTTCCATCTCCTCATCACTTTGATCCTACTATATTGAGTATTTTTCCTAGGCATCCTTTGGTGCTAAGCCAATTAATATCCCACGCTATGTTCTTTGTGCCAAACCAATCACCATATGATGTAATATGTTTCATTTCTACTCCAAATTTTTTTTTCCTCCTCCATTGAACCATAGTTTCCAAGACCTTTGCTTGCCTTGATTTGTACGAATTGGATTTTCAAAAAATGTTGTTTAGGCCTTTGAAATTGGCCTGCAAACATATGACCTGAAAAATACCCATTTTCCTGGTAATTTCCATTATTTTCTGTAATTTTTGGTTGTATTATGTTGATTGGGATACTAAAACGGCATACTGAGTCGACATGGAATCTTGGGGCGATGCCATGTCAGCCTCCTACCATCCTATCCTTTCCCCATCGACCCTTATATTCCTCTTCCTTCTCTTTCCCCTTCATTTTCCTTTATTGGTGCACACATTACTTTATTGTTCAGTCCCATAGTCCTTGGTTTCCTATGCGGCACCCTCTCATTTGGTTGTGGGGGTGGGCAGGCCCCATCCCACTCATATTCTCCCTGGTTCTCAAAGTTGCACGTTGCTTTGATTCAACGACTAAGGCATGGAAGGTGTCGATGGTGATCAACAACTGTCGTCACATCATGGCCCTCCTACCCCACCAAAAGTTAACAAAGGGGTGGGGTGCCGCAAAATAAACTGTCAATTTTACATTCGATGATGTGGCACCTTGAGGTGAATTTCACCCCCCTGGTGGTTTCCAAATCCAGCAGGGGACTCCCCGCATTATAGTTATGCGGGTCTAACTCACAATTTCATAGGAAGGGAAGGATCCCACCACTACAACTCGACGTCGTCTTCCACCTAACGTCCACTCACCTTCCACCATGGAATTACATGTCACCTCGCTGCAATGTCATATGGAACATGGCCCCCACGTCATGTTGACATCAACATACGAAAAAATACACAATTGTTTCCAAATTTCCCACAATTCCTAATTTTCCCAAAATGCCCAATAATACATAATTTTGAAATTTATTTTTTGGGCTTCAATTGAAGCTTGGATTTAGCTTCTTATGGCCAATTTTGGCCCTGTGCATAATAATTCGACCCTTGTTCTTGAAATTCAGCTCCTACACGTCGAATTCATCATAAATTCGTATGCAAAAATAGGGACTTTTTCTGAATTATACCCCATTTTATAATTTATTCCTTGGGCACCATCAAAACTTGATAATAAGCTTCATTACAAGTTGAAAATTACCAGTGTTGAGATTTGAATTAGGGATTTTAATCCTTGGGCCCGATTTCTTCAATTACCCGTGAAATTTTCCAATAATTCTTCCTAATTTGACTGCAATAATTTCGTCGAACATATTACATACATCCATTGAAAAATAATTTTATGCAATTTTCATCTTCCACACTCCTAAATCAGCCCATGTAGGCTCAGTGTCAAAATTGGATCTCTGATACCACATTGTAGCATCCCCATCCACAAGTTGGGCAATGCCACACAAAATTTCCAACAATGAAACCATTAATTTAAATAAATTTTCTGTGCATATGAACATAATTATGCAAACTACAACAATATATAGACATGCATAATAATACAAGAAAATCCCATAACATAATACACAATTACTCACACATTAATTAAGTAAAACACATAGAAGACACTTATCTTTTGTAAAAAGTCACCAACTTCTTGCAGGCCTTATACTTTCCTCCTAGCCATAGACATTATTGTTCATAACCTCTCAGTAGTATTTACCCCCGAGATGGGGATAAAACTCTACCAGGGAAATGAATCATAAGCGAGGTTAATGTTTTCCAATATAAAAAAATGCTTAGACTAAGGTGCCAAATCTTGCAGACAACCTACAGTCTCGCATTCCCCACATGTATGTCCCACCCCAAGAAGTGTTCCCCTTCTCCGCTCTACAATCCTTCAGCTACCCCGCTTCCCTTACGGGGCTTCAACAACGGGTCAGAAAAGAAGTATTAGAGTCCTATAGCTGCAACTTGGCACCTTTGGAAAACAATTCCCAACAGTTCTCTCACCTGGAGAGAATGCTTATGGGCCCGAAAACCCACTTCATCAATAACACATGGGCCTGACAACCCGCCTCTTCATATCAATTACTTAGGTTAATCCTCAAAATAGCTCCAAGTATTCCCCAAGTGTACGTATGGTTGATGGATGCACAATGTGTATGGAGGATAGAAGAGAATGGAATGAATAATAAGTGAATGATGGGAAAAGTGAACCAAATTCCCCAAATATATGTGCATGTTCCCAACTTGACACTTGTTATGTTGGGAACTACCTTGGTCACACTTGCCCCCCCCCCCACTTGGGTGATACTTTCCTATCATTAGGAACTTAAGATATATTAGATCCATAAATTAGGCTTTAAGGAATATTAATATAATATTCTCTTGGGCTTAATCCCCCTTAACTTAGCCCCTTTCCTAGACTCTTAGCCCCCCTTTCCCTTTCTAGTGGATTTTATCCCCCCATACTCTTTTTTTCTTGTTGGTTTGCAGTAGTGATGTATTTTTATTAATATCTGAGTGTGATTACATAGTACAAAGATACGCTCATTGGACTTTTAGCTTCTTTCTCTCCAACCTAATAACCACATAGGCACTTTGTGTTGAAACTACTAAAACAACTGAGAGGGGGGGTGAATCAGTTGTATTTGAGCTTAAACCATGTTAAGTCTATTAAAAAATTATTAATCTTTCTTCAAGTGATCATCAACAATATACAACATATGGACAGTAAAAGTAAAGAGCATCAGTCACACATAAAGTATACACAGAGACAGATTTTTCATGAGGAAACCCATAAAGGGAGAAAACCTCTTCTTCTTCGAAATGACAGGTAGTCTTTTAAGTTATGTACATCATCTATAATTGAGAACCAACTCAATGTGAGGCTGCTACCTCTGTTTTACAAGATGCAACTTGTTTGAGAGCACCAATTCTCTGGTTTCTCTAGCACCCACTAGAAGGAAGCACCAACTCCCTGGTTTCTCTAGCACCCACTAGAAGGAAGCACCAACTCCCTATATGTTCCAGCACCAACTGGATGGAAGCACCAACTTCCAATTACACAGGTTCCAACATGTATAACAGAGAACACTCGTTCTCCCTTGCACCACCCTGCCACCCTGGTTTCTCTGGTTGCAACCAGATGAAAGCTACAACTTCCTGTGTTCAAGCTCCCACTTGAACCTCTGAGGACAATAGTCCTCTCGAGCACCTCCCAACCTCCCTAGTATATAAATGAATAAATAAACATTCAACTACATAGATAACTCAATTCTTACCAATCTTTCTTTGTTTTGTAATTTTGGTCTTCTTCTAACTGTACTGCAGTTCTTTTCTTCCTCTGTCTGTTCCTCAGGTCTGCTGTACATCAACTTCTTATGTCATTTTGCTCATCTTCAAGTTTTCTTCACCATCTGTTACTCTTCCCTGAGTTTTATCTCACACTGTGCATATTCTTCATCTCACTCTGCATTCTATGATTTTTCCTTTCTTACAGTCTCATTCATTTTTCATATTGAACAGCCAACCTCACGCTATCTGTCTCATTTTCTTTTATACACACTCATGGCGGTTCAACTTCCCATCTCCTTAGGAAAAAGGAAGACAACTATCTCAACAACTGAAAACGCCAACTAATCGGCAATCATGAGTCTGTTTCGCTAACAGATTTGAAACTAAGGAGTTAACTGTGAGAGAGAACAGTAACCCTCCGATCAACACTTGATCTGACGGTTCAGATCATTTTGTGATTTTGCATATCGCGATTTCGACATTCCTGATGTTCAATGTTCTTGTCACTTACAAATCCCGATCCACGAAACTCCGTAAAGAAGTCGGATCGACGGTCCAGATCATATCTTGATCTGACGGTTCAGATTCATTCAGGATTTTACACATCACGATTTCGACACTCTTGACGTTGTTTTCTTGTCTCTCCATGTCACGATTCACGAAACTCCGATATGGAGTTGGATCAACGGTCTAGATCTAATCTTGATTCAACGGTTGTGATTAAGTCACGATTTTTCATATTGTGAAATCGAGATTCCGGTGGATGATATTACTTGACATCTCCATCTCTTGATCCCCCAAACTCCGACATGGACTGGAATCAACGGTCCAGATTCAATCTTGATTCAATGGCTTCTATTAAAACAGGATTTCGCATATCATGAAATCGAGATTCCTGTGAATGATATTACTTGACATCTCCAACTCTCGATCCCCGAAACTCCGACATGGACTGGAATCAATGATCTAGATTCAACCTTAATCTAACGGCTCAGATTAAATCGTGATTTCGCATATCATGATTTTAAGAGGTTAGGGAACATCGTTCCTTTGACTCTCCAGTAAATGAACTGACGATCTATCCCCACGTGTCCTACCAGTAAATGGACGGTCCTCCATCTTTCAGAATTTTGTAAGCCCCGCTACTCCTTGCACTTTAAAGAATGTGCAGTTTCTCCTTGATCCAACGATGGTCGGGTCCTGCACTTGGATCTAACGTCTGAGATATGTTCTCCTCTTCAGTGCGCTCTTCTTGTCGATCTGACGACCCTTGTTCTTTCGGGAATTTGAAGGGAATCCAACAATCAGAGATGGACATCATGCCTGATCAACAATTTAGATTATTCCTGTCTATTACAAACCTCATGTACTCATGCCATCTTCATTGTTGTACTTTCCATCAATGACAAGCATTTGCTTCGATCATTGTTGCGCTGTTGGGATCATTGTTGCGATGCTGGTCTTCCTGAACTTATCTTTTGTTCCTGTTTTTATGCCTGTCTGTTACAAACCTCCTGTACTCATGCCATATTCATTGTTGTACTTGCCATCAATGACAAGCATTCACTGTCTGTTAAATATTTTCCAACAATCTCCCCCTTTGGCATTGATGGCAACACAAGCACCCTCATGCATTCGGACTCGACTCTCCTCCAGAACTCTTTTCTCCCCCTTTGACATCAATGTCAAAGAAGAAACATTCTTCCCTTGAGCTGTTGCAAAACATACTCCCTTGTCTACTATAAGCATCTTGGAAATACACCAGATATTCAATAAGTACTCCCCCTGACCAGCTGAACAGATTAGACACAAGAAATTATAACCCCCAACTTTTGACGAAGATATCCAAAAGGGGTCGTTGCTAATGGTTTAGTAAAGATATCAACAATCTATTTTATAGAAGGTATATAATTCAGTTGAACAATCTTGTTTGTAACTTGTTCTCTGAGGAAATGGTACTTTATTAGAATATGTTTAGTCTTGGAATGAAGAACAGGATTCTTGGAGACACTAATGGCACTGGTGTTATCACAGTGAATTGGAATGGGATCAGTGTAATTTACCTTTAGATCTACAAGAGTTTGTATCATCCATAAAATTTGTGTGCAGCAAGTAGCAGCAGTAATGTATTCTGCCTATGTAGTGGATAATGAAATGGATCCTTGCTTCTTACTAAGCCATGCAACTAATGAGTCACCCAGAAAGAATGCTCCTCCACTGGTGCTTCTTCTCTCATCAACACAGTTTGCCTAGTCTGCATATGAATAAGCATTTAACTGGAAATTCTGATTTCTAGGATACCACGGACCATAATTCATTGTTCCCTTTAAGTATTTAAATATCCTTTTGACGACTACCAAATGACTTTGTTTAGGAGCAGACTGAAAACGACCTACCATTCCAACAACTTGCATTATATCAGGACGATATGTTGTGATGTACAGAAGACTTCCTATCATAGAGCGATATGTCCTTTGATCAACATCAGCTGAGATATCATATTTACTCAGCTTGCAACCAACCACCATAGGTGTGCTAACTGTAGACGAATCTTCCATCTGAAATTTCTTCAACATCTCTTTCAAATATTTTTCTTGAGAAATAAAAATTCCCGCAGAGCTTTGTTTTACTTGTAAGCCAAAAAAATATGATAGTTCTCCTATCATGGACATTTCAAATTATGTTTGCATAGAATTAGCAAACCACTGGACAAATGATTCATTAGTACAGCCAAAAATAATATCATCTACATAAACCAAAACAACTAGTAAATTATCACCTTCAGACTTAATGTAAAGGTTACTGTCAACAATACCTTTCTTGA
>ML780335.1:115846-163211 GCA_009831015.1 Picea engelmannii
CATTCAAGATAGCATTCATCCCCTTAGCATTAAAACTAAACTCTAACTTATCATCCTTGGAGGCTATCACAACAGGCTTTGTATATCCAGTCTCTACTACATCCCAAACATCAGCACCCAAGGCCATTAAGTATGTTCTCATTTTAATCTTCCAGAATGTAAAATTTGTTCCATCAAACATAGGGGGCTTAGAGGATGAAGTCCCTTCATGACTTGTCATGTTTAAGCTTACAGATCTACCTTTGAATAAAAGGAACCCGCTCTGATACCAATTGTTGAAACTACTAAAACAACTGAGAGGGGGGGTGAATCAGTTTTATTTGAGCTTAAACAATGTTAAGTCTATTAAAACATTATTAATCTTTCTTTAAGTGATCATCAACAATATACATCAAATGGACAGTAAAAGTAAAGAGCATCAGTCACACATAAAGTATACACAGAGACAGATTTTTCACGAGGAAACCCATAAAGGGAGAAAACCTCTTCTTCTTCGAAATGATAGGCAGTCTTTTAAGTTCTGTACATCATCTATAATTGAGCACCAACTCAATGTGAGGCTGCTACCTCTATTTTACAAGCTGCAACTTGTTTGAGAGCACCAACTCTCTGGTTTCTCTAGCACCCACTAGAAGGAAGCACCAACTCCCTGGTTTCTCTAGCACCAATCGGCAATCATGAGTTTGTTTCGCTAACAGATTCAAAACTGAGGAGTTAACTGTGAGAGAGAATAGTAACCCTTCGATCAACACTTGATTTGACGGTTCAGATCATTCCGCGATTTCGCATATCGCGATTTCGACATTCCTAATGTTCAATGTTCTTGTCACTTACAAATATTGATCCATGAAACTCCGTAAAGAATTCGGATTGACGATCCAGATCATATCTTGATCTGACGGTTCAGATTCAGTTGAGATTTTACACATCGCGATTTCGACACTCTTGACGTTGTTTTCTTGTCTCTCCATGTCACGATTCGTGAAACTCCGATATGGAGTTGGATCAACGGTCTAGATCTGATCTTGATTCAACTGTTGCGATTAAGTCGCGATTTTTCATATCGCGAAATCGAGATTCCTGTGGATGATATTACTTGACATATCCATCTCTCAATCCCCGAAACTCCGACATGGATTGGAATCAACGGTCCAGATTCAATCTTGATTCAATGGCTGTAATTAAAACGGTATTTTTCATATCGCGAAATCAGGATTCCTGTGAATGATATTACTTGACATCTCCAACTCTCGATCCCCGAAACTCCGACATGGACTAGAATCAACAATCCAGATTCAACCTTAATCTGACGGCTTAGATTAAATCGCAATTTCGCATAATGCGATTTCGAGAGGTTAGGGAACATCGTTCCTTTGACTCTCCAGTAAGTGAACTGACGATCTATCCCCACGTTTCCTACCAGTAAATGGACGGTCCTCCATCTTTCAGAATTTTGTAAGCCCCGCTACTCCTTGCACTTTAAAGAATGTGCAGTTTCTCCTTGATCCAACGATGGTCGGGTTTTGCGCTTGTATCTAACGTCTAATATCTTTCCTCCTCTTCAGTGCGCTCTTCTTTTCGATCTGACGACCCTCGTTCTTTCGGGAATTTGAAGGGAATCCAACGATCAGAGATGGACTTCATCATGCCTGATCAACGGTTTAGATTATGCATGTCTGTTACAAACCTCTTGTACTCATGCCATCTTCATTGTTGTACTTTCCATCAATGACAAGCATTCGCTTCGATCATTGTTGCGCTGCTGGTCTTCCTGAACTTATCTTTTGTTCCTGTTTTTATGTCTGTCTGTTACAGACCTCATGTACTCATGCCATCTTCATTGTTGTACTTTCCATCAATGACAAGCATTCACTGTCTGTTAAATATTTGCCAACACTTTGGCCTCAAAATACATATATACAAAGGCACTCTACCCCAAAATATCATGGGTCACCAACCTATATCTACATTTACACTTTATTTGCAATTAGGGTTTAGCCTAGGGGTATTACACTTTGTGATCCACAAATAAAAGTTACAAGGCCTAAAAAATAGGGGCTTGAACAAGACCTCAAAATTAGTCAAATGAAAGTGCAACTTCATGTAAGTCCCCATACATTTAAAAGTCGTGATGATACAATAATGTTTATGAATGTGGTTACCAACTTGACAAGAACCCTCCAGAGTTTTCAGTTTTTTGAGGTCACATTTAGGGGTTATTTTTTTATTGGGGTAGGTTTTTTACATTTTGAATCTTCTTATCTATAAAGTATCAACATTTTTTTTAAATGTTGTTTTTTCAATTATTTCATTTTCTTTTGAAACATCTATTTTTAGTTTCAATGGTGTTTTTTCTTATTTTCCCATATTTTTCAATGTTTAAAAAAAAAAAACCTAAAATTTGTTACTTTTAACAATATATTTTTTTAAATAAGAACATATGTATTTTATATTAGAATTTTGTTGCAGCCACACTGGCCAACATGATAATATATATAATATGATAGTCCAAAAATCTTTCTAAAAATTGTCCAACATTTGAAAATGACTATCTAAGGAAACAAATCAATCACTCACAAAGGATTTTAGATCACTACTACTAGTATAGTTTTCTAAAAAATACTCTGAAAATCAAGAAAATTTTACCAAATATTATGCACTATTATTGAATGAAAGCATGGTGTGATCCAGGTGGATATTGGTGGCCACCCACCTATTCCAACTGACTCCTCTTAACAATTTTTAGTCCAACACGTTCTTCTATAATTATTTGTAATTGTGGGTTCTGCACTTCCAGAGCTATCCAAAGCCCAACACAACTTCCAGGTGGATATTAATGGCCTCCCACCTAATCCAGATAGCTTATTTTGGAAGTTTTCATGTTAGTACATCTTTTTGTACTTCCAGGTTTGTTTTGGGGCCCTAAACAGTGTTTTTTTGGCTTACCATAGTGAAACTGTAGACAAAGTCAGAGTTTGGTGGCATAATGTGTAGCTCTATAAAATACCTTTCCAATGGGCTATCACGCTCCTAAAACGAAGGTCGTATGCAAAAGTTACAACCCTGAGAAGTTGAGGTACTAACTTACCCATAGGGGCCCACATAACTTTTGGTGTTTCATCTCCTAGGGTTAGGTTTTTGGATGTATAGGGTTTTGAAATTCATGAATAATATTAAAAATGCCTCTGGAGCCTCACTGTAATCGTTATTCTCAAACAAATGCACACAGAAGCGACATCTCTTCTCAGAGATAGCTACCACCATTCGAGAAAGATGTTTTTAGTTCTATAGTTTTACATTTTCATCCTATTTCATTTATTCAATAGAAGTTATTGTTCACTAGATATATGTTATTGTTCACCGTATATATGTGTTATTGTATTCAGTTGGTTATTCATTTCATTCCGCTCATAAATCTGGATCAGTGGTATCGTAGCGGTCTGCTCTTCATTTATTTTTCTTTGTACATGTCCCCGACAACATCTGGGTACAAGAAGTTGGGACTCGAACCAGTCGAGCCTTTGCAAGATCGCTCGTGGTGAGTCTGAAAACAACCCATGGGGGATGAAAATAGAGATGATGGAGAAGGATATCCTTTTAAAATTTTGCTCGAGGAAGCCCTTGCACGACAAAGGAACGAAATAATGGAAAAATTTGCATAGATCATGTTGTTCCAGAGTCTGTACTTAATGATTAGAAGTACATTGTCTAGGCATCCGAAAGTGGTAAAGGGTAGAGAAGAGAGAAATTTCAACCTTCAGCAAGGGAAACTAGGGAAGATTTCTGTGTTGGCGTTGTCTAGCTTCCAACTGTTCCTGAATGTTTATATCATGTTCAATCGCTGCCCATGAACGTTCGAGTTCAACCCAGGTAATGGTTGTTTTAAGAATGGTATCAAAAAGGTTTAAGGTAATGTGCATTTGATTTGATAATCCGAGTTCGATATTGGGTTGTGTTGGTATAGGGACAGTCATGGAGGAATAGTAAAATAAGAAAACTTCAGAGAGGAATTAAGTGTTGTCTCAATTTGGTCGTATAAAAGAGAGTTTACGATTTCAGGAATAAAACGGGGTGCAAATCAAAGGCTCTTTCCCGTAACTGAGTTATATTTTAATAAAATGTATGAGGTGAGAGAAAACATTTAGCTGTCTATCGAGTAAGGTTCCTATCAAGGAAGAATCTCACGTATAAACAGAAGAAGAAAAATGTAAATAAATCACCCGATGAAGCATAAAATATATATAGAATTCTAAAAGTGTTAACTGGTCTTATACCGGCTGATAGCTGGTACAGAGGAAAAACAATAAACAATATAGAAAACCAAAATTCATTCACTATAGTAGAGGTTGTACTAAATTATAGTGAAGCATTCATCAGATGCAAATATGAAATGAAACGAAAAAATGAGATACAAGAAAACAAACTCATAACACAGTCATGACGGAATTGAGAATCTTCAGATTTGATTTATATTAACTCTCAAAATGTAAAACCTCTGTTACAATCGACACAAATAGGTCCAGCCTCTTTTCTTTCTTTCTATGGTATATTTATACAGTTTTACAATAAGATGGAATCTCAATCGTTGCAAAATTTTCAGTTATGATAGGGAGGAGAGCAATCACTCCATTTCTTCTTCTCTGTCTTTACTTGGTGCCAGAGGCTTGTCCTCGTGCGTGCTCGGTACAGGTGACACATCTTTCAACCAGCCGAGATATCAGTCGTGATAGTTCTGCTTGACAATTGGCTTCAAAAGAGTAACAATCTCGAGCTAATTGGGGTAGCCTTTCCTCCATCTGTCTGTCTACGATGTCAATAACGCATAATTGCATGCTTGGTTTAATCATACATTTGTCTATTTGGACTATGTCTGCCATAGTCACTTGGGAGATCTCGACTGAATCTCTTTCCTCTTTTTCATTTAAATCAAGCGATATTTTTTCCATATTCATTTGAATCAATGCCTTGGCATTACCTTCTCTATCAATGCCTAGCAAATTACCATCTATAGAACTAAAGGCCTCTTCTAAGGAATTCGTTACCCTTTTGGCTTGCAGCTTACCTTCCGAGATGCTTTGTTCCCATTCTTTCAATAGAATGTTTCCTATGGTATTCTCTGAAATGGTAAACCTGGGAGTACTTCGTGAATCCCTGTTGTTTGTAGCTATCAGAGCCTCTTGAAAGGCGACCTGTGCTGCTCCCGCTTCTCTTTCCCTAGTAGATAAATTCTCCAAAACTTGATTTACCAGCAAACAGTTGTCCCAAATCACCTCTACTTTGGCGAGTAAATTTTGTTGGGCCGCAGAGACTCTGTTCCGAATCTCCATCGCATGGGATTGGAACATCCCGATATTTATAAATTTTCTTTCGTCGATTTCCACCCTAGCCTGCAGTTGTTCGATCAAATCTTTTTGTTGGCTCGCTTGCATCTGACCATCCTGAACCACCAGTTGTGCTTGTTCGAGCCTAGTCTTGAGCAGCTCTATCTCACTTTTATCGGCCAACCTTTCTTTCTATATACCTACACTCGCCTGGCCTTTGGTAGTCTCTGTTGTTGTGGCTAGTTTGGCTTCTAGGGTCTTGATGAGGCGATTTTTTCGTTTAAGCTGTTTTTTCAAAACCCCGACTGAAAATTGGTTCGCTGTGGCATATGCACCTAATGTCCCAGTTATTTCTGTTGTGAACTGTTCATTCTTCTTATCCTTCCCATCAGTCATAACTTTGTATTTCTTGACTGTCGATTCCCCTTCCTGGTAGAACTCTCTCTTTACCACTGCCTTTCTTTTCTTATCCAAGAAGAACTCATTTGGAGGGATCTCTTCCACCCTTATAGGCCTCAACTCTTCATTGAAGATCCACCCTGCGTCAATATTTCCCTAAGTCGATTGCAAGGGAGTAACCGATGTGATAGGATCTCTGATTTGTTTCGCTGATGGTCCCAGAGTAGTAACCAGACTCTTCTTCTTCTGCAGGTTAGGAGTCTTTATCTCTATTTTCGGACTCTTAGTTTTCTCTTCCCCGTCCTGGTGTTTTTCTTGACCGGGAGTCGCATCCTTGGAGCCTTTGGCATCTTTTTTTTTCACCTCCATTGTACTCGGACTCTCACCCCGTAATACTAAAGGAAGACAACTACTTATATGTTCTTGGAATCTCAGAACATCGGCCCTCTCTTCAGGTGCCAATGTTTGGATCCGAGCTAAAATCTCGGCATAAGATCTTGTGCCTCGAAAAATGTCATCCGAGGGCGAATTTTCTTGCTCAAATCTCTTGAGCCCACAACTGGCCAAATGATTACTCACGACCCTTTGTCGATCGTGCTTCTTGTATTCAATGAGGACCAACTTTAGGTCTTCCAGGGTTGTTGCCTCAACTTTAGCATGCCCGAAATATAATAAAGAATATGAATTCAAATGAACAGGAAAAGGTGGGCATACCTTTTTTGAGTATCCCTTAAGCTCCTTGCTTATACCATCGATCACTGTTTGTCTAGCAACCTCACGACAAGCCAGCCTATCGGGAATTAATAATGGCAATGCATGTGGGGGAATAGAAGCCCCGAAAACTCTAAGATATGAGAATTCATCTTCTACATGCCAGTTAGCTATGATACTCAAATTCGTCACTATACTATCTGAGATCCTGGGTGGCGGGTGGCCAAAATTAGTGACATGCAGCGGTACCATCACCCAGTTGAAGATTTCATATACAAAATCTGTCGCTTTGTTTTTCCACAATTTCACATGATAGACGTGGATGGGCTCGTCCTCTGCTGGAATCCAACTCTAGCTCATTAAGGGAAATGGTGTTAGAAAGCACACGACATCCATAATGTATGCAGACATAAAAAATGAAGAAATTTTTCCGCTCTCTTTCTATGCCCGATACTCCGTAACCCGATTGGTCAAGATATCGGACAACATTTTCACCCAGTTGAAAGAACAACCTTCGGCAACTCAAAATATTAGAGGCACCCATTGAAGAAAGAAATGTGAGGTGTCCTCTCTCCCGTATAATCTACATGTCATCATAGCTACATACTTGAACTGTGGTTCTAAGGAAGATATTGAATATATACCATGAGTGTCTTCCCTGAACTTTGCAGGGTGTGAAACCTAATCTCTTATTAATCTAGACATGGTTTTGTCATACTGCACACATTCCTTCTATTTGAACTCATCGAAGAATTCAGCATCATATGTAAGGTCAGACGTTGTGGGAAACTTGTACATGGCTTGCAGATGTTCAGGCCTGAAAGTCCCAATGGTGACCTTCTGCTCATTCATGATGGTTCTGGTTGGTATGTCCACATGGTCCAGTGCCCATCGGACCATATCATAATAGGGGAGTAGTCGTGGCCTGGATGCTACTTTATGCATTCTGGATTGAATGACGATCTTATACTTGGTGGTTATGTCATATTTTTCATTATCACTGGAATCATTGGAATAATCCAATAATTCGGCTTGCAGAACATCAGAGATGAACGACCAGTTCAGGACCGAGTCGACACTTTGAGGTGAAGTATCAGCGACGTTGTCCGAACCTTGTCCCGAAACCTCAACATTGGCTTTGGATGCTTTCCGCGGGGCCATGAATGGAGATCTTGCTTTAGCTCTTCTGTGATAAAAATACGTATACATACAAAAGTTAAATCGTTGAGAAAGTGTGCTCTGCGTAATATAGAAATGCATTTGCTATAACAAATAATAGTTCTATATATATTCAAAAACTCGGTACTTTTTAGAACAGATTCGTCAAATCATGTTTAGAAATAAATTTAGCAATAAAAACCCGATCTTTATTTGTCGATTCGCCTTATTTCTAATTAATGCCATAAATTTTGGCGGTTCGAAATGTCAGTTGGCGTAAGGAGGGATTTAGACTACTTCGTAAACTATGCAAGCATCAAAACACGGAAGGTACTGATTTGGCTTAATTAATCCGGTTTTACCGAAGTTAATTAATCTTTCGGTACTCGTTGTATCGGAAATTTTTCTTTAACCCTTTGAATCCTCTAACACTCGAGATAACGATGATTGATTTAGGTTAATAAAAATGTAATTGTTATTAGGTGCTCAATTAATTACGTAATTATTTATATTCGCCATATCGCGACTCGGAGCTTCGAAGGTAAGTTTTCGGGAAGTTTGCATGCTGATCCACAAAACCGCAAGATCGCGACAATAAGTTTTAATTAAAAGGGAAGATAAACTCGGATTAAGTGTTTAATTAATTATGTTTGTGTCCTTATCGTGACTTCGCGACTCGGTCTTAGACAGTGTAGTTTTTTAAAAGAGAACACAACGAGTGGCGAATTGCCGACGGAACTTAACCATGACTTAGTTTTTTCCTTTAACCTTTACATGGGTTACTAAAATAAGGACTTCGTGGTTTCGGCTATCGGGGTTATGACAATAAACTTTTGGATTTAGTGAACGTCGAGGTGCGAAAACCTGATGATGTTTAATCATGATTTAGGAAAACTTTACTCCCGTTATTGACCTGGGGTAAAATTTTAAAGTGATTTCGTTGTTTTGTTGCTTGGGACTCGTGAACTACGTGATCTATAGCATCCAATGTGTGAAATCCCGAGGTAGAACAAAAGGGGGAAATTTTTTTGCCAAAAAGTAAAACTCACTTCGAGAGTACAATAATCATCGATGCTTGCGTGATAAGACCTCAGATATTTTGAAACCACAGACGGAAAATACGAAAACCATCTTTCGATTTCAAGCATTGAGACATGAAATTTGAGACAGGCTAGAAAAAATAAAGGCGGCTCCAACATAGGCTCCAACTAGGGATCCCGTTTTCTTGTAAGATGGGAAGAACAATAGAACACATGCCAATATTGGGTAAATGGAGTCAATAGCTTCAATCAGGCGAAAAGGTTCTTGAGAACAGGGTATCGAAGGGGGAAAGAGACTTCGTTTTTTACTTTAAAAATATTTTCAAACTCTGATACTCTTTTTAAATTTAGCCATAGTCCCTTTCATGACTTCCCCTTTACCGTTACCAAATTCAGGTCTGCCTTAAGACAATCAAAACAGTTCTAGGAGACCCAACAGATCTTGTGGCTATCAACTTGCATCAAAAGAAGAAGATTATATGTTTTTAATTAGGAAGTCTCATCTTAACTTGGGATGTAGATCAGGTTTTTAGAAAGAATTGGTTACCAGAGTAAAGTGATACTCATGTATAACAGCCTTACAGATATCTTAGATATTGCTTCACTTCCAGCGAGCCTGTTCAATACCCTAGTGAAGTTATCTGACCCCTTTTACTGAATTTCCTTTCACCTCTTCGAAAAATATTTATGCACTTAAATGTTGAGATGAGGGAAATCATTTCTGAATTTCCTTTCATCGTCTCTTGGACTAGATGGGGGCAATCATTTCTGAATTTTCTTTCACCACCTATCTTATAATTTACTTTTTAGAGCGCGAAGATGGGGGCAATCAGTTTATATCAGGGCTCATATCTGTGTAATATTTTGCGTTATAGGCCTGTCAACTTACTTTGATTACTCGGTACCAACCTTCCCTTGACCTTCACAACACCTTCGTTCTCAGGGAAAAAAGGGAAAATAACTTTTTTAGGGCATTCTACTTGAGCAAGCCTCAATCCTCCAATATTGTTGAAAAACATAGGAAAGTTAGGATCACTTTAAGTGTCCCTTCATTTAGAAGGGGATCGAGGAGTTGTGAAGACCCATTTTCTTTCCACAATCTGCTTTGAGGCTCACTAGGTTGAAACGAAGACTCTAATCCCTTCTTATGCGAAATGGAAAGATGTTGACTTTTTTAAAAGGTAAAGCCGAAGATAGAAAAGGGTGACAGGTGATGACTTACGGACATGAAAACACAGAGGTCAAAAATCAAAACTAACTCTTGTAGATCTTTTTCGGGGGTACTTTACTTCGGCTAACTGCTTTTAATTTGAGTGAATCATTTAATTTGTCTTCTTTTTTTCTTTTTTTTTGTAGACGATCAAACATAGAAACAACTCTATTATTTATCAGTTCAAACGATGTTGTTGTTTGAGTGAGGTTACCTTGGTTTTCTCTAATAGTCCTTTAGAACATGTCCTTTAGGAACTCTCATATTTTACCTTTTCGTTTCAATTTCTTTGCACAATATAAAAAATCTTAGGTATCACCTGTTTAGGCCGATTTATTTCTTACACCAACTTTTGGTTTACTTCTCCTGCTTGTTTTGTGTGTAGCTGGAATCCTGTAAGAGACAAATACGAAGATTATCGGGGCTATCCGAAAGGTGTCAAAAGTTCATGAAAGAAAAAGAAAATAAAAAAGAAATGCGTAAATGAAAAATATGTATATGTATACAATATATATATATATATATATATATATATATACATATATAAGTATAAAATTTATTTTTTATTTTTTATTTTTTTATTTTTTTTAGGCGACTGTTACGTCATATAATGCTTCAAATAACGCCCGTTGGCAAGGGCGTTGAAGATTTCACCATCTATATTTTCCAGTAGGAAGGAGTTTTTTCCCTCTAGAGCCGAGACTCTGAATGGCCCATACCAGAGGTGGTCAAATTTACCATGTTTTGTTGCTTCTTCCTTTCTTGCATCCCACCTTAATACTAAATCACCTGGGAGGAAATCTTTGTCATTTGCTCTGTGGTCGAATAATGCCTTCATGTCATCTTGGTATTTCTGCAACTTTTCATCTACTTTGACCCTATGTTGTTGAACCTCAATCAACTGATTTATCCTCCTGGTGACATGATTGGGTTCTTCATTTTGATCTTGCCATAACTTCATCACTGGAAGCGCTAGGTTTATAGGTAGCACAACATCTGTCCCATATACCATCTGAAAAGGAGAAATGTCGATAGACCTTTTTGTGCTTATGCAATTTGCCCACAATGCATATTTTAAGTGTACATGCCAGGACCTTTTGTTTTCATCCAATACTTTCTTGATTATATTTACCAGGCTCTTGTTAGATGCTTCGGCCAATCCATTTCCTTGGGGGTAATATGTTGTGGAATGGCAAGGAACGATGTTATACTTTTGACAGAAGTTGATCATAGCCATAGATTTAAAGGCTTGGGCATTGTCTGTAACTATCTTTCGGGGGCAACCAAATCTAGACAAAATATTGTCTTCTAAGAAATCGATTACCACCGAGTTTGTTTCCCTTTTGGTTGGAATGGCTTCCACCCATTTAGTAAAATAATCTGTTGTGGTTAAGATCCACTTGTGTTGAGCACTAGAATGGGGATTGATCTCACCTATGAAGTCTAGACCCCATTGCTGAAATGGGGCTTCAACTTTAACTAGAACTAAAGGCAGTGTCGGGAGCTTCTGTTTACCTGCAAATAGTTGACAAGGGTTGCAGGCTCGGACTTTGGCATTAACATCCGAGAAAAGTTTTGGCCAGTAGTACCCAGCCCTCAGAATTTTGTAAGACGTAGCTCTCCAAGCGTGATGCCCCCCACAGACTCCCTCACGAAATTCTTCTATAACCCGTTGAGTTTCCGATTCGACTAAACAGACTAATAGGAAACCGAGTGGATCTTCCCAATATATCTGACTTTCGGCAATACAATATTTAACCGCATGAAGTTTTAAAGTCCTAGCTTTTGATGGTGATAGCTCATTTGGGAATTTTAGAGTTAGAAGATATGACACTATGTCTCGGTACCAGCCTGATGATATGAACTTCTCTTCAATCTTGTTTGGACCTGTTTCCTCATTCAACTTGTTTAGATTCATGTCTTCATCACCTTCCTGCAGGCAATTGATATCTAGGGCTCTGAAATTCGACTTAGCTAAGAGTTTGGCCAGGCCTTGCCCTTTTATAAATTTGGTTGGTTTGACTTCCAGATCAAATTCTTGGATTTTGGCGAGCCATCACCCTCTTTTTCCATCGTTGTCTGGTTGTACCAAAATATCTTTCACAGAACTGGTAGGTACGTACGCAATTATCTTTGAGTGTAGTACATACGTTATGACTGCCTTTAATGCTTTTATCATGGCGTATGCTTGTTTTTATAGTATATCATACTTCAGTTCTGTGTCTCTAAGGCTCTTGCTGAAAATAGCGATCGGTTGTTCGAAACCTTCTCTGTTCTTTTGTAGGAGCACCGCGGCGATAGTGTGTTCGGAGGAAAATGAGAAAATAAGAAAATCTTTTAGATAGTCGGGGCTTGCTAACACAGGTGCCTCGCTTATGAATTTCTTAATATGTGTGAATGATGCTTTGGCCTCGGTTGTCCATTTTACTTTGCTGTTCTTTTTCAACATACCTGTGATCAGTTTTACAATCTCAACAAAATTTGGGATAAATCTTCGTAAAAAAATTATTTTACCTAAGAAATATTGAATTTATTTTACATTTCTGGGAATATTTATAGTATCTATCGCTTCAATCCTCTTAGGATCAATCCTGATTCCATCCCTAGATACGATATGACCCAAAAGCTTACCTTCCCGCATGGCGAAATGTGATTTATTTGGATTTAAAGATAGACCAAACCTGCGGCATTTTTCAAAATTCTGTTTAAGATGTATCAAGTGTTCTTCGTTGGTTTTAGAGAAAACTATCAAATCATCGAGATAAATGACTACAAACTTATCCCTTTCGCCGATGAAAGCGATGTCCATAGCGCGCTGGAACGTGGCCCCTGCATTCATCAAACAAAAGGCATTTTATCATACATGAACGTACCCCATGGTGTGGTGAAAGCGGTTTTTTCTCTATCTTATTCATTCATGGCGATCTGATTATAACCAGAGAACCCGTCAATCATAAACATTCGGTTGGCTCCAACTACCTTTTCTAGCACATGGTCCATTTTGGGCAACGGATAGTTGTCCTTAAGAGATGACTTATTCAGATTTCTAAAATCCACACACAGTCTGATTTCCCCATTCTTTTTCCTGACCGGGACCAGGTTTGCTACCCAGTTTGAATATCTCAGAGGTACTATTATTTTCGCGTCTAAAAGTTTCTTAACTTCTTTTTCGATCACAGGTAACAAAATGGGGTTGATCTCTCTAAGCCTTTGCCTAAATGGTTTGACCCCAGGCTTTAGAGGTATCTTGTGATCAATTACGGAAGTGTCGTATGTCTTTAACTCATCATAAGACCAGGCGAAAACATCCTTATACTGTCTGAGTAGGTCTTTATACTTACTTTTTATTTCAGGAGGGAGGAACTTGAATATTTTTACCATCCTGGATTCTTCTTTGGTTCCTATATCACAATCCTCCACTTCTTCTTGTTGGGGTTGTAAGGCGGATTTCAGAGGCATGTCGTTTTGATCAAAAAGTCTTTCCAGAGGGATCAATCCTTTTGGAATCTGGTTGTTTTTAAGGACCAACATGCGATGATCTGAGATTTTGTCTCAGAAAGATTTAGGATCCTCCCCTTCTTG
The DNA here is from genome assembly GCA_009831015.1 of Picea engelmannii. NCBI lineage: Eukaryota > Viridiplantae > Streptophyta > Pinopsida > Pinales > Pinaceae > Picea > Picea engelmannii. The sequence goes on from ML780335.1 coordinate 129,268, forward strand.
CATGATCCATATTGGGTCATTTTGATTTTCTTGGTCTGCATGAGTTTCGGAGAATTCACCTACTGCTTCAAGAAACTTCTTAATTTGTTCATCATCCTCAAAGACATGCCAGTGCTGGATATTGTCTAGTATAGATGGTCTGTGTCTGATTTCTATGTGATACTTCAATTTGAAAGTCGTGGGAGGAGAGAAGGTTGAAGCTGCTTTAGCTAATGCATCAACATGTAAGTTCTTTTTGCGTGGGATGAAGTGGACATTTATGGATGAGAAAATGTTTTCCATCAGATTCCAGGCACAATTCCTATATGATCTTAATCTGGGATGCTTGGCTTGATACTGTCGATTTATTTGTTTGACTATTAACTCTACATCTCTGTATACCTCTAGGTTATTTATTTTTAACTTCTTGGCAGCCTCTAATCCTAAGACCAACGCTTCGTATTCACATACGTTGTTAGTATAATATATATCCCATTGCAGTTTGTAACAAAAAGGAACAACGAACTTTCCTTCGGGAGCCACTAAAAGCACTCCTACACCAACCCCTTCACAAGATGAGGCACCGTCAAAATACATCTTCCAGACCTCGGTGCTACACAGATCCTCTGTCATGTAACTCGACTCTTCCTTCTCTATATCATTTTCCTCCAGACAACCATCTAGACCGTCATCAAAAGATAAGATACAATTTCCTAAATCTTGATCCGCAATGTAAATAGGGAAATTGTTTGGGTTTTGAGGGTCGCTTACTGTATATGCTAACCTCGTTTCTCTGTACAACCGAGTGAATTGCCCACCAAACACAGGAATTGTGGTGAACATCATATCCAATTGAAGAGAACCCCCCAGCTTGGCTCCCCATGACCTAGACAACAGTAATTCATACTTAGGGGGAATATCAGCAATAACCACATCCATCAAGATACTCTTAACCGGGACCTGTGTCAGGGTAACTACTAAGTCCTTTATCATTCCCATAAACTTAACCCTTCTCGAATCAAAAGAGTAAATATATCCATAAGGTCTGGTGATCTGAAGAACCAATTTGTCCATAATAATCTTAGGCATAACGTTATGGGAGGCTCCAGAGTCTAACATGCAATTATGTAGCAATTGATCATATACATTTAAAGTGATATAAAAGGGAGCTATAGTGTCTTTGGCCCCTTCAAAATGTGGACCAAAGGTGATGTTAGGTTTGTCATCCTCCAGGTTTAAAACGTCAAATTGGCTTTCTAGCTCTGAGACACCCATCACTTTGGTAATTTGCTTCCGATAAATAGGGTTCTTTGCTAATTCTACCAGAGGGATTGGTATCTTAATTTTATTTATCTTGTTTTCAAAACTGAAAGCTCCACTCACCTTGTCTGTTTCTTTAGTTGAGACTTCTGAATCCTTCCTTTCCGACTTATTCGTCTGGACCACTTTATTACTCATGGTCTTGGTTGGAGGCGTAATTTTATTAGCCGTTTCGGTTCCTTGTGCTTGGGTCTCAACTTTTCCCACTTCGAACTCTTGTGTGCTTACTACTTCCAATTTTTTTGGGGGCAATAAGGTCTCTTCCAGAGTAGGCTCATAAGTTTGACCTCTTTGGAGGATTTTCTTGGGTTGAGTAGTTGAGATGGGCTTACTCTTAGATCTTAAGTTGTACTTTGGTTGGATCTCAGCCATTATCATTTCAGTTTCTTGTTGAGATTCACAAAGGTCAGTATGATCACTTTCTTAACCCTTATTCGACGGTTGTTGAGTGTTTAGAGATTTCTCATAATCTTCTCTAGTCAGATACGGTTGTGTGCAGTCATCACCGAAGTTCGTGACATCATTATCCGAATCTCCGAAATCTTGAAGATCGTTTGCTCCTATAAAATTTTCTCTCTTTAGGGGGGCTTGTATTTTTTGATCTTCGTTTTTTATCTGTCTTTGCTAGTTCGGGGGGTTGGGGTTCCTCTTGAAATACTTTTTGGGGAAAGAATCATCTTTGGCCTCTTCGAGCTCCATTCTCGATATTTTATTAGACAGTTCTTTAATTATTCTGGCCATATCGTCTACCCTATCATATGTGGATTTATTAGACCCTGATAGACCTGCTTGTTCTCTAAAGCGTTTAGTTTCTCGGTTTCTCGTTTCTACTTTAGCTTTAAGCTTACCAGAAGCCATCATATTCGACTCAATCTCTACAACATCGTTCTGCATTCGGTTTAGGGTGGCTCCCCTTCTTTCTCGCAAAAGGAGTGCAAAATCCGGTTCGAAAGCCCCGACGAAAGTTACTTTGGCCGCGGGTTGGGACGGTTTAACCTCGGCTGGGATTTTGTTATACAGTTTGTTGAATCTTTGAATAAATTCCATGACTGTTTCTGAATTCTTTTTTCTTAAAGACCCAAATTCGGTTAAATAATATAGGTGGTCTTTTCTCTCGCCCCATTGTCGGAGGAAAGCATCTTCCAAGGCGTCATAAGACAAGATAGATGTTGCAGGTAGACTCTGAAACCAAGTTCAGACCTGGCCCTTGAAGGTTTGGACAAGAAGTCTCGAATACACGTCCTCATGTTCAATACCTAGGATGTTTTCGAATTAATCAAAGAAATTAATATGTTCGGCTGCGGTCAGATCTCCCTCCCCAGTGAATTTTGGCAAATTTTTTATATAATTTTCAAGAAGGTCATGCAGAGGAACGGGAAATACCAAGGGAGCATATCTTAATGAAACTTTCGCAAACACTCTGGGGAGGGGGGCAGCCCCTTGGCCTCCAGCTCCTCCTACAGGAGCTCCTCCCCTTCCTCCTTCGATAAACCTTCCACCTCCTCCTATAAACCTTCCACCTCCTCCTCCGGCGGCTTCCATCATTATTAGTGGAAAGTCATAAAGGGGGTTTTGGAAAATTAAAAGTGGATCTTTATTTTCTTCGTGAAGAGGAAAATTCGACGATGAATGATAAGGAATGCGATGACTTGGTTCCTCAGATTTGCAAGAGATGAAATCAAGAGAACCGACAGGTGTGGAGACCAAATGTGAAACACACTCTTCAGAATCTGGTGAGGTCAGGAAATTTAACTGAAGGAAAGATGGTATGTCTATTGCCGATGAACTTTCAAGAGGGCCCTTTCCTTTGTGTACTAAGGGGATTGTCGGATGAATCTCACCCCTAACTTCAGAGCAGTTTGTCATTGGATCTTTAGTATCAAAGAGAGGACTGCATGAAGTGGAAGGTTCAAAAGAACTCTTAGTCTTCAGTTGTGGGGGTTTAAGTTTGTAAAATGCAACGGTTGGCTTAAGAGAGCCTCTCGCCTTTAGAATCTTCTCGGGATTGGTAACGGGTGTAATCTACTTACCATCCGAGTTTTTTTTGGTATTCCTTCGACCGGATGCCAGTTTATTATTTGTGGAGTCGCCAAGTGAAAAATTGGAAAGCCTTAAAAAAAGGTGTGTACTCTTTGTTCACTATCAAAGGGTAACACTTTCAACGAAAAACAAATGTCGTTTTCCCAGGGAAAAAGATTTTGTAACTTCGGTCCCCAACAACGGCACCAAAAAGATGTTGTTCCATAGTCTGTACTTAAGGCTTAGAAGTACAGTTTCTAGGCATCTGAAAGTGGGTAAAGGGTAGAGAAGAGAGAAACGTCAACCTTCGGCAAGGGAAACTAGGGAATATTTATGTGTTGGCGTTGTCTAGCTTCCAATTGTTCCTGAATGTTTATATCATGTTCAATCGCTACCCATGAACGTTCGAGTTCAACTCGGGTAGTGGTTGTTTTAAGAATGGTATAAAAAAGGTTTAAGGCAATGTGCGTTTGATTTGATAATCCGAGTTCGATATTAGGCTGTGTTGGTACAGGGACAGTCGTGGAGGAACAGTAAAATAAGAAAACTTCAGAGGGGAATTAAGTGTTGTCTCAATTTGGTCATATAAAAGAGAGTTTACGGTTTCAGGAATAAAACGGGGTGCAAATCAAAGGCTCTTTCCCGTAACTGAGTTATATTTTAATAAAATGTATGAGGTGAGAGAAAACATTTAGCTGTCTATCGAGTAAGGCTCCTATCAAGGGAGAATCTCACATATAAACAGAAGAAGAAAAATGTAAAGAAATCACACGATGAAGCATAAAATATATATAGAATTCTGAAAGTGTTAACTGGTCTTATACCGGCTAATAGTTGGTACAGAGGAAAAACAGTAAACAATATAGAAAACCAAAATTCATTCACTATAGTAGAGGTTGTACTAAATTATAGTGAAGCATTCATCAGATGCGAATATGAAATGAAACAAAAAATGAGATACAAGAAAACAAACTCATAACACAATCGTGACGGAATTGAGAATCTTCAGATTTGCTTTATATTAACTCTCAAAATGTAAAACCTCTGTTACAATCGACACAAATAGGTCCAGCCTCTTTTCTTTCTTTCTATGGTATATTTATACAGTTTTACAATAAGATGGAATCTCAATCGTTGCAAAATTTTCAGTTATGATAGGGAGGAGAGAAATCACTCCATTTCTTCTTCTCTATCTTTACTTGGTGCCAAAGGCTTGTCCTCGTGCATGCTCGGTACAGGTGACACATCTTTCAACCAGCCGAGATATCAGCCGTGACAGTTCTACTTGACAATTGGCTTCAAAAGAGTAACAATCTTGGGCTAATTGCGGCAGCTTGTCCTCCATCTGTCTGTCTATGATGTTGATAGTGCATAATTATGCGCTTGGTTTAATCATACATTTGTCTATTTGGACTATGTCCGCCATAGTCACTTGGGAGATCTCAGCTGAATCTATTTTTTCTTTTTCATTTAAATCAAGCGATATTTTTGCCATATTCATTTGAATCAATGCCTCGACATTACCTCCACTATCAATACCTAGCAGATTACCATCTATAGAACTAAAGGCCTCTTCTAAGGAATTTGTTACCCTTTTGGCTTGCAACTTACCTTCCGAGATACTGTGTTCCCATTATTTCAATAGAATGTTTCCTCTGGTCTGCTCCGAAATGGTAAACCTGGGAGTACTTCCTGAATCCATGTTGTTTGTAGCTATCACAGCCTCTTGAAAGGCGACCCATGTTGCTCCCACTTCTCTTTCCTGAGCAGATAAATTCTCCAAAACTTGATTTACCAGCAAACAGTTGTCCCGAATCACCTCTACTTTGGCGAGTAAATTTCGTTGGGCCGCAGGGACTCTGCTCCGAATCTCCATCGCCTAGGATTGGAACATCCCGATATTTATCACTTTGCTTTCGGCGATTTCCACCCTAGCCTGCAGCTGTTCGATCAAATATTTTTGTTGGATCGCTTGCATCTAACCATCTCGAACCACCAGCTGTGCTTGTTCGAGCTTAGTCTTGAGCAGCTCTATCTCACTTTTATCGACCAACCTTGCTTGCTCTATACCTACACTCACCTGGCCTTTGGAAGTCTCTGCTGTTGTGGCTAGTCTGGCTTCTAGGGTCTTGATGAGGCGATTTTTTCGTTTAAGCTGGTTTTTCAAAACCCCAACGTAAAATTGGTTCACTGTGGCATATGCACCTAATGTCCCAGCTATTTCTGTTGTGAACTGTTCATTCTTCTTGTCCTTCCCATCAGTCATAACTTTGTATTTCTTGACTATCAATTCCCCTTCCTTGTAGAACTCTCTCTTTACCACTGTCTTTCTTTTCTTATCCAAGAAGAACTCATTTGGAGGGAGCTCTTCCACCCTTATGGGCCTCAACTCTTCATTGAAGATCCACCCTGCGTCAATATTTCCTTGAGTCGATTGCAAGGGAGTAACCGATGTGATAGGATCTCCGATTTGTTTTGTTGATGGTCCCGGAGTAGTAACTGGACTCTGCTTCTTCGACGGGTCGGGAGTCTTTATCTCTGCTTTCGGACTCTTAGTTTTCTCTTCCCCATCTTGGTGTTTTTCTTGACCGGGAGTCGCATCCTTGGAGCCTTCGACATCTTTTTGTTTCACCTCAACTGTACTCGGCCTCTCACCCCATAGTACTGCGGGAAGACAACTGCGTCTATGTTCTTGGAATCTCAGAACATTGTCCCTCTCTTCAGGTGCTAATGTTTGGATCCAATATAAAATCTCAGCATAAGATCTTGCACCTAAAAAAATGTCATCCGAGGGTGAATTTTTGTGCTCAAATCTCTTGAGCCCACAACTGGCCAAATGATTACTCATGACCCTTTGTGGATCATGCTTCTTGTATTCAATGAGGACCAACTTTAGGTCTTCCAGGGTTGTTGCCTCAACTTTAGCATGCCCAAAATCTAATAAAGAATATGAATTCAAATGAACAGGAAAAGGTGGCCATACCTTTTTTTAGTATCCCTTAAGCTCCTTGCTTATACCACCGATCACTATTTGTCTAGCAACCTCACGACAAGCCAGCCTGTCAGGAATGAATAATGGCAATGCATGTGGGGGAATAGAAGCCCCGAAAACTCTGAGATTTGAGAATTCGACTTCTACATACCAGTCAGCTATGCTGCTCAAATTCATCACTATACTATCTGAGATCCTGGGTGGCTGGTGGCCAAAAATAGTGACATGCAGCGGTACCATCACCCAGTTGAAGATTTCATATATGAAATTTGTCTCTTTGTTTTCCCACAATTTCGCATGAAAGACGTGGATGGGCTCGTCCTCTACTGGAGTCCAACTCCAACTCATTAAGGGAAATGGTGTTAGAAAGCACACGACGTCCATAATGTATGCAGACATAAAAAATGAAGAAATGTTTCCACTCTCTTTCTGCGCCCGACACTCCGTAACCCGACTGGTCAAGCTATCAGACAACATTTTCACCCAGTCGAAAGAACAGCCTTCGGCGACTCGAAATATTAGAAGCACCCATTGAAGAAAGAAATGTGAGGTGTCCTCTCTCCTGTATAATCTACATGTCATCATAGCTACATACTTGAACTGTGGTTCTAAGGAAGCTATTGAATATATAGCATGAGTGTCTGCCCTGAACTTCGCAGGGTGTGAAACCCAATCTCTTATTAAGCTAGACATGGTTTTTTCATACTGCACACATTCCTTCTGTTTGAACTCATCCAAGAATTCGACATCATATGTAAGGTCGAACACTGTGGGCAACTTGTACATGGCTTGCAGATGTTCAGGCCTGGAAGTCCCGATGGTGACCTTCTGCTCATTCATGATGGTTATGGTTGATATTTCCACATGGTCCAGCGCCCATCGGACCATATCATAATAGGGGAGTAGTAGTGGCCTGGACGCTACTTTATGCATTCTGGATTGAATGGCGATCTTATACTTGGTGGTTATGTCATATTTTTCATTGTCGCTGGAATCATCAGAATAATCCACTAATTCGACCTGCAGAACATCAGAGACGAACGACCAGTTCGAGACTGAGTCGACACTTCGAGGTGAAGTATCAGCGACATTGTCCGAACCTTGTCCCGAAACCTCAACACTGGATATGGATGCTTTTCGCGGGGCCATGACTGGAGATCCTTCTTTAGCTCTTCTGTGATAAAAATACGTATACATACAGAAGTTAGCTCGCTGAGAAAGTCTGGTCTGCGTAATATAGAAATTCATTTGTTACAACGAATAACAGTTCTATATATATTTGAAAACTAGGTACTTTTTAGAACAGATCCGTCAAATCATGTTTAGAAATAAATTTAGCAATAAAAAACCGATCTTTATTTGTCGATTCTCCTTATTTCTAATTAATGCCATAAATTTTGGCGGTTCGAAATGTCAGTTTGCGTAAGGAGGGATTTAGACTACTTCATAAATTGTGCAAGCATCAATACACGGAAGGTACTGATTTGGCTTAATTAATCCGGTTTTACCGAAGTTAATTAATCTTTCGGTACTCGTTGTATCGAGAATTTTGCTTTAACCCTTTGAATCCTATAACACCCGAGATAGTGATGATTGATTTAGGTTAATAAAAACATAATTGTGATTAGGCGCTCAATTAATTACGTAATTATTTATATTCTCCATATCGCGACTCAGAGCTTCGAAGGTAAGTTTCCAAGAAGTTTGCATGCCGAGCCGCAAAACCGTGAGATCGCGACAATAAGTTTTAATTAAAATGGAAGATAAACTCAGATTAAGTGTTTAATTAATTATGTTCCTGTCCTTATCGTGACTTCGCAACTCGAGCTTAGACAGTGTAGTTTTTTAAAAGAGAACACGTCGAGTGGCGAATTGTCGACGGAACTTAACCATGACTTAGTTTTTTCCATTAACCTTGACACGGGTTACTAAAATAAGGACTTCATGGTTTCGGCTATCGGGGTTATGACAATAAACTTTTGGATTTAGTGAACGCCGAGGCACGAAAACCCGATGATGTTTAATCGTGATTTAGGAAAACTTTACTCCTGTTACTGACCTGGGGTAAAATTTTAAAGCGATTTCGTTGTTTCGTTGCTTAGGACTCGTGAACTACGTGATCTATAGCATCCAACGTGTGAAATCCCGAGGTAGAACAAAAGGGAGAATTTTTTTTTCCAAAAAGTAGAACTCACCTCAAGAGTACAATAATCATTGTTGCCTGCGTGATAAGACCTCAGAGATTTTGAAAACATAGACGGAAAATATGAAAACCATCTTTCGATTTCAAGCATTGAGACATGAAATTTGAGACGGGCTAGAAAAAACAAAGGCGGCTCCAACAAATCCTTTGATGACTGCTCACAGGAGACACATCTTCATAAAGCGACCATGCAACCCCCATCAAGGTACATGAAAATTTTTATATTCCATTATTTGAAGGACTGATAGATGTGGATGTTGTAGATAAATGGACGAATATGCTCTAAGGGTATTTTTCGACCCACAATTTTTCCGATAGAGAAAAAATTACTTTTAAACTCCTCAAGGTCGCCCCCCATGTTAAGGACTAGTGGGATACTTAGTCTTAACAAAGGGCCATAGAGAAATGTACAATATTTATTTTCTCCCCCACATGGGATTCCTTCAGGGATTCCATTAAAGAATAATACTACCATGTTGGAAGCTACGAGGACCAGTACACAAGATGGACCACCCTGTGTCAGGAAAGGGACCAGACAGTACCATATTTCACCAATATTTTCCATACCCTGCACACCAAATTGGGTATCAAATACTCTGAGCGACATTTAGTTCTCAAATACCGCGACTATCAGCATAGATACATTCAAACAAAAATGGATTTTCTAGACCTCACATCATTGGGTACAACTTATAGATATGTTGTCAATATTGAGCAAAAAATTAAGCAGAAGAGGCGAGAGTTTGGATATGCAAACTCCTCACAGTCAAAGCAAGGAAAAGGCAGCCCCAACCCACAAGACAAGGGACAGATAAAATATGGCCACTCTCAGGACAACTAGTCCAAGCCACAACAAAAGAAGGGTAATGAGAAGTCAAAGAAGGACACAGGAAAATGGTGTGAATACAATAAAATCCCTTGGCACAACACCAAAGAATGTCGCTCCAAGAAGTCACTAGTTTCCAAGCTGAAATATTTAAAGTTAGAGGAATACTTTGACTTCGAATCAAATCGAGAAGGAGGGAAATAGATTATCGATGTTGAACCCAGTGCCACTGTCTCTACAACCAAATTCCATCCAAGTGAACCATAAGAACCAGAGGAAGGGGAATGCCTCTTTCACTCATAGATGTGGGTAGAGGGGGCTCCGCTTCATTTCATTATCGATAGAGGTAGTCTTAAGAACCTAATCTCAGCAGAGGTCATCAAGCAGTTGGACATGTTGACGACACCACACCCACAACCCTACACCATCGGTTGGCTTCTCCAAGGAAGATATATTCGTGTCAGCCAACAATGTCGTCTTCCCTACGACATCAAGCCTTTCAAAGATGAGGTATTGTGTGATATTGATCCCCTTGAAGTTTGTGATGTTCTTTTAGGACAACCATATTTGTGGAAGAAACATGTTGTGTATGAGTCTAGACCCTGCAGTGTTATTATTACTTTGGGTAGACAATTGTACAGGATGCCATAGGTAGCTCCTCCTACCGTTATTTCTTCAATCTCAGCTAAACAATGCAATAAGGTCATTTCACAGACCTGGAAGTTCATCTTCTTTTTTATCTGTGCTCACAGTAAGCATAAGGTCACCGCCACATCTGGGGCCTCTACACAAAGCATCTCTTTGTAGCAGAAGCAAGTGGACAAGATCATGGAAGAGTACAGAGACACCTTCTCCTCACCGACCGGGGTACCGATGCACTGCGAAGTCAAGCATCCAATTGATATAACCCTTGGTGCACCTCTGCCTAATGGACCAGTCTATCATCACTCACTGAAGGAAAATGATGAAATCAAGCATCAGATCCAAGTGCTACTTCAAAATGGGAACATCATACCCAACTCCTCCCCTTGCGAATGCCCTATCGGTTCTACATTGATTACAGATCATTAAACAAAATCACAGTCGGGAACTAATACCCAATTCCCAGAATTGATGACCTTCTTGGCCAACTCAAGGGGGAAAATTTCTTCAACAATATTGACCTAAATTCTGGCTACCACCAGGTTCCCATCGAACCAACTATTGTATGACAAATTTCAAATCTAAAGAAGGTCTCTTTGAATGGTTGGCCATGCTCTTTGGCTTAAAAAATGCACCAACCACTTTCATGAGGTTGATGGATGATGTATTGAGACCCTTCACCAACTCTTTTGTGGTGGTATATTTGGATGGCATCCTCATCTTCAACAGAACTTGGGAGAAGCACATGCAGCATATTCAACAAGTTTTGAGCACTCTGCAACAACACAAGCTATATGCCAACTTGGAAAAATCCTTCTTTGGCATGAACATGGTCCATTACTTGGGATACATTGTTGATGAGAATGGGGTACATGTTGATCCAGGTAAGATCCAAGTCATCCATGACTGGTCAGCCCTGACCACACTAACCGAGCTTTGGAGCTTCTTTGGACTTGCCAACTTCTACCGACGGTTCATGTTAGGATTCTCCCATATTGCATGGGCCCTCAACCAAGAGACCAAGGGAGGTGGCAGGGAAACGTTCACGTGGGGGAAGGAATAACAACGAGAATTTGATTATCTAAAGCATCACTTCTGCTCAACTCTAGTAATCTCCTTACCCAATCTACAAAAATCGTTCGAGATTGAGACTGATGCATCCGACTATGATGTAGGTGCAATTCTCACTTAGCATGGTCATCCGGTAGCATATCATAGTGATACACTCTCAGATATTGTCCAAAAATACCCCACCTATGATAAGGAAATGCATTCCATTGTACAAGCTTGTCGTCAATGGAAACATTACATTATGTGAAATGAGACAATCATCCACACTGATCACAAGCCTCTGCAGTTCATACAGACGTAGGGAAAGTTGCAGAATGACCTCCATAAAAATTGGTCCACCTACCTGCATCATTTCCATATCAACATCAAGTATAAGACAAGGAGCACAAATTGTGTCGTTGACTGCCTCAATCGACCTCCCATGGCTGCACTCACCATCAAGCTCTATTCCTATGGGAATGAGGTATCTGAGTGTCCCCAACTTTATCAGCAAGATCTGAACTTCTCCATTACCTATAAACTCTTGGGTACATGTGAGAATGTCACCTTTTTTCACATTCAGGACAGACTAGTATGCCATCTGGGCCATCTCTGTGTTCCTACAAGTGAGCGTGCAAAACTGATTTGGGAGGCTCACTACAGTCGGATGGTAGGACATTTCATCATGGAGAAAATTGTGATCATACTATAGAAACATTTTTATTGGCCAAAACATCGATAGGACATCAGCAAGTATATTAGATCTTGCACTTCTTGTTCCATTGCCAAGACAACCATCAAGAAGAAAGGCTTATACACCCCTCTTCCTACTCCTGAGAGACCTTGGGAATCCATCTTGATGGATTACATGTTTGGCCTTCCGCCCACCAAGAAAGAGAATGATTGTGTATTTTCGGTAGTTGATCGGTTTTTGGAGATGACCATTCTCGCAGCCTGCAAGAAGAGCATCACAACAACAAATACTGCCAAGCTATTCTTCGAATGAGTGTGGGTCCATTTTGGGATACCGCAAACCATAATCTCCTATCGGAAGAGTAGGTTCCTCAACACATTTTGGTTGAGTCTCTGGTCACTGTTGGACACCAATCTGACTAAATCCACTGCCTTCCACCCTCAAACCAATGACTAAATCGGATGATTGTGCACATCTTTCACATGTATAAATCTAAGCATCTGTGTACATGGGACAAGATTATTCCCTATGTTCAACACATATACAACAAGACTCTCCATAGCTCCATCAGCCATAGCCCCTTTCAAGTGGGGTTGGGATTCCAACTCTAGGGTCCCATTGATGTTGCACTACCTTTTGCAACAACATAGCTAGATGCTTCCCATGTTCAGTTTGAGGGTGACAAAGCCACCATATTCATTGAGAAAATTTATCACATCCTCCAACAGGTCCATGAGATTTTTTAGAAAGCTAATGCTAAGTACAAGTAGTGATATGATCAACACTAGGTACCGCACCAGTTTCAGGTGAAAGACAAGGTCTAGTTACATTTGCAGAAAGAGCGCCTTGCAATGCCCCATTGGAAGTTCTGCCCACTTCGCTATGGGCCTTACACTATCACCAAGGCTATGGGTAACAATTCTTTTGAGTTCAACACTCCACCCTTCCTTGGCTTGCACCCAATGTTCAATGTGGACCTACTTCAGCCATAATTTCCACCATTATTGGACACCTCAGAGATCACAGAACAATTGACACCAACATAACTCAACCCTAACTACATGGAGCATGCATCCACTGATCATATAGTGGACACACAGGTCAAGGGAAGTCGCCAGTAGAGGATCCAACTTTATCGAGTTGTAAAGGAAGGGAAGCTCATCCACTAAGGCAAGTGGTTCACCCAGGGCCAAATTCAACAGACGTTTCCTCACCTAATGGGGGAAGTGAATGCAATTTAGACCATTTCTTCCTAAGGGGGTAGGACTGATCCATGTGGATATTGGTGGCCACCCACCTATTCCAACTAGCTCCTCTTGACATTTTTTAGTTCAACACGTTCTTCTGTAATTCTTTGTAATTGTGGGTTCTACACTTCCAGGGTTGTCTAAATCCCTGCAAATATTCCAGCTAGATATTGGTGGCCTCCCACATAATCCAGCTAGATTATTTTGTAAGTTTTCATGTCAGTACATCTTTCTGTACTTCAAGGGCCATTTTGGGGCCCTAAACAGTGTTTTTTTTGGCTTGCCACAATCAAACTGTAGACAAAGTCAGAGTTTGATGACATAATGTGTAGTTCTCTAAAAGACATTTCCAATGGAATGTAACACACCCATCCCATTAAGTACCTTTTAAGGGGATGGGGAATCAAAATTTCACTTTCCTCCATCATCTTGAATCCTCTTCTAGAGCTCTCCATCACCTTCTACTCGCCAAGAGCTCCCCAACAACTATTACCATGCTCAAATCCGAGCACTGGATTGGAAGTTATGCCCTTCCAAAGCTCTTCAAGAATCATTGGTCAAAGTTCATGTGGCACCCACGTGGGTTCACCTCATTTGTACCATTCCACCTGGCATGGATTTGACCATGGTTGTCCTTCCTTAGCGATGACATGGACACTGGAGAGGCGATTACAGGGGAGGTCCCCCGCGCCTTCACTATTACCTGGCCTTTGAACCTTTTCCCTTCCTATCCATGTCTGAAACATTCCTGGAGTTCCAAAGTCCCATAGTCCTGCCACGTGGCTCAGACATTCAACCCTTTCAACTCATCCATTATACCACACCCAAGCCATTCGAAGATTCGAAACCCCAAAATCCTACCATGTAGTTCCAGCCATTGGTCCCTTTGGAGCATATATTCTAACATCCTAAACTTCCTGGAGTTCCAAAATATCGAAATCCTGGGGACCCATTATCCATTACGTCAAAAAATTGTGCACTAGGGTGACATGTGGAAAAAGATGACGATGAAGAGTGGCCCTATTAATGGAAGACATGTGTCACATTCCAATTGGCATATGAGGTCTATAAAAAGAACAAATCAAGGTGACATGTGGCATGCATAGAATGGGTCCACATCACCCTAGGTGACATCAACATGCCATGTCACTCTAGATTCAAAACCTCCGAGAACCATCCCAATACATTTTATCCCATGGTCGAGACAAGTCCATGTAGATTCCTAGATCTACGACCTCTTTTGTTTCACGACTTCATAGTTCGGGGGTTTGGTTGTGTAATTCCCTTTTTTTTCTCCTGGAGTGGTTAGTGTCGGGATAACCATGGCATATATCCAACCATCAAGAGGGATCCTGATGCATCCTCAGATTGACGGTCCTCGTTGCTTCACAACTTCAACATTCAGGTGTTTCTCCTGTTTATCACTCCCTTTCTTCCGAAGTAGAACTTCGTCGAAGTGTTGTATGCTAATCCTTCCACTAGTTGATCGAACGATTGGAAGAGGTTCTCATTGGACTCCCTAGATCAATGACTCACAACTCTCGGTCAAAGGTCCCTAGGTTTCAGTGTTCGACCACTCCTATAGGGACACCTGTCAACCTGAAACACACTGGAAAGATGCGTGGCACCTACCTCGGGTTATCTACACCTCTTTACTATGTCACAATTCCACCACACATGGCATCACCATTTCTCGACGCGTGGACTCCCACGTGCTCTCGACATGATACACACATCCCCATGATCACACGGTTGAGAGGGATCCTGAAGGATCCTTAGATCGACAACCCACATTACTACGCGAATTCGAAATTCGGGGGTTTTGGTGTTACAACACCTCTATTTTCCCGAAATGGTCGATGTTAGACTAACCATGGTGTATATTCAACCATCAGGGGAGATCCTAAATTATCTTCAGTTCTAAGGCTCACATTACTTTACGACCGAGAAGTTGATTGTGGTTTATCAAGGGGACAAATCCCATGATTACGGGTAACTGACCGCCATCCGCCAGTCATTCATCAAGTTACCAATTTGGTGGGTCACCTTTGGCACAATCTGGATGCTATGAGATTTCCAACATCCCAGAGCTCCAGACACCCAAAGCCCCGAATCACAGAAGGCTTAGCTCCTAATGGGTGTAGCACTGGGTTCCATGGTCCTGGTCATATGAGGTTTTTGATAAGTTTTGAGGGAAACACCCTTAGCTCTTAGTTGAAATTTCATTAACATGGTGGGAATGAGCCCACAGTTACTTGGAAAACTAGTTTGAAGGAAGCACCTTCCATTTACAGAACTCAAGTTCTAAAATAGGGAAAGGTGAATCGAGGGAATCGAGGGATCGACCAAGCCCAACGATCTTGTGTAGTCTATCTCAGGTCTTTACTTGTGGAATTGATACATGAGTAATCCTTTTGAGGAATCTTCTAACTGATAAAGAGGCCAAATCCTTATGTCCTAAATTCATTTATAACCCTATTACTGATAGTTTTCCCTTTCTAGGTATAAGTAAGCAAAAAACCATTGACATGGGATAATGGTCAAACTCTACCTCAAAATATCCAGTTGACTAGATTGCGAGAGTCATAATTATCTAGCATTCAAACAAGATACCATATATTTCATCATTCATATATATCAAGGATGTATCGGTATAGAGAAAATAAAAGAATTCAATCAAACATTTAAATTCAACTTACAGAGTCTATGGAATACTTATCTATTACAGTTGATAGCCAACCAACTCACTCTGGTGTTCGCCTTTCCACCCAACCGTAGGCTCAGAGGCATTCATTCTTAGCGCTCTGCCACCCCCATGTGAAGTCATGATATCACTAGGGAAATTTTGAATCTTCTCAGAGATTTTTTCTTTGTCACAACCTCGATGAGGTTTATCAGATGCTCCCTCAACATCAAGCTCGCAACCCTCTACTAAGGTCATGTTTTTTGAAAATTCTCTGATATTCTTTCTAATGTTCTTTCCCTTTTTTTACTAGAACAACTTAAATCCTTTTGTTCTTATTCTCATCTGGAGAGCCTCATGCGCTCCTACTCTTTATGAATCATCCCCCCTTCTCTTGCACGCTCTCTCATTTTTCCCCCAGGGAGGTTCTAGATCTGTCCTGTTCCTTTTGTTAGAAGGAACTCGGGTTAGTCAGGGCCTGCAAAAAACTGCACTTTGTGGTACTTCAGGCTGACAGTTTTATGTCTCCTCAGCCAGACTCTCCATGCTTCCATTCATGGGGGGTAGTTGATTGTTCAACCACCAGTCCTTTTTTCATTAACTAATTTTTCCTTTGGATAAGATAAGGTTTATTATTTCAGCAAGGAGAATTTGGGTCATTTTGACATAATGAACCCTCTCTACAGTTTCCTCACTCTTTCCTCTAGTGATATCATGGCCAGTACTTCAACGCTTCACCCCCCAAATAGTTATTGGAAATCTAAACAATAATACATTTACATTGTTCACATGCCATAGCATGGTAATCATAATTAATGATTAATTACAAGCTAGGGGAAACATGGGTGTTACAATTCCCTTCCCCTTAAAAGGAACATCATCCTTGATGTTATTTCTCGGTAACACCTCTCATGCCTTTGTCATTCAGCTACTTCAGAAAACTTGATCCTCTTTCTTGTCCAGGTCCTTCCCAGACCCTTGGCCTTCTTTAGCCACCTTCAATAATTTTGGAATACAAGCATATTAATCACAATTTCATGTGAAAACATCTTATTGTTGTGCAAAATACAAGAGGAAAAATGTCATAATCTAGCACAATACGTATCTGTGCAGTCTGTGGATTTTCATCCACATGGTTTTCTTATTATCCTAGCTCATTTTTTTTCCTTGACATACTCATTGTGTGCATGATCCCAATCAATATTTTATAATAATTATCATATTTTCCCCTTCCTTGCGGTCACTCACCCTCCAGGCACAGGCTCAGGCATCCCCTTCTTTGCTATACAATCCCTCGAGTGATCCATCTTGCATTACCAAGGATTTATCACACTAGAATATTTCTAAATATTTCATTGAGCCTTACAATCAAGGCGTTCCTCATACTTTCTCTAGCGAGGCATCCCTCCAGCTTGTGTTTCCACAGCACAACCTTTTCTAGGGAGATCATGGCTTACCAAAGGGTTCTCCTCTCTCAGCAATAGCCTTTTTCATGATTTCCAACTTGAAAGCCTTAACCTATCCTCCCTAGACAGATCTTTTTCGCCTTACCTGTATCATAGGTATATAAAAATGATGAGACATTATCATCAATTTCAAACTCAGAATTTTCTTGCAAATTTTTCACCCACAGATTTCCACATTCCACATTCCACATTCCACATTTATTTTCAATTATGTTTCGCACAAGAACCGGATTTGCTAGTATGGGACCTTCCTTTCCATAGCATTTTATCTCAACAGACAATTGGTATTCCTTATGGGCTTACAACACTTCCATATCCAAGACCCTTTTCTTTCTGCAATTTCAACATTCCTCAACCAACCAAATTGTTAGTTTTCATGCACATTATATTTTCAAAACTATGCATACTAACGACCTAATTCATTTCATTTATTCAAGGGTACAAAGAAAAAAGGAAATATAATTCTTTACGTATGCATCCTTTCAGCATATCATTTTTTTCTAAATGAAATTCAATATCAAATGACTTTAATCATTGTGCCAATATTCATGGCCACATTCATACCCAATGTACCCTTTATATTGGATTCAATTTTGTCACACTTATGATAATCACTTTATCATGGTGTGTTGGAGCTCAACCAACCTCTTCACTGTAAGGTTTAATCATTCTCCTTCACTCTTACAACGAGACTATGCTCCCCGCTACAAGATGATCACTACAAGATGATCATGATCCCAAATCAACACATACGAAACTAAAAGTTTCTCTTGAATGCACCCAAGCATTCCTCCTTCATTACTAACCAGGGATCCAACACTCATGACCACCCAAATTTTCCTTTATTTATCAACTACACAATTCAAGTGGGGTAGTGGAAGGTCCTCCTTCCTCGATGGAAATCCATTTCCTTCCCTCTTATGCAAACATGCACTTCCTCAATGCATTCTATGAAATGCGCTAACTATGAGCATATTTATTCCCAATCTCCCTAGATTGGTCATTGTACCCATGGTACTCTTTACTGATGCACTTTATTGCAAGGATTATAACTCATCCTTGATCAGAATAAACTTCCTCTCTCTATTCCTTGGGTTCTTTTCCTAAATCACACCCTACTTGGGTATCAATGGAATCCAACAACCACTCAACTTCAATTATATATATCATTGAAATAATAAAATATTTCAGAAGGGATTCTTACCCAATACCTTCATACCTTATGCCTTATAGGCATGAACACTTTTATACATGTTCTGAATTTCAACACTCTCTCTGATATTGCCTCATCAACGGTGCTTTATGGGGACTTTTAAAGCCCCTTCAACAAATTTCAACAACAACCTTCTCGTATTCATCCTCTGCTTGAGGCTTTCCATCATTGGCAACTGTCTTTCCCATCAGTTTCGATTTCTTTTCTACACATGACATATATCACAAATACATTAGTTATCATGTAAAATAAAATGCATGTATTATAGCATTCAAATCAATAAAACATTTTCAAATATGTCCTAGCATATCTTTATGCACTTCTTCACATTATCCTTGATGTTTTCATGAGTGAAACACAAACAATTCTCAATTGTTTCTACAATCATACAACCATCATCATTATGGTGTCAAAACATTTACTTTCATCAACACACCATATTCTCATCCCAGAGAAAACATAATATATGGCAAGAAAGGAGTTAAGGGCTCTTCCCTTTTCCAACGCCTCCTACACATCCTGGGAATTTCGGTCTAGTTGAGTTATTCCAAGGCCTCACTTTATTTAATTACCATGGCTCAACCAAGAGTATTCATTTAAACATACTCATTGGTTTATTTTAATTTTCTTTGCTTCTACAATTGACTTCTTATTGTGATCTCCATGCTCTTTTCCTTGAGCAGTCTTAGTTAGGTTTACCTCAACCTTGTTGATAAATCAACATGCTACAACAACAAACCTTTTGTTCACAGTGAATCATGAACCTGTGCATTCTTCACATTACCATTCAGTTATCAAAATGGTCAACATTCATTTGTTAGTCTTTCACTCATACATCTTGTTTTAGAATGTAATCCATGATTCTTATATAAATAGACTTGCAACTTGCTGCTTAATTCTCAACAATCATTAAGGTTGTGATTTTGTTCTCCTGATAGAGTCTTTACACAGTTCATTCACGGGGAAATCCTTTGGCATGCAAATTCCTTATTGCATATGCAGTACTATCTTTGATGGCCTCAACCTTGAGTTAGCTTCGGTTGTTTACCAAATATTTCATAAGGAATATAAACATGCATCTTCGTTATGCATCTAGTTTATTTATCCACACATATTCCTTGTTTTTTTAACTTACATCCATGATGTACTTAACCAAATGCATAACCATAAGCCTATGTGTAGCTACCATATGTATATTTCACAACTCACATACATATTTACTTTAATAACATTCAACTCATGATT
Source organism: Picea engelmannii (assembly GCA_009831015.1). NCBI lineage: Eukaryota > Viridiplantae > Streptophyta > Pinopsida > Pinales > Pinaceae > Picea > Picea engelmannii. The sequence continues at coordinate 148,847 of ML780335.1, forward strand.
GTTCACAATCATTCTCATATGATCCTCAAAGGCATAATCATTTTTCCTCTTATCATGATAACAGAGCATTCTTGCTCATTTACTCTATCGTCTATTTATACTAGCCTTTCCTGAGGGAATGAGGAACATTCCCCTCAGGTTATCATTACCCTCATCTATTTATACTAGCCCGTGTTTGAATCATGTTCTGCTAGGTAGGGTAGGGCAAAGTACCCTCTCCCTTAGATTTTCTAAGAAAGAAAAATAATCACTTGACTCTTTCGGGAGCCCAAGCAGGCCAAGTGTTGTTTCCCACTCTAATATTAATTTGTAACACACCCAACCCCTTAAGTACATTTTTAAGGAATGGGAAATCAAAATTTATCTTTCCTCCATCATCTCAAATCCTCTTCGCGAGCTCTCCATGACCTTCTGCTCGTCAAGAGATCTCCAAGGACTATTACCATGCTCAAATACGAGCCCTAGATTGGAATTTATGCCCTTTCAAATCTCTTTAGGCATCATTGGTCAAAGGCCATGTGGAACCCACGTGGTTTCACCTCATTCATACCATTCCACCTAGCATTCACTTGACCATAGTTGTCCTTCCTTAGTGATGACATGGCCATTGGAGAGGTGGTTATAGGGGAGGTCCCCTGTGTCTTCACGATTACCGGGACTTCGACCCTTCACCCTTTATATCCATGTTTGAAACATTCCTAGAGTTTTGAAGTGCCGGATTCCTACCACGTGGATCCTCCCTTTGACGCTTTCGACTTATTTTTTATACCACACCCAAACCATCTGGAGTTTCGAAACCCCGAAATCCTGCCGCATAGTTCCGACCATCGACCCCTTTGGAGCATACATTATAACATCCTAAACCTCCCAGAGTTCTAAAATCCTAGGGACCTATTAGCCATTAGGTCAAACAACTACGCACCGGGAGTGACATGTGGCAAAATACGCTGATGATGCATGGCCCTATTAATGGAAGACACATGTCATGTTCCAAATTGGCATATGAGGCCTGTAAAAAGAACGAATCAAGGTGACATGAGGCATGTCGAACATGGGTCCACGTCACCCTAGGTGACTTCAACCTTCCACATCACTCTAGACTGACAACCTCCGAGAAACATCCCAATACCTTTTATCCCACGGTCAAGACAAGTCCATGTAGATCCCCAGATCTACAACCTTCATTGTTTCGCCACTTTAGAGTTCGGGGTTTTGGCTGTGTAATTCCCTTTTTTGCTCCGAGAGTGGTTAGCTCCAGGCTGACCATGATGTAGTTCCAACCGTCAGGAGGGATTCTGATGCATCCTCGAAATGACGGTCCTCATAACTTCGTGACTTCATCATTCAAGGATTTCTCTCGTTTAGCATTCCCTTTTTTCCGGAGTAGAACTTCGTCGAAGTTCTATACACTAATCTTTCCACTATTTTATTGGATGGTTGGGAGAGGTTCTCATTGGACTCCCCAGATCAACGAATCACAACTTTGGCTCAGAGGTCCCTAGGTTTTAGTGTTTGATCACTCCTAGAGGGACACCTGTCAACCCAAAACATGTTGGCAAGATGCATGGAACCTTCCTCGGGTTACCGACACCTCTTTACTATGTCACAAGGCCACTGAACATGGAATCATCATTTCTCTATGCATGGAATTTGACATGATATCAACATGATACACACGTCACCACAATCACACGGTTGAGAGGGATCCCAAAGGATCCTTAGATCGGTGACCCACATTACTTCGCAACTCCGACATTCAGGGGTTTTGGTGTTACAACACCTTTGTTGTCCTGAAGTGGTCAATGTCAGAATGACCATGGCATATATCCAACCATCAGAGGAGATCCCAAATTATCTTCAGATCTACGATTCAATTTACTTCACAACCGAGAAGTTGATTCAGGTTTAGCAAGGGGACAAATTCCATGATTACGGGTAACTTACCGCCAACCGTTGATCATCCATCAAGTTACCAGTTTGGTGGGTCACCTTTGGGGCAATATGGATGCTATGAGGTTTCCAACATATTGGAGCTCCGAACTGTCGAAGCCCCGAATCTCAGAAGGCTTAGCTCCCATTCAGCGTAGCGCTGGTTTCCATGGTCCTCGTCATATGAGTTTTTTGATAATTTATGAGGGCTACACCCTTAGATCTCATCCAAAATTCGATTAAATCCATGGGCATGAGCCCACAGTTACTTAAACAAATGGTTTGAAGGAAGCTCCTTCCATTCACAAAACTAAAGTTCTAAAATAGGGAAAGGTAAATCGAGGGATCGACCGGGCCCAATGGTCTTGTTGAATCTATCCTAGATATTTACTTGTGGAATTGATACATGAGTAATCCATTTGAGGAGTCTTCTAACTAGTACAGAGGCCAAAGCCTTATGTCCCAAATTCGTTTATAACCCTATTACTAACAATTTTCCCTTTCTAGGTAGAAGTAAGCAGAAAACCATTGACAGGGGATAATAGTCAAAATCTACCTCAAAATATCCACCAGTATGGTCATCAATTCTGCTATAGCGGGAATAACCCTCTACGAACCACACTAGGGTTCTAAAATGTAGGCAGAGATAACTGTCTAAAGTCTCCTACTTTTCATCAACTATCCTGACATTACCCCACAATCATACATAAAATACAAAGTGTAGGGATCTGGTAGGCATACCTTAAACTCTGCATCCGGTGTTGATCCCTTGGCGCTTGGTTGTTTCCTGACTACAATTCTCCTCCCAAGGTTGACCTGCATTCACCAAAAGACAAACAAGAAACTACAAGCATGCATTCTACATATGGATTATTGGGTTAGACATCATAAATAAGAAATGTAAACAAATCATTGAAATTTAAGACGTCATTTGGCGGGATGGGAAAAGTGCTTCTTTATATTAATCTCACAAAAGTCACTTACAATATGAGACTGAAACTGCTCCTCGAACTCGGTCCTAGGCTCCTCTTCACAATGCACCAACTGCTTCCACGTCTCCTTCTCCTCTTTAGTTCTCTCTAGGAAAATGGCAAGGGCTTGCAATGGAGGAAAAGGGAATTTTGGCTCAAACTCACAATGTGGTTGTTGAATATTGGGGCAAAGGGGGAATATGGAAATGGGCAGAGTTTCTATGATCTTGTTCTTCTCTTGTTTGCAATGGGACCCCAACCCCTTCTTTTATAGGCCAAAAGGGATAGTAGCGGTTGGGGTGACTAGCTATGGGCAATCAAACGGTTAAGTAACGGCCCAGAAACTAGTATCCTATGCAATTTTCCACATTTCACGATATTCTGTGAGTGTACGTGGGATGTAGTGGGGAAGTAGGCATGTGTACACAATAAGTAGTAGTGTAGGGTGTGTACACCTTCAAAGAAATGGTTCTTTGAAGAGCTTGTTCAGTGATGGCTTGGAAAAGATAGCAAGTTAGATGGCCTGATGCCAAGTATGCATGTTTGGTGCATATTAGGGTTATACCACTAGACCACCAGAGTCACAATTATCTAGCATCCAAACAAGATACAATAATATGCCATCATTCCTATATATCAAGGATGTATCTATATAGAGAAAATAAAATCATTCAATCAAACATTTAAATTCAAGTTTATAGAGTCTATGGAATACTTATATATTAGAGTTGATAACCAGCCAACCTACTGTGGTGTTCACCTTTCCACCCAACCGTAGGCTCAGAGGCATTCATTCTTAGTGCTCTGTCCACCCCCGTGCCAAGCCATGATATCACTAGGGAAATTTTGCAATTTCTCAGAGATCCTTTCTCTATCACATCATTGATGGGGTTTATTATATGATCCTTTGACATCAAGCTCGTGACCCTCTACTCAGGTCACGTTTTCTGCAAATTCTCCGAGAAAAAATTAAATCCTTTTGTTATTATTCTCAGCTGTAGAGCCTCATGTGCTCCTCCTCTTTCTAAATCATCCCCCCTTCTCTTTCACACCCTCTCCTTTTTCCCCCAAGGAGGTTCTGGACCTATCTTGTTCCTTCTATAAGAAGGAACTCAAGTCAGTTTGAGACTGCAGGAAATTGCACTCTGTGGTACTTCGGGCTGGCAATTTTCGGTCTCCTCATCCAGACTCTCAATGCGTCCATTCATGGGGGGTAGTTGATTGTTTGACCATCGGTCCTTCTTTCATTAACTGATTTTTCCTTAGGATCAGGATGAGGCTTATTATTTCAACACGGAGAATTTGGGTCATTTTGACATAATGAACCCTCTCTAAAATTTCCTCACTCTTTCTTCTAGTGATATCATAGCTAGTACTTCAAGGCTTCACCCCCACAGTTAGTTACTAGCAATCTAAAAAATAATACATTTACATTGTTCACATGCAATAACATGGTAATCATAATTAATGATTAATTACAAGCTGGGGAAACCAAGGGTGTTACAATCCCCTCCCCCTTAAAAGGAACATCGTCCTGAGTGTTCTTTCTCAGTAACAACTATCATGCCTTTGTCATTCAGTTGCTTTATAAATCTTGATCCCATTTCTTGGTCAGGTCCTTCCCATACCCTTGTCCTTCTTCAATTTCCTTCGATAATTTTGGACAACAAGCATATTAATCACAATTTCATGCAAAAACATTTTACTGTTGTGAAAAATCCAAGAGGAAAAATTTTATTATCTAGCACAATACTTATCTATGCAGTCTGTGGATTTGCATCCACATGGATGTCTTTTTATCTTGTATCATTGTTTTTACTTGACATACCCATTGTGTGCATGATCCCAATAAATATTTTATAAGAATTATCATAGTTTCCTTTTCCTTGCGGTCACTGACCCTTTAGGCCCAGCCTCAGGCATCCCCTTCTCTTCTATACAATCCCTTGGGCGATCCATCTTGCCTTGCCAAGAATTTCTCACACGGGAAGATTTTTAAAGACTTCATTGAGCCTTACAGTCGAGGCATACCTCAGACTTGCTCTGTCGAGGCGTCCCTCCGGCTTGTGTTGCCACAACAAAAAATATTCTAGCGAGATCATGGCTTACCATAGGGTTCTCCTATCTCAGCAATAGCCTTTTCATGCTTTCCATATTGAAAACCTTCACCTATCCTCCCTAGATATATTTGTTTCACCTTCCCTGTATCACAGGTATACATAAATTACGAGACATTATCATCAATTTCAAATTTGTCACCCATAGATTTCTACATTCCACATTTATTTTCAGATTTGTTCCGCACAAGAACCATATTCGCTAGTATGGGACCTTCCTTCGCATAGCAGTTTATCTCAGCAGGAAATTGATATTCCTTATGGGCTTACAACACTACCATATCCAAGACCCTTTTTTTCCTACAATTTCAACATTCCTCAACCAAGCAAATTGTTAGTTTTCATGCACATTATATTTCCAAAACTATGTATACTAACAACCTAAGTCATTTCATTTATTCAAGAGTACAAAGAAAAAAGGAAATATCATTATTTATGTATGCATCCTTTCAACATACCATTTTTTTCTAAATGCAATTCAATATCAAATGACTTTAATCAATGTGCCAATATTCATGGCCACATTCATACCCAATGTACCCTTTATATTGGGTTCAAGTTTCCCACACTTATGATAAGCAATTTATCATGGTGTGTTGGAGATCAACCAACCTCTTCACTGTAAGGTTTAATCATTCTCCTTCACTCTTACAACAAGACTATGCTCCTTATTACAGGTTGATCATGATCCCAAATCAACACATACAAAACTAAAAGTTTCTCTTGAATGCACCCAAGCATTCCTCTTTCATTAGTAAATAGGGTTCCAACACTCATGGCCACCCAAATTTTCCTTTCTTTATCAAGTACAAAATTCAAGTGGAGTAATGGAAGGTCCTCCTTCGTCGATGGAAATCCATTGCCTTCCCTATTATGAAAACATGAATTTCCTCAATTCATTCCATGCAATGTGCTAACTATGAGTATCTTTACTCCCAATCTAGATTGGTAATTGTACCCATGGTACTATTTACTCATGCATTTTATTGCAAGGATTATAACTTATCCTTGACTCACATAGACTTCCTCTCTCTATTCTTCGGGTTCTTTTCCTGAATCATACCCTGCTTGGGTATCAATGGCATCCAACAACCACTCAAATTCAATTATATATATCAATGAAATAACAAAATATTTCAAAAGGGATTCTTACCCAATCCCTTCATACCTTATGCCTTATAGGCATGAAAATTTTTATACATGTTCTGACTTTCAACACTCTCTCTAATAGTGCCTCATCAATGATGCTTTATGGGGACTTTTAAAGCCCCTTCAACAAATTTCAACAACAACCTTCTCGTATCCATCCTCTACTTGAGGCTTTCCATCATTGGTAATTGTATTTCCCAACAGTTTTAATTTCTTTTCTACACATGACATATATCACAAATACATTAGTCGTCATGTAAAATAAAATGCATGTATTATAGCATTCAAATCAATAAAACATTTTCAGATATGTCCTAGGATATATTTATGCACTTCTTCACATTATCCTTGATGTTTTCATGGGTGCAACACAAACAATTCTCAAATTTTTCTATAGTCATACAATCATCGTCATTATGGTGTTAAAACATTTCCTTTCATCAACACACCAGTTTCTCATCCCAGAGAAAACATAATATATAGCAAGAAAAGAGTTAAGGGGTCTTCCCTTTTCCAACTTCTCTTACACATCCTAGGACTTTCAGTCCAGCTGAGTTATTCCAAGGTTTCATTGTCTTTAATTAACACAGCTCAACCAATCCTATTCATTTAAACATACTCATTGGTTTATTTTCCTTTTCTTTGCTTCTGCAATTTATTTCTTATTGTGATCTCCATGCTCTTTTCCTTGAGAAGTCTTAGTTAGGTTTACCTCAACCTTTTTGGTAAATCAACATGCTACAACAACAAACCTTTTGTTCACAATGAATCACGAAGTTGTGCATTCTCCACTTTACCATTCAGTTATCAAATTGGTCAACATTCATTTTTTAGTCTTCCACTCATACATTTTGTTTTAGAATGTAATCAAGGATTCTTAAATAAATAGACTTGCATCTCACTGCTTAATTCTCAACAATCATTAAGGTTGTGATTTTGTTCTCATGACAAAGTATTTACATAGTTCCTTCACAGGGAACTCCTTTGGCATGCAACTTCCTTAGTTCATATCCATCACTATCTTTGATGGCCTCAACCTTGAGTTAGCTTCAGTTGTTTACCAAATATTCCATAAGGAATATAAACACGCATCTTCGTTATGCATCTAGTTTATTTATCCACACATTTTCCTTGTTTTGTTAAATTACATCCATGATGTACTTAACCACATGCTCAATCATAAGCCTATGTGTAGCTACCATAGGTATATTTCACAGCTCACATACATCTTTACTATAATATCATTCAACTCATGATTGTTCACAATCATTCTCATTCGATCCTCAAAGGCATAATCATTTGTCCTCTTATCATGACAACATAGAATTCTTTCTCATTTAGTCTCTTGTCTACTTATACTAGCCTTTCCCGAGGGAATGGAGCACATTCCCCTAATGTTATCATTAAAAAAAAAAAAAATCATGACTCTTCAAAATGGAGTCAAACATGCATCCATGGTATTCATTTAACCTTGGGAAGTGAAATTCTTACCTTACATTTCACTCTTTTAGGCAGTCAGATCATGCCTTTAGTATACATATACTATTACATCATACATGTGCATCACTTGCATATTTAATATAATTCACTCATATATACTGGGTCTTAATATTGGTCATCATATCAAGAAACCTCACAATGCATTAAATCTATGTACTCCAGCATATACAAACATAGCTAAACATTCATCATGCCATCTCATTGCTTGTACGTTTTTCCATGTCATTCATACACATGAACATATCAGACTTCTAGATCCTTCTCCCAAGGGTCTTCCAATAATTTTTATGATAAGTCTCATAGAGATACCCATCACTAAGTTGCTCTCTCTGTTGAGAGATTGCACTCATTCACATGATACCCACATGGAAGTTTAATCAAACATAGTCATAACTATGATCCCGCTTTTGCACGACAACAACTAGTAAGAAGACATTTTTTCCTCAACTAGTATAAAGTTATTCAACAACCCATAAATACCATCTAGGAAATTCCAACAGTGCCCAAGGAAAAAAGATGACTTATCAAGCTTCTGACTGGTCTTGATCAACAGACCTTTCGATCAAGGGAATCCTTTTCCAGATTCCCCCTCGCCATGATTTTAATTATACTATTCCATACGTTATATGGATACCATCCACCTCTGAATGTCAACCTGACCCATTAGTCATATAGAAGTGTCCCAACACTTCCTCTACCACATCCAGGGTCAACACTTTTAATTAACAGGGGCTTCATAAGCCCACTTTTTAGGAAATTCTTGCCACCTATTCAGTCCATTTTCCTTCTAGACTCAAGTACTCCTTAAAACAAGTTTATTCCATTTGCATCCAAGTTTTTATTATTAATGCCCCTCGGAATAATCCCACTTTTGTAGGACTGTATATCATTTCTCCCAAAATAAATGATAGGCTTCTTTTTCCATAGTCTAGCATGATTCAATCTCGTTGGATAAAATCCCAACTAAATTTTAATCTACATCCTTCTCCTCAAGAAACTTATGCAGATAATTTTCATACGAAAATTATACTCTCAACAAGATCATCTTAGCCTTGGTAAAATAGTCTTATGATTGTTCTCCGACCCATCTAGGCCTTTGTTTGATTCATGTTCTTCTAGGTAGGGTAGGGAAGGGTGCCCTCTCCCTTAAAGTTTTATAAGAAAGAAAAATAATCACTTGACTCTTTCGTGAGCCCAAGTAGGACAAGTGTTGTTTCCCGCTCGTATACCATTTTGTAACACACCTAACCCCTCAAGTACCTTTTTAAGGGATGGGCCATCAAAATTTTCACTTTCCTCCATCATCTCGAATCCTCTTATCGATCTCTCCATCACCTTTTGCTCATCAAGAGCTCTTCAACGACTGTTACCATGCTCAAATTCGAGCTCTAGATTGGAATTTATGGCCTTCCGTAGCTCTTAAAAAATCATTATTCAAAGGCCACGTGGCATCCACGTGGGTTCACCTCATTCATACCATTCCACCTAGCATGGACTTGACCATGGTTTTCCTTCCTTAGCGCTGACATGGCCGCTTGAGAGGCGGTTACAGGGGAGGTCCCCTGTGCCTTCACGATTACCGAGCCTTCGGCCTTTCGCCCTTCCTATCCATGTTAGAAACATTCTTGGATTTTCGAAGTCATGGAGTCCTTCCACGTGGCTATGGCCTTCGACCCTTTATACTCATCCGTTATACCACACCCAAACCATCCAAAGTTCTAAAACCTTGGAATCCTACCATGTAGTTCTGGCCATCGGCTGCTTTGGAGCATACATTCTAACATCCTAAACCTCCTAGAGTTCTGAACTCCCGGGGACCCATTAGTCATCAGGTCAAACAATTGTGCACCAGGGGTGACATGTAGTAAAATATGGCGATGAATCATGGCCCTATTAATGGAAGACACATGTCACGTTGAAATTGGCATATGAGGTTTGTAAAAAGAATGAATCAAGGTGACACATGGCATGATGAGCATTGTTCCATGTCACCCTAGGTGACATCAGTGTGCCACATCATTTTGGACTCTGAGAACCATCTGAATACATTTTATACCACCGTTGAGACAGGTCCACGTAAATACCTATATCTAAGGCCTTCGTTGTTTTGCAACTTCAGAGTTCGGGGGTTTAGTTATGTAATTCCCTTTTTTTGTCCCGTAGTGGTCAGTGTCGAGCTAACCAAGACATAGATCCAATCGTCAGGAGAGATACCGATACATCTTCGGATCAATGGTCCTTGTCGCTTCACGACTTCAACATTCAGGGGTTTCACCCATTTAGCACTCCCTTTCTTCCGTAGTATAACTTCATCGAAGTGATATATGCTAATCCTTCCACTAGTTGGTTAGATGGTTGGGAGAGGTTCTCATTTGACTCCCCGGATGAACGACTCACAACTCTGGCTCAAAGGTCCCTAGGTTTCAGTGTTCGTCCACTCCTAGAGGAACACGTGTCAACCCGAAACACACTGGAAAGATGTGTGGCACCCACCTCGGGTTACCGACATATATTTACTATGTCACAAGGCCACCACACATGGCATCATCGATGCTCGACAAGTGGACTCCCACGTGCTCTTGACATGATACTCACGTCCCCATGATCACACAATCAAGAGGGATCCTAAAGGATCCTTAGATCGATGGCCCACATTACTTCGTGACTTCAACATTCGAGGGTTTTGGTGTTACAGCACCTCTGTTCTCCCAAAGTGGTCAACACCAGACTTACCATGACATAGATCTAACTGTCAAAGGAGATCCCAAATTATCTTCAAATCTACAGATCATGTTACTTCACGACTGAGAATTCGATTGGGGTTTAGCAAGGGATAAATCCCACGATTACTAGCAATTGACCGCCAGCCACCAGTCATCTATCAAGTTACCAGTTTGGTGGGTCACCTTCAGTGCAATATGGATGCTATGAGGTTTCCAACATCTCGGAGCTCTGGACCCCCGAATCCCCAAAGCTCAGAAAGCTTAGCTCTCGTTGGGCGTAGATATGGGTTTCATGGTCCTGGTCATATGAGTTTTTTGATAAGTTTTTAGGTCTACACCCTTAGATATCAATCAAAATTTGATTAAAGTCATGGGAATGAGCCCACAGTTACTTGGATGAGTTGTTTGAAGGAAGCTCCTTCCATTCATAGAACTCAAGTTCTAAAACAGGGAAAGGTAAATCGAGGGATCGACTGGGCCCAACGGTCTTCTGGAGTCTATCCTAGCTCTTTACTTATGGAATTTATACCTGAGTAATCCCTTTGAGGAATATTATAAATGATACAGAGGCCAAATATTTATTTCCCAAATTCATTTAGAACCCTATTAGTGATAGTTTTCCCTTTCTAGGTAGAAGTAAGCAGAAAACCATTGACAGGGGATAATGGTCAAACTCTACCTCAAAATATCCAGTCGGCTGGACTACCAGAGTCACAATTATCTAGCATCCAAAAAAGATACAATAATATGCCATCATTCCTATATATCAAGGATGTATATGTATATAAAAAATACAAGCATTCAATCATAAATTTAAATTCATTTTTACAGAGTCTATGGAATACTTATCTATTACAGTTGATGACCAACCAACTGACTGTGGTGTTCTCCTTTACACCCAATCATAGGCTCAGAGGCACTCATTCTTAATGCTCTAGCTAGCCCCATGCCAAGCCATGGTATCACTAGGGAAAATTTTCAATTTCTCATAGATCCTTGCTCTGACACATCCTTGACGAGGTTTATTAGATTCTCCCTTAGCATCAAGCTTGCAACCCTCTACTCAGGTCATGTTTTCTACAAATTCTCTGAGATCCTTTCTCTTTTTCTTTTCCCTTTTTTTACTAGAAAAAGTTAAATCCTTTTGTTCTTCTTCTCATTTGGAGAGCCTCACGCGCTCCTCTTTCTGAATCATCCCCCCTTCTCTTGCACTCCATACCCTTTTTCCCCCAGGGAGGTTCTAGACCTGTCTTGTTCCTTCTAGTAGAAGGAACTTGGGCCAGTCTAGACCTTTAGGAAACTGCACTCTATGGTACTTCAGGCTGACAGTTTTTTGTGTCCTCAGCCAGACTCTCCATGCTTCCATTCATGGGGGGTAGTTTATTGTTCAACCGCTAGTCCTTCTTTCATTAATTGATTTTTCCTTGTGATCAAGATGAGGCTTATTATTTCAGCAAGGAGAATTTGGGTCACTTTGACATAATGATCCCTCTCTATAGTTTCCTCACTCTTTCCTCTAGTGATATAATGTCTAGTACTTCAAGGATTCACCCCCATAGTTAGTTATTGGCAATATAAACAATAATACACTTAAATTTTTCACATGCCATAGCATGATAATCATAATTAATGATTAATTACAAGCTGGGGGGAATATGGGTGTTACACGGGCTATCGCGTGCATAAAACTAAGGTTGTATGCAAAATTTACAACCCCAGGAAGTTGAAGTACCAACTTAACCTCGGGGCCCACATAGTTTTTGGTGTTTCATCTCCTAGGGTTAGATTTTTGGATGTCTAGGGTTTTGGAATTCACAAGTAATGTTAAAAAGGCCTCTTGAGCCTCATTGTAATCATTCTGCTCAAAAGGATGTGTGTAGCAACCACATCTCTTCTGAGAGATGGTTACCACCATTCCAGCAAGTTTGTTTTAGTTTTACAGTTTCAACCTATTTCATTTGTTCAATAGAATTTATTTTTCACTAGATATATGTTATTGTTCTCTGTATACTGTGTTATTTTATTCATTATGTTATTTGTTTCATTCTGCTCATAAATATGAATCATGGTGACTATAAGATTCCCCCTAGTTCTTTGCATTGGTCAGTAATTTTCAATCCACATTCAACATTTCCACATCCTCTTGTTGTTGTTGCACCACCTCATATCTTTTTACCTGCTCCACTATAGACCCAATTGAAATCCCAACATTTAAATTTGTTTAAACAATGTTTCTTACCATACCCACAACCAGATGATGAAGAGTAGCACACTCAACTTGAAGGCCTTTAATTTGTCTCTGTTGATTGTGCAAGGTTTTCAATATGAAGGTAGTTTCATAATTTCTAGCCTCTTCCTAGGAATGAATCCTACCAGTAATTGAGAAAATTGAGTTCATGTTATCAATTATATAATCCTCTTTTCTTCTTAAAACTCTATGGATTTCAACATTTTCACACAATGGACATCTCCCATAATTCCCATGATCCATACTAGTATCCCTGCATAACACCTAAAATAACCCCTTATCTCTATTCACAACAATCAGTCTAGCAAACCCAACAAAACATATGTTGTCCAACATTCCGTTAGAAAAGGAAAAGTAGAGCAAAAATTATGAGAAAAATCTAACCTTTTGCAATTTCATTTTGAGAGGGTCATGGAGCTTCTAGAGAAGCAACCATCTCCAAACCAAAAAAATCAGACATAATGACTCATACCAACCAAACAACCAAGCAATAATTTGTCAAAAATAAAAACATTAATTAATGCAAGAAAGAATTTGTCACTCATGTCTATTAAGGAAGAATGTGAACCTAGAAATGTAGTTAAGATTGATTCTAACTATAATAAGATATTTCAGGATTCACAAGAATTAGAGAATGAGATGATTCTACATGAAAGTGTCTAGGATCCAATTTCACAGCCTATGGTTGAAAGTAAATCAAAACTTTTGGTTAATATTGTTTGAGTTAATAAGGAAAAAAGTGTTGTTGAATCATTCTTTTTCACATATTTATATTCAGTTTATTTCTTAGTTTCATACTAGTCAGTGGATTATGGTTAGTAGATGCCACGATGAATATTGATGTTTGGGAATTGGAAGGAATGAATGATTTGATTAACAATGTTATTTCAGTTTTCATCTTTATTATGATGAGCCAGCTGATCATTGTCCAAGTAGGGTAGATGGATGATACTGGACAAGTGAGGCGAAAATACACTCACAACACTTTTGAATGAACCTAACTTTTGGTAGTCCAAAATATTCTCAATGGGGAGGAGTGATCTAGGTGGATTTTTTGACTGAAAATTTGATGTCTTCAAATGTTTATGAAAATGAATCCATGGTGAAGAGATTGAAAAGATATTTTCAACGCAACTTGAATGGGCTCAAACAAACACCGTATGCAGAAGTTATGATGTTCTGATGTTTTTGACCAATAGGAAATATCAAGAGATGCAGGACGCATGGCACCACCAGGATGTGACACGTGGCATATACAGGTGGTTGATATGTGGAATGTATGGATAGATGACATGGAAGATACAATAGGTTTCACGTGACATGGTGATGATGTGGAAGAGTGCTAATGTGGCATGGTGTTGATGTAACAACACCACAACTCACCACGTGGACTGTATGGATGATGACTATATGTTGACTAGGTGATAGGTGGTCAATTCAGATCTTGAAACGTGGAAGGTGACTATGCAAAATGTGGACCAGTCAGGAGGTGACATGTGGACCAATCAATAGGTGCCACATGGCACTCCGGAATTAGCCAATTTGGGCTAAGTTAAAAAAAAATTGGAACGACCGACGAGGGATTCAAACCCCAAACCTGTCGACACCTATTTCCATGCATTTCCAATCAGGCTACGATACCACTTGTTAAAAGTCGTTGGAGTTGATTTATTTAAAGTTATATGTTATTGCATATAACATAAAATCATGACCTCCACCCATACTATT
>ML780335.1:175689-209212 GCA_009831015.1 Picea engelmannii
GCATCATATACATCATCATCAATAACATTTAAACATTCGTAAAATTTGCATTCACATAATAGATCGCATTACATACATCATCATCAATAACATTTAAACATTTGTAAAATTTACATTCACATAATAGATCTCATTACATACATCATCATCAATAACATTTAATCATTCATAAAAGTTCATACATTTAAAGTTTAGGTGTATCACTTAATAGTTTCATCGTGACTAGAAAATAAAGTATATAGGTCTCGGTAATCCTAGTTGTCTAAGTCAAAAGGTGGTGTTACATACACCCAACCTTCGAGAGACATGTTCTCGAGGTGGTCAAAAAGTGAGGGATAGTCTTGTCGTAGCGTCTCGGCATCTTCCCAAGTAGCAGATCCTGGACTATACTTGTCCCACTGGACCTTAACTTGGTCTACTAGACGATTCCTGAGCTGTCGGACTCTACGGCCCAATATGCGTAACGGTTCTACCATGAGGGTTCCCACGTCCAATATCTACAATTCCTTCCAATTTAGTTTATGTGATTCATCAACAACATAATGACGTAAAACAGATACATGAAATACATTATGAGTTTTATGCAAGTGGGGTGGCAGTACGAGATGATATACAACGGGTCCAATTTTCTCTTGGATCCTGAATGGTCCTATAAATCGAGGTGACAACTTTGTCCCCTTTCCAAACCATATGGTACTCTTATTAGGCCTGATACGAATGAAAACCTCGTCTCCCACTTCACAACTTCGGTTGGTCCTATGTGCATTCGCATAGCTTTTCTGCCTATCCTGTGCTTCCTTTAGTCTCTGTCTAATCTAAATCACCTGTTCCTCCATTTCTTGAATCAATTTTGGCCCAACTGTTACTCAGTCTTCTAGTCTATCCCAACTCAATGGCATTCTGCATGGCCTCCCATACAAAGCTTTGTAGGGTGGCATTCCAATGGAACTATGAAAACTGTTATTGGGTCCCTTCCTTTCATTCACTACTTCCAGTACATAAAATTGACACCCTTGCCTCAAGCATCACTTAACCTTCATAATTGATATAAAGCGTATCAACACTTTTCTCTGTACACCCTGGATCTCTACTGGTCTTCCTTCATCTTCGACACAAAGCACCCTCTTTTCGAAATAATCTACCAAAGCTCGGTGAGCTGCTAACCAATCCATTCCAATGATTAGGTCATACACCCCAAGAGCAGTGACGTATACCTTCAACCTGGTAGTACACACTCCCAGGTCTAATATACAATTATCAACACTAGGTCTTACCACTTGTTTTTCCCCCGAAGCCATCTCGACTTGTTTAAAGTCATTGTGTTCGTAGGCTACCAGCCCACTCTTTTCTATTGCAGATGGTGAAATGAAACTATATGTCGCACCAGAATCAAACAAAATCTTATCATTGATATGATTTAGCGCACCTGATGATTCCACCACTGTGGATTGATGTTCTTCCTGGCGATGATTAACCATTGTGTAAATCTGATGGCTACCACTTGCTCTTCCCATCGATACCTTTCCTTCTCTATGCACAATCCTGATTGTAACTCTAGGCAGTCACGCTGGTAACGGCGTCCTCCACGTCCCCAACAGGTAACACGGGATTGAACCTGCGCACGGTTCTGCGATTGTCTTTGAAACGAGTTCCTTCCCCTGGAACCCCTGCCCCTACTAGTTGTTCCCTGAGATGGTCGTGGACCTATCTGCGTCATTGGCGTTGAACGAGATGTTGCACTCGCTGCCATTGAAATCCCTGCAACTACTCTCCTTGGCACAACTTTGTTACCATTAATCTATTTAAGTATATGAGTTTATTTGTAAAGACTCATGAGGGCGTGTTGGTGTTAGTGCTCTTCTCGAGGCACTTCGCTTGGTGGGTGGTCTTGGGTTCAAAACCCATGGACCCTCTAATATTTTAATTAACTTTTAATGTAGTTTAACTTTACACTAAATTATAATTTAGGTTAATTTAGGGTAACCACTTAATTAACTTTTAATTAATTTAATTTAATTAACCTAATTTAGGGTAACCACTTAAATAAATTTTAATTAATCTAATTTAGGGTAACCACTTAATTAAATTTTAATTAATTAAATTAAATTAACCTAAATTATCTTTAAATTAATTTAATTTAGGTTAATTATCTTTACACAAAAAAAAAAAATTAAACGAACACACACAATTTATAAAAGATTTTTTTTTTAAATAAATAATAGAAGCAAATCAAAATAATTTAAAAACAAGTGCGGGCACGCATGGATTCCACGTGCCCACCTTGCTTCCTCCAGCGCCCCTCCCCTATCTTAACCCTAACCTTTTTCGTCGTGACCCTAATTCCTCTTTTCCTCATTGTTTCCTCTTGCGAGGTCTCTGGTTACCCGGTCAGCCGCCATGACCTCTTCTCATGGCTTCTCCTCCTCGTTTGTCAGGCATTTGGTTTCTAGAGTTGGTGGTTGGATTTTATTGTTGCTTGGTGAATGATTTGTGCGCTGGTGTTCGATGCTTGTGCTTGGGCAATGGCTTGTGCGTTGTTTTGTTTTCTCGTTGGGTATTTTCAGACGTTTTGTGCATAAAGGTGCAGACTCGTGGGTTCGTCGGAGCTCCTCATTGGTGACTAGGCGCTTGCATTGGTATGTTGTGTGGATACGCCTGTGTAACAGCATGAAATTTGTGGGTTTATTCGCTATTGATTTCATACCGCAGGTTCTACAACAAATTTAAAGGGCTTTGCAGAAGCTAATAGTTGAATTCTTTTGCAGACATATATCACCAACAGTAAGACACTCCAATATTCAATCAGAAGCTACGATAAGGTTGGGAGAAGAGACAATGCACTTTGTGAAAGAAGCAACCTGTCCACAAAAGGACCAGAATGAAGGAGTACTGTGAAGGAACGCTGGAGCTATGTAGGACCTTGCTGTCTGTGTTTTCTGAAATCCTTGGCCTGCCTCCGGACTACCTAAAGGAAGCATTTGGACGTGATGAGCCAAAGGTTTCCCACTTGTAATCTCCTCCTTGCGCTTGATTATTGGTTGAGTGCGAGAGTGGTGTTCTTAAACTAGAGGTCGTGTTCGGTAGCTTGTCGTTGTTATTTGGGCGGAAGTCCCGGGGGTCAAACCCACGGGCTTCCCCTCTGCGTGATTTGTTGTATTACATGGATTATATACTGTGGTTTTTACTACTATGATTGTGCGTGACTTTAGGTTTCTTTCTTCGAAAGCAATCCCATGCAGTGCCTAGTGTTGTTGACCATCCAACGCACGCCGACCCACTGACTGACTGATTGAAATTTTTTTTATTTTTTTTGTGTGGTTAAATTTAGGGTCTGGAATGTTACAGATCTAGACTTTAATCATAACTGCCTGTTACTTCATCCTATAATTTGTACTCTCGCTCCTATTAACTTCACAATGTGATCTGGGTTTACATCTATTGGCTTCGGTATAGCAGATTACTCTACCCTAAAATTTTGGAGCCCGGATCAGGCCGAATTTTGCCAGGAGTAAGTCATTTCTTTGGCTGTTCATCATGGCTACCAGAATTCAATTTGAAAATTCCAGCGAGGTCGGTGTCTTTTCAAAACTTACAAATTCATATTGCATGGTGGCCATTGGAGGATCAAAGAAATTTTACAACACTTTTGAGGCTGAGCTGGCAGATGTCATTCCTGTCGTGAAGACATCTATAGCAGGCACAAGGATTGTTGGCTACTTTGTGCTGGGAACAAGAATGGTCTTTTGCTTCCAAACATGACCACTAACCAAGAACTTCAGCACTTGAGGAATAGTTTTTCGGATGAAGTTGTGGTGCAACGAGTTGAAGAACGACTATCTGCGCTTGGCAATTGTGTGGTGTGCAATGACCATGTTTCTCTCATTCATACCGACCTGGACAGGGTTTGTGCTTATCTCTACATTATTCTGTGATAAAAATAGGTCTCTTTTGTAGGATTCAGAGTGGATAAACTACTATTTGATTTATGACTCATTGTTATCTAATATTCAGTATGACTTTTAAATTTACAATTTGACTCAGACTCAATCAATGTTTTAAAAATTGAAACTGATACCGGAACCAGTCGAGGGTCCAACCTGAACCAGGACCCGTTGTTGAACGAGGATATCACTCAAGCTGCAGGCTTATTGAGGCTTCATTTTCACGACTGTTTTGTGCAGGTATGCATATATTTAGCTTTGTGCGAGAAAATATGCATGCTAATGGACCAGGAGAGTGTGGTTACTTCGTGTATCATAAAATTTCACGGCGTTCGTAGCTTAAGCACTCCGGCTGTAGGCTGTAGCGAGTAGGGGCACTAATAGTCTCATTCAAGCCAGTTTTCTGTGGACATTTTCAGTGATCGTTTGGACACACAGGCATGTTTTTGAAACCCCTACTTTAATATAGAAGCTATTTGTACCTGCTTTTAAAATCCCAACTTTTTGGTGAATGCCATTTTCTGGTGGCTATTCTTGGCTAGATTTCATTTTTTTTTTTTAGAAGTTTGACATTTTTGAACTGCAGGTAACTGGATCCCTACCCTTCACTAGGATGAATCAGGATTTAATAGCTTGATACCATGAGTGGCTTGGCTTAATCCTTACAAAGGTTTTTACAATGACATGTTTTCTAGTTGTTACATATATTTTGATATTTGAGCTATGTATTTGGTGAGTTGTATCTTCTAGATGTTGCATTGTGAAATTTAGTATGTTCAGATTTTGATTATTTGGTCTCTTGTTTATTTTGTTTTCTTCATAAAGTTTCAATATTCACATCATTTGGTATCTCAGAGCAGTTATTCTGCAGCCACCACAAGGGATCTGTTTTTTTCTTTAGGCTTCTGTAGCCATTCCAGGAATCCTCTCCTTTAATTTGCAGCAAATGTTTTTCTTCTTCTTTGTATTTAATATTAAAATTTATTTTCATGGATTGGGTTTTAAAATCATTACATAGAAATGGCTCTAGCCAAAATTCTTTATTTATATAGATCTTTAATATATTGCTTTTCATCTCCATACAATTAAAATTATTAAAAGTACACTTCTAATCATCTGATGCAGCTACAGTCTACAGGTTTTCAGAGTGCAGATCAACATAATGAAAGCAAAATAACATTAGAAGTAACACAACACAACTCTTTGTTTGTTTAATTGAAGCAAGTGTACTTAATACTTCCATTTTGTAGAATATTATGGGCATATTATTTATATATAGATCTGTGTAACTAACAAAGAGAATGTGTTTTTGGCTTGCAGGCTAGGTGGAGCTGGAGCTTGGAGTTGGAACTTGGCCCTTAGGCCTAGATTTCAAACTAAGGCTCTGATACCATGTGTAGAGACCCAGCTTAATTAAATACGAAATTTTAATTCAATTAACATATAATTTCCTTCTCATACGTAAATTATTCATTCACATCATAAGCATAAATAGTATACATAAGTTAAAATATATCTACAGCATGGAAATGACTCAACAATTCACAATAAAATACCTGCTTCTGATGCTAATTCCCGTCGATATGGTTGTCCCTTCCCTGTTGCCTTGCTATTGTCTTGCCTAGCCTGATGCACTGGCCAACACTGCCCAAACCAACTATCCTCCCAGCCAGCTAGGAGCAGCCTATCCGGCTCCCTAGCTCTAGGAAACCGAAAGGAATCCTGGCCCCCGTGCCCAAAACCCCTAGCAAACCGGTGCCCCCTGTACTAATCCTCCCGACTACAGAGCTCAAACTCTCCTCTTTGCAAATCCAAGAGAACCCCCAAAAGAAAATTTCTCGTAGAAAAAAAATGATCCCCTTCCTTCGTAACCTCCCCACTCATATGCCTCCTTCACCGCCCTTTCCCCCCATTTACTTCCTTACCTACACATAGTTAATGCCCCTTATCCTTTCATTTATTATTTTATCCTTTCGTAATTAATATCTTATCCCTTTCCGTGTACGTAACCTTTTTAATTTAAACAATATAACTTATTAATCTTTTAAATTTAATACCCATGTTATTGAATGTAATAGGTAGTTAATTAATTAATTAATTAATTAATCAAAATTATAACATTTAATTAATTAATAAATACTTAATTAATATCATTAGACCAATCTTTGTTTAGTTATTAACATGGTAGGAAAAATTAATTACCTAATAAATCTTTTACTTAATAATCCCTAAGTATATATTCTACTAGGGTTGTTACACTGAACCACTCTGTTTGTAACCTTCTCTTTGAGAAAATGATACTTTATTGGTATATTCTTAGTCTTGGAATGAAGCAAAGGATTCTTGGAGACACTAATGGCACTGGTGTTATCGCAGTGAAGTGGAATGGGATCAGTATAAGTTACCTTCAAATCTACAAGAGTTTGAATCATCCATAATATCTGAGTGCATAAATTAGCAGCAACAATGTACTCTGTGTCTGTAGTTGATAATGAAATAGATCCTTGCTTCTTACTGAGCCATGCTATTAACGAATCACCTAAGAATAATGCACCTCCACTGGTTTTCTTTCTCTCATCCAAACAATTTTCACAATCAACATTTGAATATGTAATTAATTGAAAATTTTGATTTCTAGGATACCAGAGACCATAAGTTATTGTACCCTTCAAATATTTGAATGTCCTTTTGACTGTTGCTAAGTGACTTTGTTTAGGAGCAGATTGATAACGACATACCATTCCAACAACTTTCATTATATCAGGACGGGATGATGTGATGTACAAAAGACTTCCTATCATTGATCGATATGTTCTTTGATCAACATCAGGTGAAATATCATCTTTACTGAGATTGCAACCAACCACCATAGGTGTGCTTATAGGTGTAGAATCTTCCATATGAAACCTCTTTATCATCTCTTTCAAATACTTTTCTTGAGAGATAAATATCCCTGCAGAACTCTGATTGATTCATAAACCAAGAAAATATGACAGTTCTCCTATCATGGACATCTCAAACTCATTCTGCATTGAATTAGCAAACCACTGAACTGAAGGGTAATTAGTGCATCCAAAAATAATGTCATCTACATAAACCAAAACAACTAATAAATCATCACCTTCAGACTTAATGTATAGATTACTTTCAATAGTACCTTTACTGAACCCTTTGTCCTGTAGAAATTTGTCCAGTCTATAATACTAGGCTCGTGTTGCCTGTTTCAGTCCATATAATTCCTTTTTCAACTTATAGACATAGTCAGGATTATCTGTCAGTGAAAATCCTTCAGGTTTCTCCACATATAAATCTTCTTCTAGATCTCCATTAAGAAATGTCGACTTAACATCCATTTGATGTACTTTAAAGTTCTTATGACATACATAGGTAAGAAACATTCTGATGGCTTCCAATATTGCCACTAGTGCAAAGGTTTCATCAAAATCTTGTCCTTCAACTTGTGCATACCCCTTACAGACCAATCTGGCTTTATTCCTAACAATTTGTCCTTGTTCATTCATTTTTTCCTTAAACACCCATGTGGAGCCAATTACATCCTTATCTGCAGGTCTAGGAACAAGCTCCCAAGTATTGTTCTTCTCAATCTGATCCAGCTCCTCATTCATTGATTTTAACAAATTTACATCTTCACTGGCTTCATTAAATTTCTTGGGTTCCACCATTTATATGAAGGCTATATGTGATTTCTTGGTGTCTTTGATTATTTTCTCCTGGTTTGTAGACCTTTGTCTTTCTCACCAATTATCTGACTTGTAGGATGATTCTTTTGAGTAATTCAGGAGGAAGGATTTGATGTTGTCTGTTGATTTGAGTCTACCTGAACCTTTGTATCTTCATATGACTCAGAGTCTTCTTTTTCTGATTCTTGGACCTGTCCATCTTCAGCTTCAGCTATGTCCTCTATAGAAAAATCAATATTTCTCACCTCTCTTACTAGGACTCCTCAAAGAATCTATATCCTTTACTATTGGTATCATATCCTAAGAACATGCCTTCATCAGCCTTGTCATCATACTTGCCAAGGTTTTCATTATTATTCTTTATGTAGCACTTACTCCCAAAGACTTTGAAGTGTTTGATTGAAGCAGGTCTTCCATACCACAATTCATAAGGTGTCTTGTCACTGTGAGTTCCCATCCCCTTTGTTTCTTGTCCCATCCCCTCCATAAGCCCTGTTTGTCCTCCCCTATTTGATCAAAATTAGTTTGACAAAGACAATGATGTTACCTATGTTGAGGAACAAATTCTTTTGACTCCCCCCGAAGCCCCTCCAAACTCTCTCCTTCGCACTACTTCAGACCTTCAAGAACCCCTGCACAATTCAGAACAACTACCTCAAGTGTCGACCATGTGACAAAAATGGAAGGTTGTCTGGTTGAGGAAGAGATTCCTCTAGAATGGATTGAGGAAAGAACTATGACGACAACACAATTTGATAACAAGCCTCAAAATGTTGCAGCCTCTGAACTAAATCTGCCCAACACTTACATGTTCTCGGAATATCATCTACAACTCATATTCAAAATGTTACAGGACATGGTTGACCAGCGTCACCACCAGGCTATCCTAATTCATCTCTTAGATGCCTTGTTTGACTCCCTCTCAAGCGAGCCTGCCAAGTGACGGTGCTCGACCTACTACCAACCTTTCATTTTTCGCTCCTACATGGCCACACTCTCCCAGCATTGATGGCCACCTGGGTTCACCTATTGTCTAGTTTTATTTTATGTTGTTATGTTTTCAAGTCCACAGAGGCCAAAGTTAATGTTTGGTTTAGGACTAGTTTTGTTTTGGCATCGTGAACAAAAACATGATTTCTTGTTTTGCAGACCACCTATTCTGGTTTCCATATGTATGGCATAACAGGTGGAAAACTTCACCATGTGTATTTCTACGAATAATCTTTAACGAAATATATTTTTATTTACAAAAAAAACACACACATTTTTAAAAATAAAATATAAATATAAACATTCAATACAAACATTTAAAAAAATAAAAATATCAAACTTAACTATATTAAACATATATAAAAAAAGAAAACTTAAAAAATAAAAAATACTTAATAGAAATGGACCATGAGCATAATAAAAGAGTCTTGAACCTCATAAGTTTTGGTATAAAATAACAACAAGAGGAGGATACGCTAGCCATAGTAAAAGAAGAATTAAAAAATAAATCACAAATTGAAACAACTTACCTCATAGAAGCAAAGAGGCTAGGAAAAATAATTAAACATAAAGATATGTTGATCTGTGTCAAAGGTGTAATGACCATAAATATAGCATGCTTAGTAAATCTCCAAGATTAAAAGGGTTGGGAATATTTATAAATAAAGACTTTGTTCCCGAAGACCACGCTGAATTAAGGAAGGAGGTTCAAAAGGTAAAAGAAGCCAGGAAAGAAGGAAAATGGGCAATAATTAGAAATGAAAAGTTATTGTTAGGTATAGAGACCAGAAGAATAATAATAAATAGGAATTTGGGACACTCGAGATCCTTTTTTGGAACTGTCGTGGCTTTCCATGGTGCAAAGCTCTTATGATAAGTTGGATCCTGAGTGATATTGATATTATTTTTCTAGTTGAAACTTGGGAGCATGAAGAGTCTAAGGTCCATAACATAGAAGGATTTTTCTTGTGGTTGGCATGGAACAAAAAGTCCCACCGTAGAGGGATAGGAGGCATATCTTGTTATATTATAAAGAGCATTTCTCCTCACATTCAACTTCATAAGATCGACCCTTTGAATCAGTACATTTGGATAGAAATTTCAGACACCAATGCTAAGAAGATGTATATAGCAATTTGTTATTTTTCACCTATTAATTCTATTTTTTATAAGAAAAACAATCTAGACAGCAATTGTCCCTGCAATAATTTAGAACAAGATATTTATAGTTTGAAAAATGAAGGTAATATCTTCCTGCTAAGAGACTTTAATGCTAGGACTGCAACTAACCAAGCCACTCTTTTAAGAAATGATTCCAACCATAATCTTGTATGGTTAGATAAGGACATTGTTTTATCTAATAGCTACAAAAGAAGCTCTGAAGACCTAATTGATAATTTGTTTGGTACTGAGTTGGTCAAGCTCTGTAGTGCTCAAGACCTAATAATTTGCAATGGAGTAATGAAGTGGCCAAACTCCAACTAGATGACTTGTATTCATGGGCTAGGTAGTAGTGTCATAGATTATGTGATATATGATATCCTCGTTTCCAACCAAGTAGTAACTTTTGACCTTTTAAATGACCATGAACCCGACTCTAATCATAGACCTTTAACCCTAACTCTAAACATTTCCATCCAAGGAGCACCATTGAAGAGAATTTTGATAATCAAAGGAAACTGCGCTTTGAAAAAAGTAAAGTTTACCTTTTCTTAAAATATTTAAATAGTGAATTACATCTCCTAACTTATATGGACAACATTGAAGACCTCTATCATAATTTTACAACTACCCTTTCCACTTCTATTAACAAGTTCTCTTTCAATTTGTCCTGTAAAAAAATAATAGAATGACCAACCCTTGGTATGATAAAGAATGTAAAGTTGCTAGGAAATCCATTAGGGATGCTTATAGTGAGTCCTTAAAACTTGATAAAACCAATATGTACAAATCCCTAATTAAAAGGAAAAAAAGGTACTATATCAATAAAAGGCAAGAGCAACTTTCACAACTATCTAATATGGATCCTAAGAAGTTTTGGAGGAAAATTCTAAACTACAATACTAAAGAAAATAATAGGATTCCCTTAAGGGACTAGAATTCCTACCTTAAAATTATTTATGGGTTCCCTAATGCCATCAAAACCATTCATATTGTCCCTATAGAGGATGAATTTTTTTCTTTGGATGACATAGAGTTTGGGGTTAAGTAGTTTGCAAATGGGAAAGTTAAGGACATTGAAGGCTACCAAGATGAAATTTTTAAAATCAAAGGGTCTATCCTCATCCCTCACATAGACAAGCTTTTTAATTCAATAGTCAAGCAGGGTTTCCCTAAACCCTGGATGCAAAGCCTTATTGTTCCTATTTTTAAAAATGGGAATAGAAACTTTCCCTCTAGTTATAGGACCATTATGATCAACCCGATTTTAGCCAAGCTTTATGGAATTATTTTAGAAAAGAATATTAGCCTTTGGCTAGAAAGTCATGGTAAAAGAGCTAAAGGATAGGCCAAGTTTAGGAGATGTCATTCAATTGTGGACCATCTTGTTACCTTTAAGATCATTTTAAAGGAGTTCTGCAATACTAAAACCAATATTTTTTGTTTTTTTGTTGACTTTAGAAAAGCTTTTCACACGGTTCCTAGGAAAAACCTTTGGAATAGGTTGGAAGAGATAAAGTGCCTTTCGAGTTGAGGGATGTTGAAATAATTTTGTATGAGAATGTTATTATCAAATTTAAAAACATTGAGGGCTAGTTTAAAGAGATTAACTTCAATATTGGAGTTAAGCAAGATTGTCCCTTGTCCCCTACCCTTTTTGGCATATACATTAACAAATTAGAAGATTGTTTGGAAGAAGCAGGTTGTGTCAATCCTACTCTCACTGGTATTGTCATCAATCTTCTTCTTTATTTCGATGATATCATTCTTATGGCGATGATTCCCCATGATCTTGAAAACCAACTAAGAATCCTCAATGATTTTTTCTCCAATATGGGTATGACTATTAATACTAACAAGACTAAGGTCATGATCATTAAATGCAATAAGATCACTTATGATACCTTCGTATATGACAACAACAACTTGGAGGAAGTGACTTCATACAAATATCTTGGAATTGATATTCACCACAAGATCAATTGGAATTATAGAATTGAGAAAAGGATTATTGGGGTATGGAAAGATTATTATGGGCTTGAAAACAGTGGTAAATCAACCGATATTTGGATATGGGATAAGAAGAAACTCCTCTTTGAGACTCTTACTACACCTATTATTATTTATGGATGTGAATTATAGGGATGTAGTATCTCTCATGAAACCTAGAGAAAGATAGATAAAATACAAAAGAATTGTATAACTTATAATCTCAAAATGAAAGGAAATACCCCTATCCCATCCTCCCATTAGAGGCAAGCCTTTCCCCCATTGAGATTGTGGCTATGAATAGATACCTAATGTATAATAACAAGTTAAACAGCATGGAATACAAGAGGCTTCCTAAAATTCCTTCAAAATCCAATCGTAACCACCATCGACTCAAGCAAGGATGGAATAAATATGCCCGGTCTTGGATAAAATATTGGGGAATCATGGAAGACACCATTTTGTAGAATAAGGATACTATTAAAAATATCATCAATTCAAATTTAAAGAGAAAATGTGGTGTGATAAAGAGTTCGAGGAAAAATAAAAACAAGGTATTATAAGGATGTAATCAACCCTAATATAGAAGATCAAAATTATCTCTTTGTTTTGACAAGTGTAGAGAAAAAAATAAGCAGTGTTAAGATAAGAATAGATTCTCACGAGCTCCATAGTGAAACTGGGCATTGGTAAATTCCTAAAACGCCCTGGGATGAAAGAGCGCATCACCTTTGTGACACTAAGAAGGTTGAAGATGAAAATCACTTTCTCTTTCATTGTCCAGCCTATACCCAGATTAGATCTCAATTTTTCAAAATATTTGTCACACTACCAACCTTCCTAACCTTTTAACTCAACAAAACTATGGTGATCTTGGAAAGGTTATCTTAATGTTTTTCAAGCACACAAACAAAATTCTAAAGAATTGCAAGTAATCCCTTACCCTCTTAAGGTATGATAGACCAATTATATCTCATTGGACGTTAATCATCATCATCATCATCATAAAAATATATATATATATATATATATATATATATATATAATTAAAAAATAAATAAATAAATAAAACATTTAAACAATATTTTAATTATTAAAATTTTGGGCCACGTGGGTGCAGAGGGAGAAATTCCCATCAATTCCCCCCTTCCCCATAGTCCACACCCATGAGGGAGCAGGGGGATGCCAGGCATCGCCCCCTCCGCACCCACGGGCCAAAATTTTTAATAATTATTAAATTTTAAGAATAATAATTTTGTTTGTCGTTTTAAAAAAATTGATTTAAGTTTTTTTTTCAATTTTTTTAATTATAATTTTGTTTTATATTTTGTATTTTTTAAATTTAATTGTTATTTTTATATATTTTTAATATAGCAAGTTTTATATTTTAATTTTTTTTCTTTGGAAAAACTCATAATTTCATTAAGTGTAAACAAAATTAGGTTCACATATATATACAAGCCATAGATAATAGCGATGTATTTATTATAAAAGATAAGGGTAGGTATCATTATTGTCGATGCAGTATATGCATCATTACATTCCCATCAATGTAATCTAACCGATTACTATATATTCGGTGCTCCCAAGTATCCAAATGATTATACATTGTCATGAAGAAGTCTGAAAGATTATCTGTCGTTCAACCTAGAAGCATAACAAAGTTGTACAAAATGACCAAATATCGATATGATGAACCAAGGAATTAGTTGATTTGGTTTTCATGAAAATTTCTATGATAGAAACCATGGATTCTCGTTGCTGACTGTTCTTCTATATAACATCAACCATAAGCTAATTGTGAGGCTTCTTTGAAAAGCATGTCTGCCAATCGTTTTTTCTCCCTATAGAGATGAGTAAAAGAGATAGAGTCAAATACATTGATGATTATCATTACTTCCTCGAAAATTGGAACAAGACAAGAAATGTGACACATTTGTATTCCTTTTCCCAGTTGATGATTAGCAAGGATTCGTTGAATACTTGCAATGTTTTGTATCCCTTTTCCATAGCAAATAATAACATAAGTTATTAAAGACAATATCTCAGCATAGTTATTTGTTCCAGCTCCCAATCCTAACTTTATAAGGAAGAAATGAGAAGTGGAAAGGTATATAAACCCCCCCTCTACATTTAAGTTGATCCTCAGAAGCAGCCCCATCGAAATAATCCCACGGGCTGGTGTTATCATAAGTTTCCTCCCTAACAATAGGGGTAAGGCCGAGCTCCTCTCCTCCCATTTTTTTGTAAATTTCAAGGATACCAAGGCAAATAGAAGCCACTCTATAAGTTGAATTGACCTCGTATTTGAAAACAACATTGTTTTGTGCCATCCATATCCCCCATGAAATTATGAAAGGAAAATTCCTCGTATCATAGGTCCCCCTCGCAAGCATCTAAACCTTCAAGGCTTCATCAAAGGAATTTCCCTACCAGCACCATAGTGTATTTGATAGGGTTAGAGAATCTTCCCAAACACCCCTGGTGAATGAAAAATGCATGAAGAGGTGATCCACCTTTCCACCTATTCTTTTCAAAGTGAACATCAACCTGGACCATTGAACTGCCTCTTTTGAAGATTGTCCCAAGTTGGTAATTTATTCTCCAATATTGACCATACCATAATCTTCCCTTTTGGGCAGTGTTGTTTCCATAGTTTTTTCCATCACCAAACTGGTTCTCTCTGATGCAAGTCCACACTAAGTTGAAAATATCCCATTTTTTTAGTATACAACCCTTTCAGGTCACCATCCCAGAGTAACTCATCTTCCCGATCAGTCAAACAAATATTGGCTCCCCTTAAATACCGAATATACATGTCCCAATGGATTAAATCGTCGCCAATAAGTCCTAGCATATGCCCAGTCATCCATCATTGATGCCAAAAAGAGGTTGTGGTTGGCTCCCCAACTTGAGCTAAGTAAAAATACCCCCCACACTCCACTTGTGAGCGTATCCCAACATTTAAAAGATGTCCACGATTGCACCCAGCCCACGGTTCCAATCTAATCCGGACCAAACTACCTATACCAATCCTCCAAACTAGGCCATTCCTGATCAATTCTAACTCCTTAATCACTACTTTCCAAATAATATAGATACTTGAAAGTATTTTGTTTGGGTTCCTAATCCACGCAAGAATAGTAAGAGGCACAATATATTTTTTATGTACTAATCTAGTCCAGAGGCTTGATGATTTGATCAACCTTCGAGTACACTTTGCTGCAAGATATTTTGAGAATAAAAAAATGTTTTTTAACCCCCATCCCCCTAAGGCCTTTGGAACCGCAAAAACCCATGACAACACCTGATTTTCCTTGTTTCCCCTCCACATATAGGAAAAACAAATTTTCCTTGCTTTTTCTAGGATGCCCGTTGGGATCCACGATAAGGACATCCAATAGACTGGGATTGCCTCCAGAACCGACTTAATCAGTACCAACCTCCCAGCCCTTGACAACCACTTATGACTCCAAACCTTTAACCTTTTTTTTGATTTTGCAATGAACCAAATCTAGTCTGTCTTTTTATAGTCATTTAGTTTTAATAGAAAACCAAAATATTTCAATCCTGCTTCCAGTTCAATCACCTGAAAGGGGACTTGAGAAATAATATAACGTAAATAATTTGCTTCCAAGGATGCAAAGGTGATGTTGGATTTATGTTCAATGATCAACATATCGGTGGCCCTTTTAAAGAGTGTAAGACCTTAACACAGTTTGTCAGTATCTCTCCTTGATCCATCACAAAAAATTAAAATATCATCTACAAAGAGAAAATGGGATATGTACAACTCCAAGGAAATTTTAATTCCTTTGAAACTACCTAAGATCTTTGCCCTTGCCAGATAATGACTAAGACCTTCTGCCACCAAGAGGAAAGGTAGCAGTGACAAGGGGCACCCATGTCATAATCCTCTTTCAGCATGAAAAAAGGAGGAAGTTGTGTCATTAAGTATAATAGAGAAGGATATAGTTGATATACACCCCATCACCCAATTTTTAAAATCCACCCCAAAACCAAGGTGTATCAATAACATCCTGATATAAAGCCAATGTACTCTATCATAAGCTTTTGAAAGGTCTATTTTCACTACAACCCCTCTAATTTTTTGGGTTTTCATATTGTGCAGACCTTCTTGTGCAATCTCAATTGCTTTATGTATCTGCCTACCCCCCAAAAACCCAAATTGTTCACTTGAGATATTCCTAGAAAGTATAACTTTTAATCTTCTACTTATAACTTTTGAAATAATTTTATAAAGATAGTTACATAATGAGATTGGACAAAAATCATCAAAGGAGGAGGGGTTATTTGTATTTGTTATTAGGGAAATAAAATTTAAGTTTAAAGGGTCATGAATATGACCATTCACATGTGATTCATCTACCATCTTCAAAACATGATGACCTAACAGATCAAAGAAACCCAGGTAAAATTCGATAGGCTAGCCATCGGGCCCTGGACTTTTCCCCTTTTGAAAAGAGTGGATGACTTCCAATGATTCCTTGGCAATGACAATTTGCATTAATCTTTGATTTTCTTCATCCTCCACAAAGCGAGGAAATAACCTGGCAACTTGCACAATTTCTGCAATGGATGACCTCTCCTGGACCTTGAAGAGGTCTCAAAAATGATATATTCCCTTGGCAGCTAGACCTTCAAAAGTGTTGAAAATTTCTCCATCCCTCTTCCTTAATTCCTAAATTGAATTAGTCATTTTCCTGCTTGTTGACGCTTAAAATCACAATGATGAATATTGCTCACAAATTATTGCTAAGCTTTATTATTAATTTATGATAATAATAATTAACTAGTAGGTGGGACCCCCTTGTAGACTAGTGGCACTATGATGGATGTGTTACACTTATATGTTTGTTGTTGTTATAATGATTCCTACATGCCCTACAATTGATGATGCAAGTCTTGGTTTCATTCGTTATGACAACATGGTTGGTTGGTGTATTATTGCTAAATGATGTTGATGGTCACTCACAATACAGGGAAGTGCTATGGATATAAGGATTATTTTGTTTTACAGGTGTTATGTTATGAATTAAACATTGATTAATGATCTTATACATGATTTTATGCAAAAGGATAATATGATGATATGGGAGCTTGAACAAAAGAAAAAGGAAAAAATCTATGGATAAGTCCTAAGGTTATTGCAAAAGAGATTATATATAAACATTAAGGTATATGGATTGACACAAATGAAGGTTTATAACCTTGTTGCTATACTTAAGCGCTTGATTAAAGGATTGTTGTGAGGCATATATGGTCACGCTATACATATGGTTGTTGTTAAATATTTTTGACACGACATAGGGTGGGGCACTATGCAATGGATATAGCATTGGTTATAGAAATGGATATTTGTTTGAATTAATGGTTGATGTTATGGTATGGTATGGCTAGTACATTGAATTGAATAGGGTTGAGAGAGGAAGCGATGTGCATTTACTACACGTCACTCCAAACCACCCTCGAGCCTGTCACCCTAGCCATAGTTGCATTTGGTTTTTGGATTGGTGGTTGTGGAAGCTCCGTGATTTCTGGTTTTGAAAGGAAAAACACAGTACAACTCTTCTCTCAAAGCAGTTTTTCTAGGTATGGATCCTTTACTTTCCATCCATGATGTTCCCTCTATATTATGAATCAATTTGTTGGCTCTGGATTGCATGAGGTCTGTGTTTTTCTTGAGATTTGACTGTGTATCAATGTTGTGCTTATGGTTTTCTCTGTGAATACTCTGGAATTTTGGCGTTTTAAAAGAAAGGAATGGATTTTATTTCTTTGTAAAGCTTGTGCATTGGTTATTGGTTTAAAAAATGTCGTTCAGCTTGGGTTTTTATTCTGGTTCTCTGTGGAAAATGATGACAATGGTGTAACAAGCTCTGAGTTTTTATTGCGCGGGTTTTTACCACCAGTCTGGGTATTAGTTGTTATCACCCCTTTTCGTCTTGGTTGTTGTTATGATTCGTTCCTCTAGGTTGCAATGCAACTGTCGAAAGTTTCACTATTATTGATTTTTTGGGCCAAGCCCTAAGCTATCGTTTGTTATGGAATTTACTTCACTATCATTGTTGTTGAATGAATGGAACAGTTTGGTCTTGGGCATCACCTAGTTCTTTAAATGGAATATTGTATTTGTGTTGATTAGCCATGGGTTGTGTTCGGGAACGTCATGGTTTTTTGCTCAAGCATTCTTCCACAGTGTTTTTTTAAGCAATTCACCCCTCTCATTATCTATTGGAGGTAGCTAACTGTTATATTTGATTTCCCTCACTGTCAAGTTTTTGGGTTATAAGTTAAATGATTGTGGTGATTTTAAAAGAGATCATGCTCTCTTTTCTTCCAAGACTATTCTTGATTACTTGTTGTTGCTTCTCTATGGTGACTTCTTTTAAGAGTAAAAGAAAGGGCATGGGCTCTCTGTGTTTTTGAAGACTCTCCCTTGAATGAGACAACTCTCATTACCTATCTGCATAAATTTTAAAAGAATCATGAGATATCTCTAGCTTCGAAGATCATCTCTTGATCGAGCCTTTGTTATTAAATCTCTGTGATAAATTTGTTTTAAAAAAGAAAGAGCCATTGGTTATCTTCATCCCCGAGGATTTTCCATTTGGTTTATTTATTGTGATTCCATCCATTATTGTTTTAAAACCTAGCAGGACCATGGTCCTATCAAATTTTAAAAAGAACTTGTGTGTGCATGTTTATCGAGCACGAATTGGTTCTGGTTTGTTGAGCACGTCTTGGTTCTGTTGAGTTCAACGCGTTTTTGTTTCTGCTTGGGTACTTTTTGGGCTCAATCAATTGTTGGGTAATTATTCTAAAGGAAGTTTGTACATGCTTGATTTTCAAAAAACTCAGGTTCAGAGTTGCATGTTATGGGTGAAATATTATTGATGAATAAGGAATTTTGTTGATTATATTGATGAATGTCTATGTGTGATTAAATTGGGGCCCAATTATTAGTTTTGATGACAGTGGATTATGTCAACAGTGATGGAAATTTGAATTTTGGTGGTTAATATTGGGTCTATTATTATTTGATTTCAAGGAATGAATATTTGATAAGGATGTTTGGAATCATTGTGCATATTATATTTTGTTTTTAAAAGAAAAGGGTTTATCATTGGAATATAAAGGACTGTGGCTCAAATGGTTATGATGTTATTGTGAAATTGGAAGTGAGGTTAATATGATGTTGCATAGTTATAGTATAAGATGCAAACATTGATATAATTAAAGGATTATGGGAAATTGAATTGTCTTTTTATTGAAATCAGCAAGCATCATATATGTAAATAAGGGACAATTAAATAATTTTAGTTTTAGAGTGGATGCTTATTGGATTCTGGTCTAGACAGATTTATGGTTGTTGTTTGATTTAATTTATTTTCTATGAACAGTATATGTATTATTCCCTCTCATACTCTCACTTTTTTCGCTCATTATACCCCCCTCACGATCCCAATTTCATTTTTACATGCCATGTTCTATAAAATAAATTAAACACTCTGTATGGCAGTGGTAAATATAATTGGCAGCTGATATATTTTGTTATTGATTGCACAGTCAATTATTTAATGAATTGTTGAGCAATACTCGTGTTCTTACTCCATGTCATGCTACCACTTTTTCGCTCATTACAATCCCTCCAGATATCCCATGAACCCTATTTCACCCCCTGCTCATTTGGAAATTATTAAATAATTATTATGGATTGAATTGCATGGGTCTTATGTCAATTTATGAGACAAACTTTGTTTCATATAAAGATAATGTCATGAATGGTTTGTTAAGGGCTAGTTACTAATGAATTGTTGCATACAAGATGAGTTTCTTCAACAGAGGCAGTCATGGAAGAAACAATAGGGGAAGAGGTAACTGGAACGGAGGGCCTAGAAGGCCCATATTCTCAATTCATTTTGATGTCGATCCTTAGGAGTTGAACCAGATTTTTCAAGTCGGGTTCTTCAATTCGATTGGAAAAGGGATAATTCAACCTAGACCAAAGAGGCCTCCCTTCCGGCCCCAAAATATCCTTGGTATCCCTATGCCTCCCCATGTATATATGCAACCAGAAGTTCCCAAAAATGATGGATGGCAGGAGATCGTTCATCCAATAGTCTCCCACCATTGTGGCTGGCCCAACTTGTCATTACCTCCTCCTCCTCTAGTTGTAAACCCAAATTCTCAAATTTCCCCTGGACACTCACTTGTTCAGTCCTCTCATGCTAGAAAACGACTTTAAACCAAGGCTCCCCATGTGAAAGACAAAGTTAAAGATTTTTCGTCCCCCTCATCTCCTTCAAGTGACTCAGCAAAATCAGTGTCCTCCCGTATGCACCTGAGGGACGATTCTTCCCATGTTATTAGTGAGATTAAGCCTCAAGGTTTAGATCAACCTAAGGCTAATTCTGCGAAGTCCAAAGGGGAAAACAGTGACAGAAGAAGGCTTGCCTCTCAAAGTGGCAAATATGGATTTTGATTTATATGTTTAGGGTTGATTTGTTGAAGACAATGGGCTGTAGAAAGTTTTGGACAGAAACTAATTTTTGGATAATGTGGTTATTTACATATTTTGGATATAATTTGAATTATTTATGATATTTAATATTCAAATTTTGGAAATATTTATGGGAGATACAAGGAGGTATGTGTTTAATTGGTTGTCTAATTTTGTTTATTTTAGTAAATAAATAAAGGGAGTCACAAGGGGTCCCACCTACTTAGTTATTATTTCATAAAGACCCTTAATTATTATTATTATTATTATTATTATTATTATTATTACTACTACTACTACTACTATTATTACTTCCCCTAAACTAAAATTAGTTAACTTTAATTAACTAAACTAAAGGAGGTAGTTGAACTACTTCAATTGATTTGGAATGCATAAAATCCAAATCAGAACGAAGAACAAGCGGAGAATAGAAGGAGAAAGAAATACTAAGGTTTTCTCATTTGTTTTCATGAGATAGTTCAGTTTTCATTCATTCTTCAATTCATTAAAGGCCTAATTTTCTTTTTGACAGCAGGTTCCTATTGTAGACAGCAAGGTTCAAAGTTGAACCATACCATTCAGATGCTTGTTTTTCGGAGGTGTTGATCTATATTTGATATTTTGTGTATACTTGACTCTTTATGGATTAAGTTTAATAATTGATAAAGGATATTGTGCAGAGTCAAATTGGCAGCAGTCTGTGGCAAGTTGATCTAGATTTTAAAGTTCAGTTTTTACTTCTTGTCAGAGT
This sequence comes from Picea engelmannii, assembly GCA_009831015.1. Taxonomy (NCBI): domain Eukaryota; kingdom Viridiplantae; phylum Streptophyta; class Pinopsida; order Pinales; family Pinaceae; genus Picea; species Picea engelmannii. The sequence goes on from ML780335.1 coordinate 196,747, forward strand.
CCTTTTGTATGGTTTTCATCGGGGATATCTAAATTTGACTTTGGTCCATGCCCTCAGAGGGATTTTGTAAAGAGAAAGATACTTTTGATTTCTTGGAATGAAATAAAGTGAGTACTATTCTGTCTCATTTGTGTGAATCTGTGACTTAGTTACTTTTGATTTTGATCTCCACATTTAGCTTCTGTAATTTGTATATTTTCATTAAATTATATAAAAATTTCATATTTTGCAACAATATTTTCATTTAAAAAAAAATCAACCTAAGCCCTTGTAATTAATACTTGTGGATTGGGAAATACTTTTGAGGCTATAAAGTATAGGGTGATATTCCTGACTATCTTTCCTTAGCCAGGTAGGATTTGAAAATGCTTGAGTAAGATAATTCATATATTTTCCTCAACACTGCCTTTGGCATATGCATGAAATAATTTAGTATTTTCATCCCCACAAAAAATACAAATAGCACGGCTCTTTAACCTCCATAGAGATTATTTTTCCTCCAGTAATTCTCTTCACCTCTTTTCCAATCTAACCAGAAACTCCTTATCATCATGAGTAGAAAAACCCTGCCCAGTTTCATCCTGCATCTCCTGAAGAGATTGTTCAATGTGTCTTAATTCTTGTTCCTCTTTAATATTTTTTTCATGTGCCCATGAAATAGTTGCTTGTTTGATCTTTTTTAAATTCCCCAAAAACTATACAGCCGCTAGAATTTGATTATCAGTTGCAACAGTAATCCATAGACCTCTGACCAAAGCTTGATAAGTCAGATCCATTAACCATCCCTCAAAAAAATTAAATGGACTAGGGGCTCTCCTTCCCCTACCTCTTAACTCCAACACAATCAGACTATGATCATATTCACCACCATAGGCCACCCATTGTTTGACTAGTTCCAATGACTCAATCAATACCTCTGCCAATAAGAATCGATCCTATATTTTTTCCAGCTTGGCTACCCCAACCCTTCTATTTCTCCACGTTGGATTTAGTTTCATGGGTTCAATGTCCATCATTCCATATTGATCCAGTAAATTTAAAAAATAGTTGGTTAAAGGTTCTGGAACAGATCGAGGTCCCAAAACTTCTGCAACCCCTAAAGAGAAGTTAAAGTCACCACCAATAATTACCTCCCTCTCATTAAACCAAGAGAACCTAGCAATGGATTCCCAATATCTTTGTCTTTCTAAATAGGGTCCATAAACATTTACAAGAGTCATCAAGTGACCCAAATATTTTGAGTAAATGTTTAATCCAATCCCCGAATCAAAACCCCAAACACGCTCATAATTACACTTCTTTAACAACCACCCAGTAGCCAAACCACCAAAGCAGTCCCTGGCATCAATCGCTAAAAAATCCCAACTAGGCAACAAGGATTCAAGAACCGCCACCACTGATTCACTAACCCCCATAGTTTCTTGAAGAAAAATAATCTCTAGAGATATAAAATCCACCAATCTCCTTAAAGACGGTTTTTTTACGAGTTCACCAACCCTGGACAGTTGAAAGACAATATTTTCATGAGGTAACCTCCCCTTAGGATTGATTTTCTCTAAGTGCCCATTCGATGGAAGATTACCTACCCGAGGCCAAATCAATCCTAGCCCAATCTTGTGCCAAAATAAGTGGGACTTTCTACCCCGTCCTCCAACAGACATAGTAGGATGAAGAAATGATCTTAGTACACACCCCCTCGATGCATCCTCCCCGCCCTCTAAAAAATCCTCTTTTATAATGGACCTATTATTTAGAGCATACCGGACTCTGTTGTCATCTAAGGATGATTTTTTGGAGACCGACTGGGTAACACAAAGAGTAGGATAAATACTAGACGGAACCTATGGAGAAACGGACGGGGATAAAGTAGAAATAATACCAGTGGATGCCCCAGAGGGGGTAAGGCCAGAAACCCCTAAAACCACATCAGTTCCCAAATTAATCAGGGAAGAAACCAAACTCAACATAGTAACACCAGGAACCAACGTTCCCATCATAATGGCAGACAACGTGGCTAAAGGAGGAGGATAACAATCACCACCAGAAGGAACTTGAAAAAGGATAGGTGTTAGATTCTCAAGAGAAGGGCCATTTGAAACCCTATGAGGGATGGAACCAATGACCCCCAGAACCCCATCCAGATCCAAAGAATCAGTAAAATAAAAATAACCAGACGAAGTGGCACCGAGAGACCACTTACCCGACAAATCCATCACTCATTGACTAGCCTTCACAGTTGTGAGAAAATATTTTTTCTTTTCCACGTTTAATAAGTCTGAGGCATGTCCCACTGGTAAAATGGGGGTCACCATGCTTCCCTTTTCTGCTTGATTAACCTTTTTCACTTCCTAAAAAACACCTTCCTCCAATAAATCCTTCGTAGTCAACCTCACCTTCTCATCTAGCTGCTTGTCTCCCTTAGTAAATCGGGATTTCCCTTTGAAAGGTAAAGAGCAATCTGCAACCCCATGTCCATAGACATGACACCTGTGACACATAAAAGGTATACCTTCATAGTCTAGTGTCTGGACAAAAGACCCAGATGTTGTTTCAATAACCAATTCTTGTAGTAGACTCGACCGAAGGTCTAGCCGCACCAATATCCTAGCCACCGACATAAGACTCGACTCTTCAAAAGACATGTCCACTGCTATGAATCTTCCCAACCTGTTCCCAATCACTGCAAACCTAATTGAGTTCCAGTATTTCATAGGAAGACCCAGCAAACTCACCCAAACGGGTTCCTCATCCACCCTCTCCTTCTTGGCATCAAAGGTTGGACTCCACCATTTGAGAATAATAGGCGTCCTTGCCATACTCCAAACTTTCTGCAATACCCAATTTACATCCTCATTGGAAGAAAAAATAAATGCAAACCAACCTCTTGTGAAAATCTAGATGAGTGGCACCTTTGAAATATTGCTATTCCAATTTGAAGCAACCCAATCCCGCAGGAAAATCACACCCAGTTTTTCCCCCCTCACTCTATTGACCACCTCCTGCTCAGAGAATTCCACCACCATGTCCATATCTATATCTACCCCAAACACCAAGTTATCGAAACTTTTCACGTCATGAGCACACCGAGTTCCTTTGCGCGAAGGAGTTTTACTTCCCCCAGCACCCTTCTGACCCTTTGTTATCCCTTCCTTGTTCGTTTTCAGAAGTAGGGGATTTTTGTGTGAGGTTTCAAACACTAATCCCTCCCTGCTTTTCACTTCAACCCTTGAAAATTCTCCCACCTTCTTCACCACACCCCCAAGGTTACCTTCCACTTCATTGAGAACATCCGACGGTGAAAAAGTAATATTGGAACCAAACCCTAAATAAGCCTTTGGAGACAATCCCCAACTTCCCCCCTCGAAAAGTTCCCCAATACCGGAGCCACTACCTCCTGAGCCATTCACCCATAGTTCCAATCCATGCCCCACAGCCTCAAAATCTTCCCTAGATAACCCAGCTTCCAAACCCATAGTGAAAACCAACCCATCAGAAAACGATAAGTCATTTGTGGGTGAAAATCTCGATCCTAGATCAATGAATAGTAGACACTCTGAACCCACAAAACCATTCTCCATTACCATCCCAGGTTCGCTAAAAGTAGACATTGGATTCACTTTCTTAAGATCCACCCAATCTACACCAGTCGACATCATGCCATCCATATCCTTAGTCATCGCCATGCCGGAGGGTTGTAGAAAAACGTTTAAACCATTGAATGAGTCTGTTGAATAGTCACCCACTTTCGCTTCCCCCGCCATGGTAAAAATATTATCCCTACTCAAAACCAGACCTCAATCCACACCTAAGAAGCTTCCATTATCTCCCCAAACTTGTAAACTCTAACCAAAAAAAATCTAGAACACCTCCATCTCTCGCTCCCCCATTTTAATTTTTTTTAATGTTTGTATTTAATGTTTATATTTTTATTTTATTTTTAAATTGTGTTTTTTTTTTCGGTGTAATATCGCACAAGAAACCCCCAAGTACTTCCCCACTTTGTGGATGGTAAACGGGGTAAAAATTCGGCCCTGATGTCCATGGCAGGCCTAACCCCAAGGGGGAACAAGAGATTCAAACCCATGACCTCCTCTACTGGGGATAGTTTCACGTCTGGCTCAGAACCACTTGAGCTAACCCTTGGGGATCAATTGTGTTTTAGTTTACATTTTCTTTTCTTTTTTAATTTTAATTTTAACTTTAGTTTGTTTTTTAATTTTTTTATTAAAAAAAAAAATTGTCTTTTCATGGTTTTTCTTCACTTTTTGTGTTTTAAATTTAGTGTTTTAAGAGTTATTTTAATGGTTTTTTTTCCAATAAAAAATTTAGATTTTACTCTTTTTTTAATTCATTTTTTGAAGTTTTTGATCAAAAAATTGTGATTTTCTTTTTTTTTCAACAAAATTTGTTTTCAGAACTATTCTGAAAACAAATCTCACCACATAAATCTTATTAGTCAAATTTTTATTTTTATTTTATTTTATTTTTTTTCCTTCTGTCTTTTTAAAAGAAATTTATTTTTTTTCTTACAAAAAATAATTTGTTTAGGGGTGTTTTTTCTTCCAATTTAATTATTTTCGTAATGTAAATTATTAAAAATAAATAAATAAATTAGTAAATAAATTATCAAGTAATAACACTTTTAGATTTGTCCCAAAGGTGTAGATCAATTGGAGATAAAGTGCATTATTAAGGCACTCATTGTGACATCGTTGGTTCAAATCTTGCAAAGTCGTGTGTATTGTGTGTGGGATCACATGGGTACACCTGGAGGCTATAGTGTTAATGGTCAGAATCGGCCTTGTGTCACACCAGTATGAGCCCACCTAGTTGTCGACTCTATCAAATACAAAAAAAAAATAACTCTTTTAGGTTTAGGAGTTGATTTCCAGTGTCGTATTTGTGGTGGTGGTAATGATCAAGGCCACGTTTCAATTAGGTCATATTCTTAACTAAAAAAAAAGTGGTGCTACTGGTAGCATCACTTTTCAATTCAAGGGTCAATTTTAGGGTTTTGTTCATAATGTCAATGGTGGGATTTCAAACAAGTTGCAATTTTAACCACTTCCCAAAAAAATGGTGCTACCGGTAGAACCACTTTTTTATTTGGGGGTTGATTTTGGTGTTTTTTACCTGAAAATATTTGGGGGTTGATTTTGGTGTTTTTTACCCAACAATATGATATTTTTGGGCTAGAGTTCTCGTTTCGAGGTCACAATTCTTGTTAAGTTGGTAACTTTATTACTAGAGAAGTAGAGAAGGAATCCATTTGTAATCCCTTACTCCTTGAAGCACAAGGCCACAAGGATGAGATGACAAGATTCGAGAAATGGAATGTGAGATTTAATTCTCAAATATCCTAGCAACAAGCCCATTCAGACAATGTGCCATGATTCTAGTCTTTCACGGGGGTTAGTCTTTTCAAGAGGCTACAAAATTACTTGTTGTGTTTAGATGCATGAATTTTTTAAGCCACTTGTGACACTGACATTCATGTGTTCTCTTTTAGAGTATTCTTCTTCCTGACTGCCTATCCTTACTCATCATTTACTAAAGGTTTTTTGTTTTCGGTTGTGTCAGGTTTAGAACTAAGTTGTATATTTCGATGTTGCATATGACTGCTCAGTTTTATTTCACGTTATTTCTTCCCCTAAGAATGTCCCTTTATTCCAATTCATTGTTCTAGAATCATTGATAATGTTTGGTGATATATAGGTTTCTCAACTCCATTTTCTCTTCTAGGAAACACCATGCAAAAGAAACATGCCTAAAGCATTATGCATGTCTTTCCCGGTTTATGAGTTGAACTGAAGGATCCTATTGAAGATAGATTAGGGATGTTTTGGGAATATTGTGACAACAATCCGACCATGACCTGAAAAATTGGATAATCAATGATTATCCTTGCATGTTGGTTGGTGAGCATATCCTATGTAATAGGGGAACCATCCACACATTAAGTAGTTTCTCGTGTGAAGGGTGAAGTGTCAAAGTTTAAAAGTTGAAAATAAAAAGGGATAATTTTTTTTAGCGAGGTGCAGCTAATGTACAAGAAAATTCCCAATAGTTGGTAGTCATCCTCTATCAGGATAAAGAAATTAAAAGGAAAAGAACGAAGGCCATCACTTTCCCCGTCCATTATATGCTAAGAATATACTAAATAAACTGGGAAGGGATAGGAAAGATAACTCGATCAAATTAGGGGACATGCAGATATCTCTGCTAGAGCTATGGACACTCAGTGGAAGCAGATCAAATTATGTGACATCGTGGTGACTCCATCGGGGCTATAGATTCTCACGGGCAGTGGAGCAACATCTAAGGGATAATATACATGCACCTGGTGAAAATGTTTTTATATCCCAAATCTATATCAACCTCGTGATGAATATGTCAACCTGGATCATCGACACAGTTCAAGGAAATAAATAACATCATCATTCATCCTCTTATTACAACAGACAAGCTACACTAGTTGGCATGCAAGCATCACCAATGAACCCACCACGATGAAACCTTTCAAATACCTATTCCACACTTATTCGATAATGACCTTGAAGATAAGGACACAAGCATCTGCATTTTATGCTCATAATTCAAGGGAGACTAGTAGAGATTTTGGTTTTATCCATTGTGTCACCAATTGTTGAGGCCTCAACAATTTTCCCCAAGCTAGTGATCCTGGGGCCCCTCTTGAATTTTTTCCAAATTAGATGTTTTGGTTACTACACCCATTAGTTAGGTTCTCTTGATGTTTTTTTTCCAAATTAGATGCTTTTCCTATTTGAATGGATGACCTATATTTGATTTCCTGTTGATTTTGAGATATGTCATGGTGCAGTCTTGATTGAGAATGATAATAATCCTCGCAAGTTTGTTCGTGTCACTAGAAGTTTTTATTATGCTTATCATACATGCATGTATGTTATATACCTATTGATTCTATGACTCACCCTGATGATGAAAGTACCATTTATTGTTATGTGGGTTGATTGCAGTGTATAGAAGACATAGGTTGGCTTTGAATTGCTTCTCAAAAAGAATTGGTACTCCTGTCACATACTCAGTATCAGGTGCTCCAAACGTTAGTTGGTTGTTTTCACAGGATAATATCTCTTAGCTACTGATAGGTGAACTCAATTCCAATGGATATATTGAGATCCTTATGACACATATTTCATAGGAACTGACAAGATTGAATTTGGGTGAAGCAGTAGCAAGAACGAGACTCAAATTTTTATTAAAAAATGATTTTTCTCGTAATTTTGGGTACCGATCAAAGTAAAATTTTCACCTCTGAAACATGCCAACAATATGTTTTGCGGGATTACGAATCCAATTCCACTAACCGAGTCAAAATCCGATGTCCAGAAGTACAAAAATGATCACTAGAGATTTTTCATCAAGTGAACCTCATTAACCGTAAAACTGCTAAAATGGTTGAATGAAGTTGCAGGTTTTCTCATTAGAAGCCTCTCCATGTGCTCTCTACATCACAAAAAATGACATCTCAATAGAACGTCATAAGGGTAAATTATGGACCTTTTAAGTCAAGTTAGATTGTGCCAAAACCCCCCCTTTTTCAACATCATTAAATGTTGGTCAACATATTTAATTTACACCAATTCATGATGTTATATTTTAAAATGGTTCAAAAATAAAAAATAATTTAAGTTTTAAAACATTTCAAAATAATTAAAAATTAAAAAATTATTAATTAATTTAAACAAAGGTTGAATGTGAAGAAATTAAAAAAGGGGTTGTGTGTGTGTGTGTGTGTGTGTGTGTGTGTGTGTGTGTGTGTGTGTGTGTTGAGGCACCTAAAGGTAATGTTTTAAAGACGGAGTATATGGGAGGCACAAAAGACGAACCTCATTTGTTGGATAAGTTTGCAATATTATTTTTTCTTGGTATTTGAAAGAAAAGTCTCATAATTCAAAAGTGAGAACAAATTTGATTGAATTGGAAATGAGTATTATGATAGAAGAATTGAAATTATATGTATCATAAATTAAGCATTCATAAAGGACAAAAATATTGTTTTATGGTACGTGGATATGAGGACAGGTGGACGGGGCCATATCTTATTCAATTTTTCAATTTGCAAACAAAAATGGAAAATAAGTCTTGGTCCCCTGAATCATGGACTAACAAATTGTAAGGTTGGGTTCCAACCAAGAGTTACGAAGAGTGGAGGAAGAAGAAAGTGTTTGTGGGTATGTTGAGAAACTTAAGGCATGCTATCTCAGACATGGGCGGGAGCGCAACCCAGCGCGTTAGAAAAAAACCAGCTCCCAATTTTAGTTTTGCCATAAATTTTGACTTTGAAATCCATTTCATGCGTTCCTTATACCGTTGGAAAGGTCTCACTTAGCTATAAAACTTCTCAGTCATAGGTTTCAAAATATTCATCAACATTTTTCCCATACTTTCAATATTCGTTATCGACATACTATCAACAACTCGGGAATTTGGTAACATAGCATTTCAATGAGGATGTTCGTGAACTCATCATCAGAGGGACCAGAGATCAAACTCAAGGAAATGGATCCAAACTTCTCACTCAACTGCCAATTAATTTCTTCATGTTTGAATAACTTTTAAACTATATTTTGAAGTTTAATGTATGGGAAACTCATGTATTTGGTAGTGAATGGCATCCAAGTACCGATATTGAAAAATGATCATACACATGAATATGAATACATCGTGTGTGAAGGAGCAGACTACAGAAACACAGATGCTCTACATCAAGACAAGGATGATCTTCTAGTGCACAATGGTGTCTTTGCAAATGTTGTATAAAGTAAAGGATGACATAGTAGCACATGAGTGGTCATAAATAGAAGGGAATCAAGCCCAAAGGGCAAGAGACAAAGTATAGATCTCATGGTAGACAGTGCTCAAGCAAAGAGGCAAAAGGGACCCGTAGTGTCCAGATTATTCACCACATTATATGAGGTGAACTAGGGCCAAAACTCGTGATGGCCCACAAGAACTAAAAGGACAAATTTGAAATATGAATGTATATGATGTATGATATATTACATTATGAACATTTTTTTTGTCAATATTCCCTCATAATTTCATAGAAGAGAGGGAAAAAAGTTTGCAAATGGAAGGTCAAGAGTCGGGAAGGTGGAAAGCCAATAATTAGGGTGAATTTAAATAAATAGGGGGATTGTACTCAAATGAGGGGTTTTAGGCTCTTTGAGCTTTCATGTACAATTGTTGAAACTTTAAATTAGAAGAAGCATGTTTGGCCAAGCTATTTTTTGGAGAACTCATATTCTCGTGTTGCACTTGTTGTAGATTGTTCTACTACATTTTCTTAGCACTAGAGTTATCTAAGAATGCATATCATACTATAGATTATTATCATGTGTGCCTGTTACTTTTTTATTTATGTTCTTCAAGAAATATTTGCCTGGATTTGTGAACATAGGACTGTAAATGATTGTTTCAATGCTAGACTATTTTAGGTTTGCAATTATTTACTCATATTTTTGTCTTTGTTCTATGTGAACTATTTCTTATGTCATTGATAGGAGCATGTATGGTTATGTGTTTACTTTTTGGTTACCTTTATTTTTTTCAAGATGCATGCATCTTATATTAGTACCACTTCACTTTTAGCTTAGAAACTATCATCAGTGGACCGGGATGCAACTAGTAAAACCCAAACCAATAACAGTTTCCAAACCAGAATCTGAATGGGTTTCCTATTCCAAACGATGTGAGGTCTAATTGGGATTTATCACTGGGGGTAAACCTTGTTGTTGATTAAGGTCACACGGACCACAACAACATAACCTTCAATAGATTCCAAACAAAGTCTCTAGTGCTTCCACAAACTTTCAAAAACCTCAAATAGTAGGAGGAGCTTCTCTTACATAGAGAACAAGCTCAAAACCTCCTTTACATAAAATAATAATAATAATATCCATATGTGAGATCCTATATCTCTCTTAGGAAATCATAAATAATTAGTATCTCATAACCAATTCCTATTTGACAAGTCAACAACAATAATAAAATGATTAGTGAGATGTGGGAATGCCAGATGTCATGATCTCCAAGTGGTACGTCTCCTCCAAATATAGATGTTTGACCATAAAGAATCAATAAGAGAAACATGCAGACCCTCTTCCCAAGGTGTGATCCTCAAAAAGGACCCCAAGGCTTGTGTCAAAATGCCAAAAATAGGAGGGTGGTCCTCAAAACCAACAATCATGAGATGAATCAGTACTAACAATATGCTTAAAAAATGTCCCAAACAGCTAGGATAACCTCCTCAAGAACTCCACAAACTCATCCTCCAATATATAACAACCCTCAATGAATGATTACCAACAATCATGAGATGAATAAGTACTAACAATACGCATTTTCTAAATGTTCTACGTTTTTCCCTCCTTGTTGGAATCTGGCAACATAAATTTGCACAAAATCACAACTTTATGTTGTTTAAATTGTATTTTTGAATGCATAAATGGATTCTGCGTGATAAAAAATTATTGGAGCACTCAGATTATACATATTTAACGACTCAAATATACAGATCCAACAATATCTCGTTATATTTCAGGCAAATATCCCCAAAAAATATGCCTAGAAAAGAGCAAAAACATAGCACATTTAGACTACAACCTAACAATATGCTAAAAAAATATCCCAAACAGCTAGGATAACCTCCTCAAGAACTCCACAAACTCATCCTCCAATATATACAACCCTCAATGAATGATTTCATGGAGATGCGGCATGTGCTAGCATAGATCCATGTTCAAGGTATTTATAGTAAGATCCAAATAAAAAAGGAAGGGGAACCACTCCATTAATTAAACTATGCATAGTAGTAAGATCTCATCATGTGTTCCACTAATACAAAATAAGTAGAGCGCTCCATGGAGTGAGGTGTTAACCAAGTTAAAGATTATATCCCCATGCTAAAAATATGCACATGAACTAGGACACATCCCCATCAAGATGAATATCTCATGAATATTCCTTAATATATCCGTTGGAGGGGTTAATTAACATAGAAGAATGTTGTGAAGTGGAACACTCTCCTTCAATGATGAATTAACATGCCAAATATGCCATCAAAATGTTAAATATGCCCATATGATCTAGGGAACTCAACAAATAAAGTGGATATATTATTAAAATCATCAAAATAGCCATCAGACATGTGATCCACCAATGGATATGAGTGTATGCATAAAGTGCTTAGCTAGGTAGTCATGAATCATTATTAATAAGCCAACGATTAATAAGCACTCCTTGTTGGATTACTGAGAGGGGGGGGGTGAATTAGTAATAGAGTAGTTTAATCCTTAATAACCATAAAATGCAAGTGTTATATCAATGTAGCATTATCATCCAATAGTTTCAAAGTAAATAAACAATGAACAAATGAGAAATCATGCACATACACAGTACACCAGTGTTTTTACGTGGAAACCCAAAGCGGGATAAAACCACAGAATGTTTTTTCTTATATGTCTTTAAGAATTACAATCATTGGAAGCACCAACTTCCTTTATTATTTAAATAATTTCTTCTTTGCAACCACTTTGACTACTTTGACCTTTGGTCGCTTCTAGATGACTCATGAGGGTTCTCCAACTCACATGGCCATAACTCTCTAACCGTGAGGAGTTATGTGATGTTCCACATACAATTGGAAATGGCATGACATGTATTATCCATCTAGAATAGTATTACCTTCAAATATATTAAAACCCATACCATTATACATCAAACAAACTTGGTTCCATTACCCAAACCTTTGTGCTACCAGAATTCGCTACCAGACTGCTAAGCCCTAATATTGGCCCATTACCCCTTAATTGGGGCACATTAGATTAGTAATGTTATTTTATTTATGTCGGCTTTAGGCCATTAGTTATAATTATACCTCCTAGTCTCCTATATATACCAAGGAGACATTTTCATTTTGAATCATCTTGTACTTGAACATTTAAGTGGGGTAAAAGGAGGTTTCCTCCTCAAAGAGGCTTATTACCTGAAATTATCTATTTTTCAAGGCGTGGATTACTTTTCCTGAGGTTTTTCTATGCTATATTGATGTTTGGTTCTTAACATATGGTATCAGAGCTCAAGGTCTTGGGGTTTCGCTGCTACATCTGAGACACCGTGGAATTTTCGCTATAATTTTTTTTCTACAACGTTTCAAAAGGAACGGCTTGTAGGGTATTTAGAAGACGAATCAAGGTACGTTGGGTTCAAAATTTAGCTCCTGAGGCCTTATACTTTCGGAGATATAGCCCGTACAAGATAGGGTTCTGGAATCATCCTGAAATGAGTCTTTGTAGAATTTTCGCTATAAAAAAATTTATGTAACGTTTCATACCCTGAACTCTGGGGGCCATTTACAGAAATTAGTTTTTTATCTTTGGTAAAAATTTCATCTTCTGGGTCATCTTAAATTTGTAGATAC
>ML780335.1:213858-255567 GCA_009831015.1 Picea engelmannii
TTTATGTCGGCTTTAGGCCATTAGTTATAATTATACCTCCTAGTCTCCTATATATACCAAGGAGACATTTTCATTTTGAATCATCTTGTACTTGAACATTTAAGTGGGGTAAAATGAGGTTGCCCCCTCGAAGAGGCTTATTACCTGAAATTATCTCTTTTTCAAGGTGTGGAGTACTTTTCCTGAGGTTTTTCTATGCTATATTGATGTTTGGTTCTTAACACAGACTTTCTTCAAGGGTTGACATCAATGACAACCAACCCAAATAATCAACAATCTCCCCCTTTGTTTGTGATGGCAACACTCTGATGCAATATTGAATTCATATCACTCATGCTCCCCCTATGACCATCACTCCCCATGGAACCATGCCTATGTGCTCTTTCTCCAAGATTTTACCTTTGCATCTAATAAATCTCTCCCCCTTTGTCATCAATGGAAAAGGTATCTTTCCATCCAGGGTTTCTCCCCCTGACTAAACTCTTCTTGAAACTGATCTCCCAACTTGAATTGTCCTCTTTATGGTGCTTCCTCGTGTAAATATAAGACATATAATATAAGCATTCAAAAGCATTCATTTTGGAGTAGAAATTACTCTGAGTCTCTAGCGAAGATACTCAAAGAATTATCTTGGAAGCAGTTTTGTAAAGATGTCTGCCACTTGTTTTTTTGTGCCCACATATTCAACTCTGGTGTTCTTCTCTACAACCTGTTCCCGTTGAAAGTGATACTTGATTGGAATGTGCTTCATCTTGGAGTGCATCACTGGGTTCTTTGAGATATTGGTGGCGCTTGTATTATCACAATAGATTGGAATGGGCTCATCATACTCCATCTGTATATCTGTCAAAGTTTGTTTCATCCATAGAACCTGTGTACAACATCTTGTTGTTGCATTATACTCTGCTTAGGATGCAGATAAAGATATTGATGATTGTTTCTTGCTTAGCCAAGATACTAAACACTCACCCAAGTAGAATGATGCTCCACTGGTGCTTCGTCGGTCATCAATGCAACCTGCCCAATCTGCATATGTGTAGGCAATAAGTGATAGATCCCTTCCTTTTGGATACCATAATCCAAACTATTTTTTTCCTTTGAGATATCTGAAAATCCTCTTCAATGCCAAGACATGTGATTCCTTTGGTGTTGCTTGAAATCGTGCCACCTATCCAATTGCCCGCATTACATCTAGTTTGGATGTTGTCACATATAGTAAGATACCAATCTTGACTTGTATTTCCTCTGGTATGTATACGTTGAATCATCATCTTTTCTCAACTTGCAACTGGTTTTCACAGGAGTGGTAACTGGTTTGCAATCTTCCATTCCGAACCTCTTTAGCATTTCTCTTATATACTTAGTTTGAGAAATAAAAATTCCTTGGTTTCTTTGACGTATATGAAGACCCAGAAAGAAGGATAGTTCTCCAAGTAATGACATTTCAAATTCATTCTTCATATCCTTTGCAAATTTCTTGCTTAACCTGTCATCATTAATTCCTAAAATAATATCATCAACATAAACTTCAATTCATAAAATATGATCCTGAGTTACCTTGATGTAGAGGTTGATGTCTGTACTTCCTTTTCTGAACCCTACATGTTGTAAATATTTATCCAGACTAGAGTACCATGCTCTAGGAGCCTCTTTTAGACCATACAAGGCCTTCTTCAATTTGCACATCTAATCTGTGTTCTCTGACACCTGAAATCCTTCTGGTTGTTCGATTTAGACTTCTTCTTCAAGTTCCCCATTCAAAAAAGTTGATTTCACATCCATCTGATACACTTTAATATTCTTGGAGCATGCATAAGCTAAGAGCAATCGGATTGCTTCCATTCTGGCATTTGGGGAAAATGTCTCTTCAAAGTCGATTCCTTCAACTTGTGTGTATCCTTTACATACCAATATAGATTTGTTCCTTGTAACATGTCCATCTTCATTCAATTTATTTCTGAAAACCCACTTTGTGCCAATCACATTCTTATTCTTTGGTCTTGGAACCAATTCCAAAGTGTCATTCTTCTCTATTTGATCCAATTATTCATCCATGGCTTATTCGAGAATTCATCCTTTTTGGCCTCTTCAAAAAAAATTGGTTCAATCGTATAGAAGAGTGCTAGGTGCATTTGTTCTAGTGAATGGATTCTTCTTCTAATCTCAACTCCTTCATCCTTGTTTCTGATAATCTAATATGAAGGATGATTCTTTTGTACTTGTTTTCTAGGTGCCTTTGGAGGAACTTGTTGAACTTGTTCTTCTACTTTTGTTTGATCTTCTTCATCTTTTGCTTCTTCTTCGTAAAGTTGTTCCACTGACTTATTTTCTTCTTCCTTTGATTCTCATCCACCAGTTTCATCAATTGTTACATTGTTGTTTTCCACAACTTTGTTCAATATCATATTGTAACACTTGTATGCTTTCCTTGTACTTGAGTAACCAGCAAGTACTCACTTTGTCCACATGAAAGTCAAACTTTCCCATTATGCCATCTTCTCTTTTGATGTAGCATTTGCTTCCAAATACTCTGAAGTGATTCACATTTATGGTCTTCCTTTACATAGCTCGTAGGGAGTTTTGTCATTGTTGTTTCTGAGCATTAATCTGTTTTGAATGTGAACTAATGTATGCATTGTATGCTTCCAAAAAATATGTGTCAATTTATAATCCATTAGCATTGTCTGAGCCATTTCCTATGTAATTAACATCCATAATTTTCCTTTGTCTCTAAACCACTCTCTGAACAAATCTATGAATCCATGCTCTCTCCCATTGTCATATATCTATCCAAACCTGCTAAGTGTTCTTACGAATCCATCTCTTTCCATAATTTCCAAGACTCTACTGCACAACTCTCCATAATGTTGACCCATTTATCACTATACTATCATGAAATGTTCACTACTACAACTGATTAATATATCAAATTGTACTTAACACCGTGCAAAAAGATAACAGAAACCCAAAGTGAACACCGTGCAAATATTTGGACAAGTACGTATTTAACGACTTGCATGAAGTATTTTTCTGTGATTTCCCGCATGTATTGCATGAGTGGATATTGAGGTTGAAAGAAAACCACCCTACAAATCGGATCATACAACTAGAATGGAATCCTATGGAGATCGTTCAGTTACAACAAGTTGACAATAAGTTTACACGTGTAGTAGATTTCTGGTTAGACAACATTGTTGTCGGATTTATCACAGAATTTCCAGTAGATACTGTGAAGTCGTATAGTGCAGCAGAGAAAGAGTTCTTGAAGGGACCGTGAGGTAGGTATACCAGATCATTGTACACTTCCATTAAGATGTTACTGTATAAAAAGGTGTAATGACAATGGCCTCAGATAGCTAAACGTCCCTGTGTGCATGGGGGAAGGGGGCAAGCAATGACAAGAGATGGAGAAATGGAGGAAGAGATGGATAAAGGAAAGAAGGAGGAGGCCTTGGATCCAATCATGATGGAGGAATACCAGATCAAGCATATCATGGCAACAGTTGTAAGAATGCGTAGTGGATTACCCTACCAATAAAAGATGAACAATAAGAAGAGAGCCATAGTCATGAGGGAAGGCTTGGACAGTGATGAAGAAGAGGTAGATGATCTCTGGGCTATGGAGAAGATTGAGGAAATCCTACGAATGACATATGAAAGGAAGACAAGAGGTCCAAGAGCAGAAACCGGAGGCAGAACTCCTATCCATATCAGTGTCAGTGTGGAACCCATAAACCCATGTGCGACTAATACACCAAAAAGAACACCACCGTTTAGACAATCGAATTTCAGTGGAAGAAACGCAACAGGAAGTAAAACTACACGGGGAGCAACAACTAGGGGAGCCAGTTTAGGAAGCATTATTCAAGGATCTACACTGCGTGGAGGTATTAGTTCATCATTCAAGATGGCAGGACATGATCCCACCATCAGATTACCAGAATTCAAGGGAGAGGCGTCAGAGGACCCTGAGAAGCACTTGTTCATCTGTGAAAAGATATGGGAAGAAAAATGGATCATATATGAGGACACTAAACTTGCGCAATAAGCTATCACACTAAGAGACTGTGCACTGGATTGGTACATGAGCTTAGTGGAAAACAATCCACCAGGAACAACCAGAATGATTTGGGATATCAATAAGTTGTTGATAAATGAATTCCAAAATCCTATCTCAGAGGATCAGTACATGAATGAAGTGATAGAGATAAGAAAGAAACCAGGAGAATTTGTGTGAGAGCTTGACCAAAGATTTAAATGATTGAAGGGAAAGATAAAGTATGTCATGACAGAAATGCAACATAGGCATTTGTTTGTCAATTCACTGCTACCACACTTGAAATACCCCTTGAGACAGTAGAAGTTTCAGACCCATGTAGAGGCTCTGTGGGCATCCCTACAACTGGAAGAGAACCAATATCAGAAGATAGAACTAGAAATAGAGGAGCTCAAGGAAGACCTAAAGAATCTAAAATTTCAATTAAACTAGAATAGGAGTAAGGACAAAAGAGAAGTTGTTTGTTGTACCACATGTAGGACAGAAGGACACCACAAAAACGAGTGCCCAACATTAACGCAGTACCTGGAAACAGGACTACCAAACCCTTGTCCATCAGGAGGACTATGGTGTGATATCTATAAGACACAGGGGCATGATCCATATCATTATTCAATGATGCAGAAATACCAGACGTTACCTAAGAGTTCATATTGAAACTTTTGCAAGTCAGTAGTCCATAATGAAAAAGATTGCATGACAATGGAGATGATGAGGGAAAGAACACCAGACACATATAGGGTATAGGAAGAGATGATGACAGGGAAATCTACACCACAGTTTAACCAAGTACCATCCCCATATAATATTGTTCCATAACAATATAACATTGTGCAGCCATAGTACAATACCGCGCAACCACAGTATAATCTCGCGTAGTATAACCATGTGCCTCAGTACAAGGCACAGCGAGGAGGTCGAGCTAGATATAGAGGTGGAGGACGAGGTAGAGGAGGCTTTGGAAGAGGCATAAGATCATTGGTAGTCCATAACTGTCAACAACCAGGGCATTATGCAACAAAATGTCCACTTCCACCTACGACATGTATGTATTGTCGTGCATCCGACCATGACACAAAAGATTGTCCGACACTATTGGGAAAGATCCAGGAAAAGAGAAATCAAAAAAATTAGAATGTTCAGTGGATTTCTGCAGAAGCGAGGGATGATGGAAAAAATATCAACATAGTTACACATAGAGGAGCTAAGACAGGAAATGACTCAGTAAGACAAGATCCAGCACAACAACAATGGGTGAAGAAGAATGTTGAACCACATAAGCAGTTTGATGCACAGAACGAAAAGGAGATATCCATGCAAGCCAAACAAGAATTCTTGAAGCCATACATTGCATCTACATCAATTGCATAGCATACTCAGGACGTACCAACGTACAGGATGCCTTCATCGCTAGATCATACTAATGAAGTAGGGCCCATAGGACAAGTAAGTACCATAAAGGATTTTTTGCAATCCTATGTTAAGCTACTAAATGACCAATCATCTGTTAAAATTTTGCAAAATATGTTGGAAAGATGTAACACATAGGTAGAGGGGAAATTAGAACCGAAAATAGTCAATCACCTGCATATAAGGAGGAGAACAAGCATAGAATTTAGACTAAATGCCAACATGGGGGATATCATACTAGATTTAGGCTCTGAAGTGAATGTACTACCCAAGAAGACATGGAAATGTATGGGAGAGCCCGCATTAGAATACTCACCTGTTTATCTTAAACTAGCAAATCAACACAAGGTTCTTCCAATTGGAAGGCTAAAGGGTGTGACAGTAGATCTGGATGGAGTGCACACTAAATCCGATTTCAAAGTAATAGAAATAGTGGATGGCACAAGACATTATCCAGCATTGCTTGGCTTGGATTGGGCGTTTGATAATTAGGACATAATCAATTTGAAGATGAGGAAGATGACATTCAAGTTAGGAGAGTATAGATTCATTGTGCCATTATATCCATCAGAAGGAGAAAGTTTTGTAGAACCCACTTGTTTAGACCTAGAGGAAATTAACCAGTTATACAAAACCACCGCACGAGAAGAAGAATATGTGAATCCAACTACAGATGGGGTACTCAGTTGGAGAAGTATCACATCATGCGCGTCAAACTTAGATGCAAGGTTGGAGAATTGGTAGCGGAGATTACATGAAGTCTCCACAAGAAGGTGCACAAGAATAGACCACACAATAAGATAAGTAGGTACGGAGATAAGATAACCTCCCAGCTTTCATGAGGTAAATGATTTAGAAGAATTCCTAACAAGATACAAAGAGGAAGTGTTAGAAAAGCAGAGGCCCTTAGCTCTGGATATAGCACTCAAGGAAACACCTACAAGATGGTGGGGTGCGCATAAAGAGATAGTCAAGGACTGGTACCAATGTAAGTGGTTACTGTGCATCAGATTTGGCGCAGAAGAGGGAAGCAATCAATTGCAGAGATATGACGGACAGGGGACACCAGTAGTACACTTGGAGAAGTGAAGAACACTATGGAGAATGACACCACCAGAAGAATGACCTCATCACTTTATTCACACATTGGAAGGAATACCATCAAACTGGTATGTAGACCATGAATTGCGTAGAGGCACTACATAATGGACAGTATTACACCAGAATTTTATAGTCACTTTCTCATTCAAACCTGAGAACCCCAACATAGATTCAGCACTCAAACAGATAAGAGGGGTAATATTCATTCAAGAACCAGAGGTTTAACTCATAATAGAGTACCAACAACAGAATAGACAGACAGTGAAAGAACTATTGTCATGCTACCATGTGCAGGAAGAAGCACTAGATGAGGACGACCCACGTAACATTCAAATTAAATAAATTGAAGGTGAAAGAGAGGTGGAAGGTCCATCTCTGGAATATGAAGTGTTTGTTGCGTCGATCAAGGTGAAGAAAGTTAGCATTGGGACAACTGAGAATCCTAAAATGGCCAGCATTGGAGACTACTAGGATGAGAAAACAATAGAAAGCATAGCAGATTTATTGCGCGAGTACAATGACCTATTCCCAACAACCTTTACAGAGATGAAAGGCATAGCAGGAGATCTAGGAGAGATGAAGATACCTCTCAAACCTGAGGCTAGATAAGTCAGACAATGACCATATAGACTAAACCCAATATACAAGCAAAAAGTAAAAGAAAAAATTGACAAAATGTTGGAGGTTGGAATCATAGAACCAATGGAGGAAAATGAATGGGTAAGCCTTATGATAGTTAAATAAAATAAGCAGGGAGGGATAAGGATATGTGTATATCTCAAGAAATTGAATGATGCTTATCTACATGACCCTTTTCCTACCCCTTTCATAGATGAAGTATTAGAGAATGTAGGAGGCCATGAAGCATATGCATTCACAGATGGATTCTCGGGATACCATCAGATCAAGATAGCTCTAGAAGACAGGTACAAAGCCACTTTTTCCATAGAATAGGGATCCTATCAATACATAGTCATGCATTTTGGATTGAAGAATGCACCAACAATATTATCAAGAGTAGTCATATTTTCATTCAAAGAGTTCATCCATCAGTTCTTAGAGGTATATCTGGATGATTGGACAATCTACAGTCTGTTGAAATACCATGTAGAGGTATTAAGGATGATGTTGGAAAGATGCAGGTAGTGTCGAATATCATTAGATATCAAGAAGTGCATGTTTGGAACACCTTTTGGGATATTATTGGGCCATATAGTGTGAAAACAAGGCTTGATAGTAGATCCTACCAAGATTGCAGTGATTGTCAATTTACCACCACCAAAATCAGTACGTCATTTGAGAGTAACCTTGGGACACACAGGCTACTACAAGAAATTCATAAAAGGGTATGCGCAGATCACTACACCAATGGATAAATTGTTGAGGAAATATAGTAAATTTCAGTGGAATGAGGACTATCAGCAAGGATTGGACACTCTAAAAGAGAAAATGGTAACATCACCAATACTAGTATTCCTAGATTGGGAAAACACATTTCATGTGCATGTAGATGCATCAGCGATAGCACTTGGATCTATT
This sequence comes from Picea engelmannii, assembly GCA_009831015.1. Lineage (NCBI taxonomy): Eukaryota > Viridiplantae > Streptophyta > Pinopsida > Pinales > Pinaceae > Picea > Picea engelmannii. The sequence continues at coordinate 221,966 of ML780335.1, forward strand.
TTGGCACAACCATGAATGGGAGAGTTAGACCATCCTATAGGATTTGCAAGCATAAAATTACCAGAGTCGGAGTAGAACTACAATAATATAGAAAGAGAAGGCTTAGCAATGGTATATGCATTATATAAGTTCAAACACTATATACTTGGGAAAAACTTTAAAATGTTCACAGATCTTTCCACCCTCAAATACCTAGTCAATAAGCTAGTGTTGGGGGGGAGAATTTGTAGATGGTTACTATTGTTTTAGGAATTTGACTTGGAAGTGATAGTCAAACCTGGGAAGTTGAATGCAGGACCTGATCACTTGTCAAGGATCACCAAAGGAGAAGAACCTGCAAATTTAGAGGAAAACTTCCCTGATGCACAGTTATTTTCAGTCCAAGTAGTTGACGAATATTTTGATGACATCATTCAATACTTGAGTACAAGGATCACGCCACAAGAATTCAACATTGCGTAGAAGAAAAATCTAGTAGTCAGAGCTACAGAATATCAATTGATTGCAGGACACTTATACAATATGGGTGCATACAACATTTTGAGAAGATGTGTACTAGAACATGAGAGGCCTAGAATTCTAGTAGAGGCCCATAAGGGAATATTTGGAGGATATTATGTAGGAAAAGATACCGCGTAGAAGGTATTGCGTGGAGGACTATGGTGGTCGAACATCCACATAGATGCAAAGGACTACTGCCAGATATGTGATGTATGTCAGAGGGTTGGAAAACCTAATAAACAGGATGAGATGCCCCTGAGACCACAAGTAACCTTGCAAGTATTCGACAAATGGGAAATAGATTTTGTGGTACCAATTAATCCACCAGCAAATAGGTTAGGAGAAAGGTATATCATTACTACGACAGAGTACTTAACAAGATGGGAAGAAGCAACACCAGTAAAAGATCGCAACGCAAAGACAACAACACACTTCATGTTTGAGAAAGTGATCACTAGATTTGGATGTTGAAGTATTTTGATGAGTGACCAAGGCACTCACTTCATCAATAGTATTATCTAGGCTATTACTAAGGAGTTTGAAGTCTATCATCAAAAGAGTACACCATATCACCCTCAAGCAAATGGAATAGTCGGAGCCTTTAATAAGATCCTAGAGAATGCACTGACAAAAATCTGCAATGTCAACATGGATGATTGGGACTTGAAGATACCAGTAGTATTATGGGAATACAGGACCACATGCAAAAAGTTGACATGGAACACACCATTTAGGTTGGTGTATGGATAAGAAGTAGTGGTGCCATTAGAATTTTTGGTACCTAGTCTGCGTGTAGCAATAATCACTAACATTACAGAACAAGGTGCAGTACAAGAAAGGCTAAGTCAATTGATGATGATGGAAGAAGATATGATTCTAGCAGGATTTCACCAAGAAGTACAGAAAGAAAGGGACAAATCTTGGCATGACAAACATATTAAAAGGAAGAGTTTCAAGGAGGTAGACCTAGTTTTGGTGTATGACAGTAAAATTCTTCAACACCCAGGAAAATTCATAATGCATTGGTTGGGACCATATGAAGTGAAGACTGTCAAAGATGGGGGAGTTGTACACTTGAAATATTTAGGAAGTATAGAAATTAGAGGAATAGTCAATGGGAGTCGACTGAAGCTGTATAGGGACAGTCGACCTCCTAGTACTTAGGAAGCTACCGCGCAGTAAAGAGATATGTATATAATGTGAAAAAAAGAGAGATTGTGCTAGACATCAGAAGACTGCGCACAGCAACATGGGGGTTAGACATCAGAAGACAGCGTGCAGCAAAAATGGACTTAACACGATGAAAATAAAAATTCCACGCGTGAACAGTGAAACAACATACCGCGCACTTGGAAAATAGTGAAAGGCGCCAACTATCTGCAATTATGGGAAAAAAGGCAGAAATTCAAAAAACGACGTCTACGATAAAGGCACCAACTGGAATTCATTATCAAATTCAATGCAAAAGTACAAAGAAAGCGCCATTACATTAATCAACGATTAGGGAAGCTTCTCTAAGAAACTTCATGACTTTCCTATATAAAGGGGAATGTGGGAAACATAAGACCCATTGTGAATTTGTGAAATTACATAGAGATAGAACACGCAGAGCTGAAGTGAATTAACACAGGTGAACCAGTGAAGAGTTAGTCAACCAAAATCGACCACTACCCACAATGGCACCACCAAATATTGGTGCGTCAAGCTAAGCAGGGAGGAAAACACAGAGTAGCGGGGCACCATGGGAAGTAGCAGATCTCGAACAGGAAACCAGGAAGCATGAGGAATTAATCGATGTCAACGCAATCTCGTCGTCAGTCGAAGCACCAATAGAGCCTACACCAATGGTGGAGGAAAGACAAGAGCCAACCGCGTCAGTCATGGAAGTCAACCCGACTAGCAGCACGCAGGGACATCTTACACACAACATAGGAAACCCACCAGTTACCATAGCAGTCAAAGGGGTCTGGAAAGTAAATGGCCACGCTACTACATATACAGAGGCAACAGTAACCACAAACACTATATATGAAACCGCGCAAAAAAAAGAGGTTATGGTTGAGGATATCACTCACCATCCAGAATTTGATATAGAAAGAAGATAGATGGAGGTAGGGTCCTCTAGACAACAAACAAGGAAAAAAGGAAAATATCCTATGGCGCGATCTTCGTGCAGGCATCCAGATGCACCAATCATACTCCTGCGCATTCCAAAAGGAGTGCAAACCACACCAACACTCCTAGGTTGTGTGGAGAAACTGAGATACTCGGACCACGATGTGGAGGATGAGGGAAAATTCCTTGAATTTATGCATCAGGTTTATTTGGATAGTATAGGGATAGGACCTCTTGGCGATCTCGTCCTACAACCAAAGTTGTGGGCAGCTGGCCTAGCAAACACTGGCATTCTCAACCTTTTGGATATTCCCCACTTTGGAAGGGGGAAGGAGGTGAACAACTGCATCAAGAAGTTAATAGCAGCCCTACATGGAGGATTCCTCTGGATGGATTAGCCTGTCTCCATAGATGTGGAGCTAATTACAGCAATCACAGAACTGCCATCAATGGGTGAGAACCCCGCATAGTATTTGGATGACAAATCCAAGGAGAAGGCATCGACAAAAGAAATGAAAAATACATATGGCACGGAGAGGGGGTCGCACGGTATAATCGTCAAGAGAATTAGTGACGCTACGATACACATGGACACTAAGCTCATGCCATACAAAGTGTTGTGAAAGTTTTGCAAGGAAGAAGTCCCTGTCAGGGTCGTCGCAATTGCAACGCAGTGTGAAAATGGCGCGTCGCTTAGTTAGGCCCCCTACCTGTTAAACCTATTCATGGAGGATTGCAAATATGTGTAGGACCTTGACAGAGACTTCCACTACTCATGGCTACTCATGTTAATTGTGTTGATGGGATGGAAGGATACCCCATATTCATACTTCTGCAGCAGGATAGGTCGGTGTCGTGTAGCATGGTACACGTCGTTGGGGACCAACTCCAAACCCAAGCACAAAAGCACGAACATGGGTACCTTTGTGAGGTACTTCACCGAAATACAAGAGAGTATCACCAACACTTGGTGAATAACCTCGTAGGTATTCACGCAGTTCAAGGATGTCACCAACTTCAAGGTATCCAGGAATAATATGTGGATTCGAGCGTGCAGGGATCCAGGCAAGTGTAAGTTTTAAACCTATGAAGTAAAGCAATTCATACAGATTCTTAAGAAAAAATAGAAATTAACCAATGGCTCATACACATAGTACACAAAGATTTACACTAGAAACCCTTAACCAGGAGAAAAGCATCCTTCCTTGGTGCCACACCTTTCAGCTCTTTTTTGTATTAATTTCACCATTCACCATACAATATATACAATTTTTTAGGTATTTCGTAGCTACCAAAACCCTAATCCCTTAATCTGGGATTAATTTAGAAAACCGCTAAAAATAGAAAAATTTGATGCAGTGTCGAATCTGACGTGCCCACACACACACATGTAAAGAATATAACACGTACCCAACATTCTCCCACTTGTTGTTTTCTTTTCATACAGGGTTTCATAGGATTATATAGTCAACAATCCAGGGCAGCAATGCCCATTATTACTCTACACCAGGAGAAATTTTCTCTGCTCACATACTTTGTCAATGAATCTGCAACATTCTTCAAAGTGTCAACGTTTTCCAACAACACCTTCTTTTCTTCAACCATGTCTCTCACAAAGCGATATTGAACATCAATATGATTTGTCTTTGAATGATAACCTCGGTTCTTTGCCAGGAAAATTGCACTGTGACTGTCACATTCTAATCTCACTGCTTGTTGTATCAACCCAATACCTAAACAAAATCTCTGTAACCATATTACTTCCTTGCTTACATGAGTGGCTACCATGTATTTAGCTTTTGTAGTTGAGAGTGCCACTATAACCTGTATTTTTCTCATCCAACTGATTGCTCCTCCAAATAGGTTAAACACATACCCACTTCTAGATCTTTTGCGATCCAGATCTCCAACCCAGTCCACATCAACAAAGCCATGTATGTCCACTACTCTATCCAATCCTGGTCTTCCTTGGTAGCACAATCCATAACTGGTAGTGCCACAAAGATACCTGAAGACCCTCTTTACTGTTGTTCAATGCTCCTTCCATGGTTTTGACATATACCTACTCAAAACTCCCACTACATGTGCAATGTCCGGTCTAGTACAGTCCATTGCATACATCAAACTTCCAACTGCACTGGCATACGGAACATGGGACATGTCCTCTTCTTCTTCCCGTGTCTTGGGACACTGATCTGCAGATAAATTTACACCTATAGGAATAGGAACCTTGACCGGTTTACTTCCATGCATATTAAACCTCTACAATATCGTCTCAACATATTTTCTCTAATTCAACCAAATTTTCTTGTTGGCGCAATCTCTTTTAATCTCCATTCCCAGAATGAAGTTAGCAGCACCGAGATCCTTCATGTCAAATTTGGAGGATAGTTGTGATTTCACCTGCTTAATAACATCCATGTTATTTCCTACCAGCAACATGTCATCAACATACAACACTACATAAATGAAGTGATTACCAACCTGCTTGGAATATACATAGTGATCAACCCTGCTTCTCACAAATCCCAATCCAAGGATGTATGTGTCAAACTTTTGGTACCACATCCTAGGTGATTGCTTCAGACCATATAGTGACTTCTTTAGCTTACAGACCAACTCTTTATTTCCCTTCAATACAAATCCTTATGGATGCTTCATGTAGATTTCTTCTTCCAGATCCCCATGTAGGAATGTTGTCTTCACATCCATTTGTTCCACTTCAATATCAAAAGCAACAACAATAGATAAAAGAAATATAATGGATGTTAACTTGGAAACAGGAGAAAAAATATCACCAAAGTCAATTCCCTCTACCTGGGAATAACCTTTTGCTACTAACTGAGATTTCTATTTCTCCACCTTTCCTTCTGCATTAAAATTCTTCTTAAACAACCATTTTCTACCAACATATTTTCTTCCAGCTGGCAACTCAACTATATCCCATGCCTCATTCTTATCCAAGGCATCCATTTCTTCAACCATGGCCTTCTTCCATAGTTTACTATCCTCTGAATTCATTGCTTCCCTGACAGTTCTGGGATCATCATGAGTAATAGATAAAGCAAAATTAGAACAAAAATCGGGTGGACTATACCTTTCTGGTTTCCTTCTTTCCTTCACTGATCTCCACAATACTGGGGTATGAGGTTCTTCTTCTTCTGCTTCATCTTCTTCAGATGATTCAGATATTGCATCATCCAACTCAAACTCTATTTTCTCAGGTTCTTCTTGCCTTGGTAGGAATTCTTGTTTGGAAACATCTTTTATCTCTCTAAACACAACATCTTGACTGTAAACAGTCTTCTTAGTTTCTAGGTTCCAAAGCTTGTAACCTTTCACACCATCTTTATAAGCAATAAAGATACACTTTTTAGCCTTTTTATCCAGCTTACTCCTATTTTCCTTTGGAACATGTACATAAGCATCACAACCAAACACTCTAAGATGTTCAAGAGAGGGTGTTTTTCCAGTCCATACCTCGTGTGGAGTTTTATCATTCAGCGTTGATGAGGGTGATCGATTGACCAGGTAACATGTTGTACCCACTGCCTTTGCCCAGAATTATTGTCCTAACTCGGCACCACTGAGCATGCTCCTTGCTTTTTCCATCAGTGTCATGTTCATCCTTTCTTCAACTCCATTCTGTTGAGGTGTGTATGCAGTAGTCTTCTTCCTTGCTATACCACACTTCTTACAGAATTCTTCAAATTCATTTGTGCAGAATTATCCACCATTATCTGTCCTCAATACCTTTATTTTCTTCTCTATCTGATTTGCTACCAGAGCCTTAAACTCTTTAAATTTATCAAATAGCTCAGATTTCTTTCTAAGAAAATAAATCCATGTGTTCCTTGCGAAATCATCTATGAATGAAACATAATACACAGATTTACCTAGTGATGGAACAAGCACAGGTCCAAACACATCATTGTGTATCAACTCTAAGATCCCCTTTTCTCTTGTAGCACTAGATAGGAATCTTACTCGATTATGTTTTCCATATATGAAATGTTCATAGAAATCAAAATCCAGAGTGCAATTAGACATACCTTCAACCATACCTTTACTGTGTAGTGTTTGAAGGCCCTTTTCTCCAATATGCCCCAGTCTTTGATGCCACAACATGGTTTTCTTTCCAAGGACGGTATTGGTCTTGTATTCTTTATTTGTCTGCTCGTGGACAATGGAATTTTTACACCCATTAGTATAAGTTCTTCCCAACAACTTGTACAGAGTTCCACACCAAACTCCCCTCATCAACACCATTGCTCCTCGTACCATCTTGCAAGTTCCCTTTCCCAATACAGTATCCATTCCTGTATCATCCAACTTGCTTATAGATATTAGGCTCCTGGATAGTTTTGGAATGTGTAGAACCCCAGGGAGAGTTCTAATCCTTCCATATTTTAGCAGCAACTTAACCCTTCCACGTCCCATGATTTTGGTTGTCGATTCATCTACTAGGAGTACATCACCACCATCATATTTTCATATCCACGTAACCACTCCCTGTGAGGAGTCATGTGGTATGACACACTTGAGTCGATCAACCATACATCATGGTTTGCATATGTACCTGTAGATTCCAGGTAAACATAACCTCCTTCTTTAGTGGAGGTTTTCTCCTTTTTGGAAGAGGTACTATCATATCCCTTTGGTTTATCAACCTTCTTAGACTTGCAATCTTTCTTATAATGCCCTGTTTTACCACACTTCCAACATTTCCTCAAATATTTTCTTGGAGACTTAGATCTACTTGTAGATTTAGATTTCCCCCCCAAAGACTTACCATGATTCTTGTCTTGGGTACAACCTCTTACAAATAAAGCATATGTGCTATGACCATCCATGTTTTTCTGCGTCAACTCTTCATATAACAAGGATGCAACTACATCCTCATACTTCAATGTAGATTGAGTGGTACTACCAATTGCTACAACCAGATTATCCCAAGAGTCTAGCAAAGAACATAACAAAGTAATACACTTATCTTCTTCTACAATCATAATATTAACAGAGACAAGTTGACTTACCAGAGTATTAAACGAATTTAGATGTTCTGTCATAGAATCTCCATATTCCATCCTAATATGGTATAGTTTCTTTCGAAGAAACAACCTATTTACTAGGGACTTTGATTGATACAAATTCCCTAACTTATCCCACAGTTCATTGGTTGTAGATTCTCTCGAGACATTCAACAACATTGAATCTGCTAGACAGAGTTGAATAGTACTCCTTTCTCTTATTCCAACTTTTCCCAATCTTTCTTCGACATACCAGTAGGTGGTGTACTAGCAGTTTGCGTACTATTAGGTTGTGTATCAGTCGACTGTGTGTTAGTAGGTTGCGTACCAGTAGGTTGTGTACCAGGATCCACAATGATCCATTGTTCTTTATCTACAAGAAGGTCCTCCATCTTGATATTCCATAGCTCAAAGTTTTTATCGTTGAAATTTTCTATCTCGATTCTAGAAGAGCTCACCAGTCCTCTTTCTACACTCAAATCACCACTGCAAAATCTCCCACTAAACCCAATTTTATCACAGACCCAAGATAAACTTGATATATCAAGATCGAGCCAAACCCTCAGCAACAAAGGCGTCCCTCTGAAGCCAAAAACAAGCTCTGATACCACATGTAAGTTTTAAACTTGTGAAGAAAAGCAATGCATATAGATTCTTAAGAAAAAATAGAAATTAATCAATGGCTCATACACATAGTACATAGAGATTTACACTGGAAACCCTTAACTGGGAGAAAACTAGCCTTCCTTGGTGCCACACCTTTCAACTCTTTTTTGTATTATTTTCACCATTCACCATACAATATATACAATGTTTTAGGTATTTCGTAGCTACCAAAACCTTAATCCCTTAATCCGGGATTAATTTAGAAAACTACTAAAAATAGAAAAATCCAACGCAATTGTCGAATCTGACGCGCCCACACACACACATGCAAAGAATATAACACATACCCAACATTCTCTCTGATACCACATGTAATTTTTAAACCTATGAAGTAAAGCAATGCATACAGATTCTTAAGAAAAACAAAAATTAATCAATGGCTCATACACATAGTACACAGAGATTTACACTGGAAACCCTTAACCGGGAGAAAACCAGCCTTCCTTGGTGCCACACCTTTCAACTCATGTAATTTTTAAACCTGTGAAGTAAAGCAATGCATACAGATTCTTAAGAAAAAACAGAAATTAATCAATGGCTCATACACATAGTACATAGAGATTTACACTGGAAACCCTTAACCAGGAGAAAACCAGCCTTCCTTGGTGCCTAACCTTTGAACTATTTTTTGTATTAATTTCACCATTCACCATACAATATATACAATTTTTTAGGTATTTCGTAGCTACCAAAACCCTAATCCCTTAATCCAGGATTAATTTAGAAAACCGCTAAAAATAGCAAAATCCGATGCAGTTGTCGAATTTGACGCGCCCACACACACACATGCAAAGAATATAACACATACCCAACAACAAGGAGTGGCTCCAAATGAGATATTTCATCATAGAGGATGACGTAGAGATGGCTATGAGGGATTTTCCAGACGACTGGAAAATCCCAGTCTTAGATCAAGAAGTACCTCAGGGAACAGAGGTGGATGCATGGCAAGCCAAGACCCTTGCAGGAGATAAAGTTGCGCCCAAAAATTTGAAGCCAACAGAGAAGATGGCACAGAAAAAGAAAAGGGGCATAGGAAAGAAGGATGCATAGACAACAAAGAAGGATGTGTATGCAGGAAAGAAGGACACTACCTCACAACAAAAAGAGCAAGGAGCAGGGGCTACAAGAACACAGGGAACCCCATCAGCATCTACCCCCCAAGAAATAGGGCCACAGAGGTGGGCAATTTTGCAATCAAGAGGAACGCACCAGAAGGCAAAGGCGCACAAAGATCCGCCTGAATATACAATCATGGACCTAGGGGCTGAGAAGGTGTAAGACCTCGTCACAAAAGACACGGAAAAATCTAAGCATCAAAGGGGGCAGATAGAAGACAACATAGTTAGAATAAGACATGTCCTTGAGAAAATTAGGGCCGCATAGAGGTCGGAAAGGGGAACAACATCTATGCCCGAGGGAGAAACAACAACGTCGACAAGGACTAGGCCACAAACCGAACATACGGTTCACACAACTATGCAGGCGAGTTCGACATTCAGGGTAACCGATGACATGCTACAAACACCACTGAAATATGTAGCACAGGTCGAGATGGTATTCTCTAAGATACCAACAAAGGCGCTCTATAGACTCCAAGTCAATGTCGTGCAGGAGGTGCAGTCACTTGCAATGACATATGCAACCCAACTGCATGGAATCAAGAATGACAAGGAAGAATTGGAGATCGTGGTCAAAAAAGTAAAGTTCGAGACCAAAGAAGAAAAGGAGCGCGTGGATAAAATTGAACAGGGGGTGACAATAGTACACATTCACCTTCCGGACAACGCGCAGGCCGAGAGTCCAACGAAAGAGAAAAAACTCGATCATATTTCCCAAACTATTGACCAATACAGACAACAGATTGAGTAACTTAAGGAGAATTTGACTTTGATGACTCCATCAGAGGTTAGGGAGAAACGGAAAGCAAAAGCTGCACTCCAACTAGTAGAGTTGGAGAAACAAGTTAAAACAGTCATAGAACTATTTGAAAAAATAGTGTAGCTCTGGACAACATTGGAAGAGGATGAGAAGGTCCAGCAGTGGGACCAACAAGAAGAGAGGATAAGTGCATAAATATAGGACCTCAAGCAGAGGCAGAAGACGATGGGTGTCACTGAGCGTTCAAAAGGAACGTAGGACATGATGAGATTACAGACCGAAATAAATACAGCGCAGGCACACAAACAGGAAAGGCAAGCGCAGATGGAACCCCTCCAAGAGAAATTAGCAAAGATGATCATGCAGCTGGAGGCATAGAAGAAGAACATGGTGCAGACATAAGTGGAGTGCACAACCATGGTTCAAGAGGAAGTCACAGTGCAGAACTTAGAAGCGCTTACAGAAAATGCCATGCAGATTCAGACACAAGGGAAGGGACTAACAAACAAATTCCACAGTCTAGCAGAGGATGTCAAAGGGGCGCGTAATGCCTAGGTGGCTCGGGACGAGCCACATATTAGTGTTGGGGGCATGTTGGGCGCAGGCCCATTTTGGAATAAAGAATAATTTTGGAGAATAAATCATAAGACCCCTGGTAGGAAAAGCAACACGCGCAAGGAAAACATGCATGCAGAGGAGGAAAGCATGTAAGGCACGCATGCAAAGCCATGCTAGGGTTAGGGTTTTGGTAAGAATATGTAATGGCTAGTAATCCAAGAACATGTATAAGTAGGTATCTAGGAGCTATAGGTAGGGGTGGTTGTGTTGTTGGTCTTTTGTTCGGAGGTTTGGAGTTGGATGTCATGTTGTTTGTCATTGTTATCATAATGCTACTTTGAGCTGTTTTTTTAATATTTTGAGCTGAGGAGAGGGATGAAGGTATATCTTGAGGGTTATATCGTAGGTTGAAGTTCCTGGTGCAATCTAGTCTACCTCATTGTAAAATCTCGATTTTTTTTTATGGATATTTGTAAGGTGTGAGACGTTGTAGTGTTGGAAAAAAAATAACAAAAGAGCAGAATAGCCAAATCTTTGTGGACGTAGCCCAGGAGGGGTGAACCATAGTAGACCCTGCATTATGCGACTAAATGTGATGTATCTTCTTTGGTGTTGATGATTAGATGTTAGATAAATGAATGAATGAATTAGTTAGATCTGATATTTCACATGCATGAGTAAGAATGACAGCATAATAAATCTAGATGGATGAGATAGTAAATGAAAGAAGATCACAGGGTGAAATCACAGATCCCCATTCATTCCCAGGCTGTAAGCATCTGAGCATTGCAGCCACCCATAGAAATATCTTGGGTGAGACTGCACACTGCACCTTGTGTACTGCAGTTCCTTCTGGTTTACCAGGGGCGGTGGTAGTTTTAGAGGGATTTTGTTGGAAGCTTGTTCAAATCTGAACCTGGGTCAACTTATGACAATAAAGAAAGATCGGAGTAGATAAAGTAAATAACCAACACCATGAGTACTAAAACCTTGGCTATTAGTAAATAAAGAATGCTTAAATGCATATCTAAAACTTTTAATTTCATGTGTGTTGATTTGAGATCATGATCAGCTCAGGGAAAGAAACATACTCTTGTTGTAATAACAAATGTGAATAAAGTATCCATGGGGTGAGAAGTTGGTTGAGTTCCAACTCATCAAGATGGAATGTCTGACATGGGTATGTGGCATTATGGAGGCAATGCAAAGATACAGTATGTGAATGTGGTCATAGGTATTGGCACACTATCTAAATTATTGTGATGTTTGACTACATCATGGAAAGCTTTCTTTGTTGAAATAATGCATGTGTAAGGAATGATAATTCCTTTGATTTCACATCATTAATAGATAAATGTGATGCAATTGTTAATATGCACAATTTTAAGAATTGTTTGTGAGCCACTGCAAGTGTGCAATAAAAATATAATGTACATGGAATACTAACAATTTGTTTGGTTTTGTGATGATGGAAATTGCAGGAAGAATTGTCTTGGATATGGTAGTAGAGCAAGTCCATATTTAAGGCCAATTCTTGTTGTTGCAAAGAGCCAAACCATTATGAGAAGGGATTCTTATACTTGTGGGATCTAAGTTCCTATATGGAACATATTTGAAAATGGATAAGTGAAATTGGAAACCTGTGGGTAGCATATTTGAAAGAATTATGATTGAAAATAGATGTAAAAATATCTCACGGTTATTGTATGCATGTGATATAGGTGAGATGACAGATCTATTCCGAAGTGATAGATGATGGCTACTGAGCTAGAAAGCATGAAAAAGGCCATTTTTGTGATAAGAAGACCATGTATGCCATGATCCCCTTGATATGGTTGTGTTGTGTTAGAATGGTCCAGAGGGATGCCTTGACAGAGAAGGCCTGGGGGGTCACCTCAACTGTAAGACTCGGTGAAGTATTCGAGCTCTTCCTGTGCAATAAATCCTTGGCAGGCAAGATGGACCACCCAAGGGACTGTGTAGCAGAGAAAGGGATGCTTGAGCCTGGGAGATGACTGGTCGCAAGGAAGAGGAGACTTGGATAACTCTTGTTCTCTGTTGATTTGGGTCATGATCACAGTGAATATGTTAAAGGAAAAACAATGAGTCAAGTAAATGTGACAGTCATATGGATGTAGATCCATGGTTTCACATGAAAGTATTTAGATTGAAAAGTGCAAGTTATCTTGAATTATGAGTAGCAATGAGATATTTTATGCATTAAAATTGGTTTTAATATCTTGCATGTTGTTAGACAACTCTTGTAGGAATGCCATTGAAATGTCATAAGTATGTAATGAAACGATACTGTGAAGAATATGATACTTGTTGAAGCAGTTGAATGATGAAAACATGGAAAAGAATTGTTGAGGTGCAAAAGAACACTAGGACGGTGTTCCTATTAAGCGGAAGGGGGATGTAACACCCCATTTTTAACCCCTTGAATTAATTGTAATTAAGTATGATTAATGAGGGTTATCTCAGCATGGAGATAATATTTCCATGCTATGGCTTGTAAACGATGTAAAGATATAATATAAAATCCAACTAATTGATCGATGGGTAAAGCCTTTAGTACTATCCATGATACCAAGAGAGGAAAGAGATAGGGGTTCATTATGTCAAAGAATCCCAATCCAACTTATTAAATTAAATTGAGGGAAATGACACTTATTTCCCTTTATCTTGAAACTGAAACAAAACATTTATGGTGCATGGTTGGGTAGTTGGACCAATTCCTCCCACATAAATGCATGGGAGTAATGGAATGGTACATATATGGAAACTCATGGACCTCCCAACTACATGGGAGAGAACTCAAGAAACTCCAAGAAGAAGAAAAAGGAGGAGTGCATGAGGGGATGCACAGAGAGGAGCGAAAAACACATTGGTTCATGCTGAGAAAGGGAGTCCTTGTTTGGACAATAGAGGAGACAATGATGAGCTGAGAGTGTGTTGAGAACTATGGGAGAATGCGCAGAGTATCGGAAGAGAAATGTGAGACTCGGGTAGAGAAAACTTAAGATTCCAACCTATGTATGGAGGGCTAAAGACTTGATGCTTGCTAGGTGAGGAAGTGGCATGGAGAAAAGGGAGGAAGCCAAGAGACTGCAAAATCATTGATTACATTCCCTAGTGCACTAAAGCTAGTTGGGAAGGCATATAAAGAGTATGTGGGGGCCCTGAGTTGGTAGAAAAAGAGGTTTTCAATTAGGAATTGTTGTGAATAGAGAGGCCTTCATACTGTCAAATGCCTGCAAGGCTGAAATTTTTTCCCCTTGTGGTATCATGGTTTGGCACGGGGGTGGATAGAATGCAGAGGACCAATGCATATGGGCCTATGGTTGGGTGGAAAAGCTTTCCCCCTTAGTCAGTTTGCTTGGAAATTAATTTACCACAGATAAGTCTCCTTTGTGTTCTATGTTATGTTGCAAATTGTATAAACGTGATATGCTTGTATAAGTCTTTCTTATGTTTTTACTGAGTTTGTAAAGTTATGTGTATCATTGTAATTGGTATTAAATTGTATGGTTCATTGAGTAATTCTAAAAGGAATAAAATACACATCTGGAGAGTATTCTCTGCATGCATTGCATTTACTTGCTAGTTATTGATTTTTTTTATGAATGATAAATGCAAAGATCTTCCAGAGTTTGTAATTCACATCTTATACTTTGTTTTTTATCTCTTGGTTATTTAACCTATGGGGACATGCCTTAAATTAATCCTGGATAGAGATCTTTAAACTCAGATAAATAAGTAAGGGGTGTGGGATTACGCTCCTGTATGTTTTAAATTTCCCTTACGGGTCCTTGTCCTCTATGAAACCTGAATTTACTGGGAGTGCCCGACCTCGGTATAAGCAGTCAAGCCTTATGCTCGTGGGGAAGTACTGAATCTCCATCAGAATCAATTATGTTGTCTTGTGCTTAGCTTTACGATATCAATCCCTCTTATCACGAGTATGAAAACTAGAGATCGGGAGAAGAAATTCAAAGAACCTGTTCAAATCCATGTTTGAACTTGGAGAGAAACACTAGATGTTGGATCAGAGGGGAGGATAAACCTTCATCGTCCTATCATCACCGGAGATCGAGGACCCTGAGTTGGAGCCCCAATTAACCGGAGAATCAGAGGGTCTTTGTCGAAGGCCTTGACATATCCTGGTGCGAGTGGGGAGAAGATTCCAACACAAGGTTCCACCCCATTTTTACAATTATAAACAAAGAAGAGAGAGAGGATGACATCATTGTGATGTATCATGCCAGTGTGGCAGCTAGAATGCCATGAAGGATGAGACTTGTCAACTTTTTATTTGGTGTAGGTCGAGTATGGGGCCTTATCTGGTGTGAACCCTTCATTTATAACCCTTAAATCCTAGCCATTGGGTATGAGGGCTAAGAGATCTCAGTCGTTGGATGCAAGGAGGAGTATCCAAACCGTTGGGCCACCGGAGCTCTTAGGACTGACCATTTACCTTTCCTCCCCGAATTCTTGGTGCCCTTTTGGGCAGGGTTCCAGGAAGGGTTTCATCCTTTCCTCTGCGAGTGTATGAGAAAGGAGGAGTTAGGACATGTTCTGATGATGTCAAGATAACATAGTTGAGCCAATAAGAAGTGGAAAATTGTCAACAGCTAAGTGGAGGAGCCTTATGCCTTGTGATGACATGTAGTGCCATGTCAATCCACATGTTGTGTTGTGAATGGTCCATGTTTCATGAAGATAATGTGCCACGTGTCTAAGATAACTAAATTTATGTACAAGGTCGAAGGACGTGATGATGTTAGTAGTCACGTGTCGTGCCATGTCATCATGCCACGATAGCATGGTGTCTGATCAAGCTACGAGGTGTCATTTCAGGTCAATTCCATGTGTAAGTGGTTCCATCTGGATCACTTGATCAGGCACGTTAGGATGGAGGCTTATGAATTACTTAGGGTCCGATATTCGGTGGGGTTCGGTGCCCAGTTCCCATTAGGGTGAAGTTCTCGGTTGGATTGTGGTTCTAGGACCGATCAACTGGTTAACCAACAACCAAGAGGGGTTTTCATTGTGTCAGATGTGGGGATCCCCCAGATCTCGGTGCCCGGTTAGGCACATAACCACCTCCAAGTCCCATAAGTGATTGTGCAATGTGCTCGCTGCCTACTAGTCGGAATGTGCCACGTTAGAGGGTTAAGTGTCCATACATGTCAATGCCCGGGTAGTGCCACATAGGATTGTATAGGTGGAGAAGGTCGACATGGGTGCCATGTCAAGTCTGAAATCTTTAGGAGGCCATAAATTTTAATCATGAGCTCAGTTTTGAGCATGCTTATAGTCGTTGGAAATCTCTCGATGAGAAAAACTGGATTATGAGATCGAAATTGGATTTAGAGGGGCGATCAAGAAAGATGGTTTGAGATTATAAAAGAGAAAAAATTGTACATATCACTAGCCTAAGAGATTTTAGGGGGTCAAATGTGTTACAACATCCCAAGACTTAAGACACATGTGGAGGTTCCAACTAGGAAGATCTGATTAATTAAAATTATTGTTGAAAAAAAAATCATTGCAACACTGAAGTGAAATCTAACGTTACTTAGGGTTCCAGTAGAGCGACATGTATTCCCTTATGCTAGTGTTATTAGTGAAACTTTCTTAGTATGAGAACATCACTTCAATAGTCATGTAGAAGACAAAGAAACGAATATACAAGATCCTAGTTCTCTAGATAGTTCAAGAAACTGTTGAACTTTTTCAACTGAATCTTGTTTGACTACTTATAAATAGGATGAAACCAAAAGAAAAAGGTTTTTTCTTGTTTCACTTTTTGTAAAACTTATTTATAGAACTTTAACTAGGAGAAGCCATTTTGACCAAGCTATTTTGGGGGGAATTCTTTGGTTTTGATGCTACAACTATGTGGAATTTCTTATTGAAACTCAAAGCAATACTTAGAGGGGGGGTGAATCAGTATTGTATCAATTTTTACTAATTGATTTCCTTTCAATGATTAAAGTTATTTAGAAGTGCTTACTTAATTATCAACACATGCATAAATCAAAATAACACAAAAAACATAGTACACCAACATTTTTACGTGGAAACCCAATGCAAGAGAAAACCACATAACATATTTATTTATGTTCTTCTACAAGAACCTTCTTACAATTTAGAATTTTCCAGCTTGACAGGCACCCACCCATCGCAGATAATGAGGACATGAATCCTCTCAGGCACCAACCTGTAGCAGATAATGACACCAATCCTCTCAGGTACCAACCTATCACAGATAATGAGGACACCAATCCTCTCAGGAACCAACCTATCATAGATAGTGAGGACAACAATCCTTAGTGAGCTTCAACTCACCCTAGATCCACCCTGCCACCCTTGATTCAATTTTTAAAAAAAAACTGACAGAACTGGACCTTTTCAAGACTTTTCTTTACAATTAAGAACAACTAATAAATCTCAAGTTCAGTTATTTTGAACAGTTACAAGACATTTTTCCCTCTCATTATTAGCGCTTCAATCGAACAAAGTTCATCCTTATTTATAATGTTTTTGCCTAAGTTCCCCTTCCTATATGTGGACAGGCAACAGTTACATTGTGGACATATTTTGACCAGATAAAACTCCTATCAGTTAAACTTCTATCTAAATAAAGTATGTGGATGCATGACATTTACATTTTGGAAAAATCTTGACCAAATCAAAGTCTCGGTAGTTATATGTGGACACACTTCTGTCTAAATTAACAATACTTATTTTTTTAGTTACGGTTGGAAATTCTTTGACTAAATCAAACAAACCAAATCTTCCAATGAATAAACTCCATCTCATCTCCTTAAAATTGACACAACAATTTACATTATGGATTTCTCAATGTGTAGATAAAATGGGAGCACAAGACTCAAGTCACAATTCTTTATCTTGTTGCATTTTCCCTACAGAACGCTCACCCAGTTTTCCATCAAACTATTAGCGTCTCCTAGTGACTCTCTCTCTTTTCTGCCAACCTTTCACTCATTCCTTCACATTCCACTTCATCACTTGTCATATGGACTTCATCTCGTCACACTACACTACACCATTCGTCGCACTGGCTTAAGGCGCCTTGCATATTTTCATCTGCATAACTTCCACACATTCTGTCGCAGTCCACTCCATAATGCAACTTCCACATATTCCTTCGCAGTCCACTCTGTCGCATTGGCTTCATCTCGATCCAAGGGTCATTGTTCATCGATGCATGTAAGGGTTATTCAACTATGTTTTCTTCGATTTCACTTCATACATTTGTGTGGTCGTCTATGTGCCTTCCATTCTTCCTCTACATTTCTATTTACCTTTCACACACTTCCACTGCTTGTGCACCATATTATCTATGTGTTATGTACATTATATCTTTGAAATCAATGACAACATATGCACAACATTTCTTCTATTGTTTTGATTAGCATTGGAGTTGTAGTAACAATGCCTCTTTATATGCCTCTTTATAGTGCATATTATTCTCATGTATAAAGAATGCATTCTTGTTTATGTTTCTCTCTTTGATGTTTGTCTAAAGCACTAAGCATAGGACTACAATTAGTTGTTTTATTTTAGATTGTTCTAATGTTCTACATATAGTTATTTATATTTTTTCCTTTATTAGTAACTTTCTTGTTGAAGATAGAAGTGATTTTATGTTTGGTGTTGTGCTTACATTTCCACTTACTCTCTCCTAGGTAGGAAACCTAAGCATAGATTTGCACTTTCCATATAGAATAAAATTGCATTTGCATTTGCATTTAGTAGTGTAGGATTTAAAATAATCTCTAAAACCTAGTAAAAGATGCTAAGCCAGAATCTGGATGGGTGTGATATTCCAAGCAATGTGATGCCTAATTGGGACTTTTCAATAGGGAGAACCCCTATTGTTGAAAAGGACATTTTACCCTATCAATAAATCCATGTACTTCTAAAAAACAATAAAAAAAATGGTGGTGGAAAGTAAGTTGGAAGTTCAAAGCTAAAAAAAATCCTGAATTTTCTTGTGGTTGGCATTAAAAACAACACTTTGACTTGAGAAGTTCAACAAAAGAGATGTAGGTAAGGGCTTGGAATTTGTTTGCTATGTAGGATGGAGGAGGAAACAATATTCCATCTTGTTATCAAGTTCCCTTATGCATAAGAGATTTAGGTTGGGGAGGAAAAATTAATAAGTATAAAAAATGGATAGGGTGGGGAAACAGTGAAAAATGTTTAAAAGGATGGTGTAGTAGAAGATAACTCAAAGAATTTAATGTGTCACCTTGTTTACTACTATGGGGTATCTGGCTAGCAAGGAAATCACAAATTTTCAATGAAAATTTTATTCCTCTATTTCAAATCCTATCACAAGTTAGATTTATTTTTTCTAACTATAGGATGCTAGTCAAATAGAGGGGCCGAAGATAGTTAGAGCCTCTAGTGCTTGATAAAACCCGAGCATGGGGTTTTTTTATGATGCAAGACAAGGTATTCCATATGTTAGCAATGCTAGTGGAGTGTTGTATCTATTAGAGGATAATAGAGTTAAATTTAAGGTCAGATCAAGGGAATAATCCAACAATCATACATAACTTATGGCATTAAGATTCCTTCTCCAGTGTGCATAATAAAAAAAATGTAAACAAAATTCAATTCTTTTGCGATTCTAGTTTGTGATCAATTGGATGAGAGGTACCAACCAGCTAAACAATATCACTTTCATACCAATTAGAGTCTATCTAAAGGAACTAACATTTTTTTTAATGAAATTTCATTTAAACATATTTTTTGTGAATTGAATGGAGAGAGGGATGCATTGTTAAAATAGGCATGATGGTTTTGTGAGGGCACAATGATATTGGAAGAGATCAAAGAGGATAGATCTGTCAAATCCTTGTCAAGGTTATGATGTGGTTTGATATGAAACAGAAGGGAGACAAAGGTTGTTTATCTTTTTCTCTTATATTAGAGTGGAATCATGTTGGTTAAATCTCAATATGAAAAGAGTATTATTGTTTTTTTTTATTTTTATTTTATGTGGTTTTAAGACTAGTAATGGAAAGTTTAATGAAGTATAGAGGGTTTTTTAAGGGATTGTAGTCCTTGATAAGGAAAATATTTTCTTGATTTTTGGGGAGTTTTAATTTGAAGATCAAGACAACAAAAATGTCCTTGAAATATGGGGTGAAAATGGCACAAGAACAATGCAATTTCAATTCAATATATGAATACAAATGGTGTTTTTTAGACAATGTGGTTGACAAAACCAAGGATATAATGATATCCTTGCACTAGGATTTCCAATGGTTATATATATATATATATATATATATATATATATATATATATATATATATATATATATATATATATATATATATATGGGTTGGATCCATTGGTGAGTGAGTGAGGATATTTTCACCATTGGACAAGGTTCATTTCTTGCAAGGGATTTTCCTAGAGCCATGGGGTCACCTCGAGGTAGTGGTCAAACATGTGGTTGCACCTAGAGAATACCATCCCCATGTCCTTCAAATTGTATCCCAAAGGGGTTAGATCCATTGGTGAGGAATGAAGAGTTTTTCACTAGTGGGTAAGGTTCTATTTTCATGAGGGTTATTTTTCGAGCCATTAGGTCAATTTGAGCTAGTAGTCAAATGTGTGGTTGCACCTAGAGAGATTATATCAAACGATCTTGTGACTTATGTACACATAAGTGGATCCAACCCCACCCCCATGTCCTTCAAACTTTTGTTGAAAGGGGTTAGATCCATTGGAGTTTTTCACCATTGGGAAATGTTCAATTTCCATGAGATCTTTTCCCGGAGCCATGGGGTAACCTTCATTTAATGGTTGAACATGTGGTTTCACCTAGAAATATTATATTAAATGATCTCATGAATCATCTATTGAATTTTTATATGAGATAATATCGTATATGATGTGATGTGAGATTCTATTGTATATGATGAATATGAGATTGATGTGGTATTACGATGATGAATGTGTCAAATATATAGAGAACCTAAAGGCACATATGGTGACCATCCATGAAATAATATGTCTCTAATAATTATAATAACTATTTATTTTATTTATTATTATTATTATTATTATTATTATATTATTAATAATTATTAATTATATTATTAATTATTAATAATTAATAATTATATTATTAATTATTAATTATTAATAATTATATTATTAATTATTAATCTGGGAGAATGTCTTCCCGATGTTGTCCAAACATCAACACTCCCTCTCAACGAGGGAGACATTATGCACCTCGAGGACATCGATTCCATAAGACTGTGCCTGGACCATTCTCCTCAGTCAAATCAGCATGACCGCTCTGGAGAATGTCTACCCAATGCTTCTAACTTCAACACTTCTTTTAACCTAGGGAGACATTCTACATCATGCCAAGATTCTTGATTTCGAACTCTAAGGCCAACTTCCTCTTACACTTTTCAATGAGCCTTTGATGTAATCATCTCCAGCATGCACCCAGTTGATGTATACTTCTCCCACATAACACCTAGTTGATGTATACTTCTCCCGCATAACACCTTGAGTCTCCAACGGTCCTTGTCAAGTCACATGATCAAGGATAGAAACCACACCTAGGTCATTCTTCTTATCCAAGTCAGCATGGCCATATGAGAAGAATTCTCGATGCTAATACACGAAGAACATCAATAGCCTCGGCCATTCACCACTAGCCAAATCAACATGGCTAATCCTATGAGTGAATGTATCATCCTCCTCAGCCAATTCAGCATGGACCCATTGGGAGGATGTCTACCCGATGCTAATAGTTGGAGAACATCAATGCCTTGGGCCATTCACCACTAGCCAAATCAACATGGCTAATCATGTGCATGAATGTATCATTCTCCTCAGTCAAATCAGCATGACCCCTCTGGGAGAATGTCTGCTCAATGCAGCCACCTAGAGAAACATTAGCACCTCGAGTCTTTTCCACTCCTTATCAAATCAACATGACTAAGGAGAAAGACTATGTCTGGGCCATTCACCACTAGCCAAATCAGCATGGCCAATCCTGTGAGTGAATGTGTCACTCTCCTCAATCAAGTCATCATGACCCCTATGAGAGAATGTTTGCTCGATGATACTCATCTGTGGATGTGTACTGAAGATTCACAATTCCCTTCTTCATCACATCTCGAATGAAGTCCTGCAAGAAACTTCTAAAGCCATGTTGCTTCACGACTTACAATACTGGAAACTATATACTTTGCCTACATTGTACTGAGTGCCACTAATGTCTACTCCCTGCTCAACCATGAGATCATAGTGATCCCATACTGAAACAACATCTGTAGGTACTTCTAATCCACTGCACTCCCTACCTAGTCATAGTCTATATGCTATGTCTGAAGCTTGACTCCCTCTGAGGCTATATAGTCTTCAGAGTCATCTGCTCCCTCTGCATGTGTTGACCTCCTCTTCTTCTTCATTACATGGATGTGCACAACTCTATGTCTGGATAGTTTGCTTCATGTTTCTTCATGCGACCATCATTATGGCTCCCTCTCAAAGCTATTACTTATGACATGCCCGGAACAAAAAACAAGAACAACAAAAAGATCTCTTTAGTAAACTCTAGAACATCACTAAGTAATTACACTCAGAAAATTTCAACTACTTAGAAACTTCAGTCTCTTCCTTAGATCACTTCCCATGTGTGAGAGAGAAAAAATATGTGTGTCTATTGTTGTGTCTTTCAAGTGTCTTTTTATAGTAATATTAAATTGATCCAAAGAGACACTTCTTTTTGAAAATTAAAGTTAAAATTTAATTTATTTTTCTTTCTTATAAATAGTTGGAGAATACCTCCCATAACTACCCAAAGATTAACATTAATTTGGTTATAATCCATCCACATAGTATTTGACTTTGTTAAATTGTTCCTCCATAATTCATGCATAAATTGTTCCTGCATAATTTTAGGTAGAAGTAAATAAGTAGTATATTCTTCATATTTAGGTAATTAGACATTTTTACTAGAAATTATTGCCTAGTCCCCCTCTGATACCATGTGTTAAGAACATGTGTTTCCTCTTAAGAGGTCACAAGTTCAAATCTAGAGGGGGGGTAGGGTATGTATACCTCTATAGACTTTACCAGTCAAATTGTTGGGCGGAGGGGGGTCCCTTGTCCCATAAACAAGGGGGTCGCATACACCAATTTGGTGTGGCTTGGTCGTGACCTTATTATTATTATTATTATTATTATTATTATTATTATTATTATTATTATTATTATTATTATTATTATTATTATTATTATTATATGAGATGATATATGAGATAATATTGTATATGATGTGATGTGAGATTATGAGATGATGTGGTATTACGATGATGAATGTGCCAAATATATAGAGAACCTAAAGGCACATATGGTGACCATCCATTATTATTATTATTATATTAATAATATTATTAATTATTAATGTCTTCCCGATGTTGCCCAAACATCAACACCATCCACATATAAGTGGATCAAATCCCAGCCTAATATCCTTCAATTTGAAGTCAACTAGATCTAGTTGTACATAATTGATAGTAATTGTGTTATTTTTTTCCAAATGTTATAATTATTTCATGATATTTCAATGATTTTGAGTTTTTTTTATTTTTATTTTTTTATATAAATAATTTTAGATCGCCTTAATTGCCATCAAAGCCACATCAATTGATGTCACAACAAACGATTCTCAAATTAGCACCTCAAAGAACACTAAAAAATCTCAACCATTACTCTTGAATAGAAAATCTTAATTAAATGCCATTTTTTTTTAAATAATAATAATAATATATTTTTAGTCCCCGAGGTGTAGGACAGTCAGTGACGGAGTGTGTTGTTAAGCCACTCCGTGATGTTAAAGTCACCGGTTCGAAACCTGCGGGGACAAAAAATCCAACCATGTTAAGGGTTGGTGTGGCTCAGCCCGGGTGCGATCCCCGGGTGATTTTGACGGCTTAGATGCCCCTGAGTCGCGGTTTCTCAAGCCACAGGTTAATCGCGTTGCCAACAGGTTCCGCACCAATTAACAAACAAAAAAATAATAATAATATATTTTTAAGGTCACGACCAAGCCAGCACACCAAATTGGTGTATGAGACCCCCTTGTTTGTGGGACAAGGGACCCCCCTTCGCCCAACGATTTGATTGGTAAAGTCTACGAAGGTATACATACCCTACCCCCTCTGGATAATAATATATTACAAGGGATTTCTCATTAAAGTTTCAATAAATTTAATTTTGAAATTTAAAATACCTAGTTATACAAGTTAAGGTTAAAATCATATCCCAATGAATTTCCAGAAATAACAAGTCACGACAAATAACACATATCTTTTGATTTACATGTTCAAATTGATGTAATTAAATTAATATAAAAGAAAACATATAAGCGAGTATCTAATTCAACTTTCATAGTATTTACCTCTAGAAGGAGATAAAATTCATTAAAAAATTTCTTTAGGAAATTGTGCTTAAAAATAACATGGTTTTATAAATTGCAGATAACTCTTTATTGACTAATTCAAATAAAATATGATTAGATTCACTCAACATGATAAAAAAAATCTTATAAAAATTACAAAGCTAAAAAAATCTTATAAAATTTACAAAGCTATTGTTAGTTACAAGGTTTACCATTCTATATAAAAGGATAAAAAGTAATAAATCAACTTAAATTAAGACAAAATTAGTATGCTTAAATTAGGTGATTTGAAATGCAAGTATAAGACAAAATGTGGAAGAAAAAGGTATAATATTCATATCAATTTTAGGATCAATTTTTCTAATGATTATATAGATAGTTTGTTGGGAAATTAAGAATTCCAAAAAGGCCTAATTTAGTGAGGAAATGAGTAGTGGTAAAGTTTTAAAGTATTTTAATGAAAATATTTAAAATGATATGTTTGTATTTTTTTTTGGCTTTAAGAGTGAGTTATGTTAATGGTAAGTTGAAAACATATTATGTTTAAAAATTAATGTCATTTCATTTTTTTTTTAAGATGATAATGGATAATCATTTTTATTAAATTTTATTAGTTTTTAGTTTCGAAACAATGTATATTTATTTTGGGTGGAAAGTGTTCTCGATCTTTTTTCTAAGGTAAGTGATGCACGATCCATCACTTTGGAAACAATATGATTCCCTTTATGTGTTTCCTTGTGCATAATTAATTATATTTAGGTTAGTTTTTTAATATTGCATTAAGTTTCCTTCTTAGATGAGGTGTTAGTTGAGAGAAATGGTTATAGCCCCACACGATGCTCACGTGCGAGTCCACATGTGCTCACTTGTCTGCACTAGCATGTAGGGTATATTAATCAGGACATTGGCCTTCATTGCCAAAACACTTAGCCCGATCAACAACCAAGCTTATGGGTTCATGATCACCCTAATGTCATGTGGAATTATGAATTCAAGAGGGGTGAGAGGTTCATATGGCTTATTGAAGAAATTGGGGACGTTGCAAGGCTAGGGAGTTGTTAGATTATGTAGAGGTCTTGGCTCCATTTTTAGGTCCTTATTCCCTAACTTCCAGTTAACTTTTCCCTATTTGATTTTGGTATGGCTCTTATAACTATCTTCTTTGGCCCATTTTAATGTTTGGGGATGAGCCCAAGCTCAGGTTCTTTGTGGAAAACTAAAAGCCTGCATTAAGGCTCCTTTAATGGCCCCTAGTTTGGGAAGGACAACCTTCACTCTAACCCTTGTTCAATATCTAATTGAACTTTCATAGTTTTTTTTAGAAGTTGAGGATTCTAAGAAATCCTAATGTATCGAGTAAATGAGTAATAGTAAAATTTTCATTATTTTTAAAACAAATTTACAATGAGATGGTATTTAAAATATCTTGAGGAAGACATCCAAAACAATGTGCTTACATTTTTTTGGCTTCATATGTGCATCAGAGAGTAAGTTATGCTAATTGTAAGTTGAAAGCATATAATGTTCAAGAATTAATGGTAATACCACATTTTTTTGGAGATAAGAATGGATAATCATTTTTATTAAATTTCATTGGTTTTCAATTTAAAGCAATGCATATCTATTTTGGGTGGACGGTGTGATGCAGGAGAATCCTTGGGCTCGGACAATCCGCGTTACCCAAAAATATTTCTATTATGCAAATTAGACAATAAGTCGAATAAGGAATGTGTTAGTGGCCCATTTTCTTTGGTTAGTTTGCTATGAATTTGAACTGTTGTTACTCATGCAACTACTCTTATATATGTTGAAACTCGTGCAAAAGGCAACGAAAGAGAAGAAGAATTTTCTAGTGGTCAAGGTGACAAAGGAGGAAATGAAGCCGGTAGAGGAAAAGGATTCAAACAAGGAAAGGGAAGTATGTAATTACTTGTTATCACTGTGGTGTAGAGGGACACAAGAACTCTGAATGTCTAGAAAGGTAAACTTTAGGGAGAAGAGGTGAAGCACGGTCACAAGTCACACAAGTTGACGAAGCTTCAGTAGTTGGAGAAAATGTGATTGTTCTTCAGCAAGAATAAGGTGAGAATTCATTCTTCCAGAGAGTGTTGCTTATATCTGAACAAAAAGAGGCAAAGGAACCAGAACAAGGAAATAAAGTTTTTAAAACAAAATGTAAGGTTCAAGGAAAATGGTGTAACCTGAATATAGATGGAGGAAGTACAGAAAATTTGGTATCCACTGAAGTCATGAACAAACTGAAATTGACAAGGTTGAACCATCCGAACCCTTATCAGGTTTCTTGGTTGAACAAGGGACAACAGGTGACTTTGACTGAGCAATGTTTATTGAATTTTCAAATAGGGAGTTTTCAGGAGAAGGTGTTATGTGATGTGATTGAGATGGATGTGTGTCACATACTGTTGGGAATACCATGGTTATTTGATCAAGAAGTTCATCATGATGGTAAGGAAAACACATATGAGTTCAAGAAAGATGGGCAACGATATAAATTAACACCAATGTTGGAGGATACGGTAGCAACAACAAGAAATTGTGTTGATATAAACACAAGCAACAATAGAATTATGCTATGTTCTGCTAAAGAATTTTTACAGAAAGAAAGAAAAGCAACATTTTGTTTAGCAGTGATTCTGAAAGAAGTGAAAAGTGTAGAGGAGCCAAATATTGTACCTACAAAAATAAAATTGTTGTTGGATTAATTTAAGGAGATTATTGTTAATGATATGCCAAAGGGATTGCCTCCAGTGAGAAGTATTTATCATCAAATTGGTTTGATGCACGGATCGATTTTACCTAATAAAGCACCTTACATGATGATTCCTGCAGAGAGAAGTGAATCAGGAAGTACGGGAATTTCTTGACCGAGGATTGATTCATGAGATTTTGAGTCCTTGCGCAGTACCAACGGTATTCACACCCAAGAAAATAGGGGAGTGGCGAATGTGTACTGACTCACATGATATAAACAAGATCACTATCAAGTATAGATTTCCACTAGTGAGAATGGATTATCTAATGGACTGTTTGGGTGGTGTGGAGTAGTACTTTACAAAAATTGATTTGAAGAGTGGTTACCACCAGATTCGGATCAGAGAAGGTGACGAATGGAATATTGCATTCAAGATGAAAGATGTACTATTTGAATGGTTAGTGATGTCGTTCGGATTAACTAATGCACCCAACACGTTCATGAGATTGATGAACGAAGTCTTAAAGCCTTTTTTTGGTTAGTTCATGGTTGTATATTTGGATGATATACTTATTTTTAGCAGGAGTAGAACAAATCATGTTGATCATGTGAGAGAAATACTACAATGCTTGAAGGAAGAGAAACTATTGATAAACCTGAAGAAGTGTACATTCATGCAGTGAGAGTTAATGTACCTAGGTTTTTTGGTTTGAAAGGAAGGACTGAAAATGGATCCTGAGAAAGTGAAGGCTACCCTTGAATGGCCAACACCAAGATGCACATTCGATGTGAGGAGCTTCCATGGATTGGTAGGCTTCTACCAAAAATGCATTAGGAACTTTAGCCAAATATGTGTGCCTCTTACAGAATGTATGAAGAAAGGAGTGTTTCAGTGGACTAAAACAACAAAGAAGTCATTTGAAGAATTGAAGAAAAGGGTAACCGCACAGCCAGTATTAGCATTACTGACTTTTAATTAAGTATTTCAGGTTGATCGTGATGCTAGTGGAACAACAATTAATTGGAGCAGTGATAAGTCAAGAGGGCAGACCCATTGCATTTTTCAATGAGAAGTTGAACGATTCCATAAAGAAGTACTATGTTTATGATCAAGAATTTTATGCTATTGTGCAATCTTTGAGGAAATGGTGACATTATCTACTAAACGGGTAGAATTCTTGCAAAGTTATTATTTTTTGCTTAAACATAGGTCCGGAAAGTCGAATAAGGTAGTTGATGCATTAAGTCAGAGGATAGTGTTACTCAATATGAAGTCGGTAGAAGTGGTAAGCCTGAACTATCTAAAGACATTGTATGAAGAAGATGCAGATTTCTCATAAGCTTGGAAGACATGTAAGGAGCCTTGGAGTTTAGACAAAACATTATATCTAGACTACCATATCGAGGAGGGTTTTTCATTTAAAAATCATCAGTTGTGTATTCCCAGAAGTTCCATACGGCTGAATCTCATTAAAGAATTGTATAGTGGTGGTTTAGGAGGAAATTTTGGCGTTGATAAAACCACATCCTTGGTGAAGGAGAGGTGTTTTTGGCCCAGCTTTAACAAGGATGTTCGAAATTTTGTGGAAGGTTGCAGGATTTGTCAACTAGCCAAAGGAAAAAGTCATAACTCAGGACTCTATACTCCATTTCCAGTACCCAAAGGATCTTGGGAGGATACCAGTATGGATTTTTTCTTAGGATTACCTATGACACAGAGAAAACATGACTCAACAATGGTAGTTATGGATATATTTTTGAAAATGGCACACTTCATAGCATGTAAAAGGACTATTGATGTTAGTGAAGTAGTCGCATTTTTTTTCAAAGAAGTGGTCAGATTGCATGGACTACCATGGAGTATTCATTCAGATCGCGATATCAGATTTCTTGGACATTTTTGGAGGACACTCTAGAAAAAGTTAGGCTCAGATTTTTTATACAGTTCAACATATCATTCTCAAACGGACGGTCAAACCGAAGTAGTGAACATGCGTCTAGGAAATTTGTTGAGAAGTTTAAGTGGAGAAAATCCTAGTCAATGGGATTTGGCATTGGCCCAAGCTGAATTCGCATATAATGATTCGGTAAATAGATATATGAGAAAGATTCCATTTCATATTGTTTATGGACGGTATCCAAAAGGTGTGGTATATTTGGTTGCATTGTCGGATTTGGAAGGCAATAAGAGTGTTGATGTGAATGATTTTGTGGACAGTATGCATGAATTACAAGAACAGGTAAAGAATAAATTGCAGATCAACAATGACAGTTATAAACAAAGAGAAGATCAACATAGAAGACATAAGGTATTCTAAGAGAGTGAGATGGTCATGGATCACTTGAGGAATGAGATATTTCCTCGAGGCACATACAACAAACTCAAATATAAAAAGATATGTCCATGCTGAATTTTGAAAAAGATTTATGATAATGCTTATCAACTAGAACTTTTGGATAAGTTTGACATATCTCCTACATTCAATGTTCTTGACCTCTATGAGTTTCATGAAGGGGACAGAAGAGCAGATGAAGGTACCCTCAGTGAATGGGAACAACATCTACCAATTAAATCTAAGGAGCATATTGAAGAAATTCTTTCTACTAGAATTAGTAAGAAGACTCGTCGGAAGGAGTACATGGAATATTTGATCAAGTGGAAGATTTGAGGGGAAGAGGATGCATCATGGGTGACTAAAGATCAGTTAGCACATGTGCATAACTCTTCACTTTAACAGTGATCTTCACATGAGTTGGAGCTCATGTTTTTCTTACTAGGGGTGTTTGATGCAGGAGCATCCTTGGGATCGGGAAATTTGCATCACCCAAAAATATTTATATTCTGCAAATTAGAAAATAAGTCAAATAAGGATTGTGTTAGTGGTCCATTTTATTTAGTCAGTTTGCTATGAATTTGAACTGTCATTACTCATGCAACTACTCTTGTGTATGCTGAAACTCGTGTTGAAACTGCCACGTATAATGAAATTTTACAAGTTTCGTGCTTAAATTGTCAAGTATAGAGAAATTTTACAAGTCTCACGCTGAAAATCGTGTTGAAACTCATGCTGAAACTCATGATGAAACTCTCTCGTATAGTGAAATTTTAGAAGTGTCACAATGGTTCTTCATTTGCAACATTGTGGATGCACACATTTGATTTTTACATGCTGGCATGCATTCATGATGAGTCGCAACTACCGTTAGGTAAAAGAACTCACGACTAAAGGATAAAGCATGACCTGAGGCCGAAAAAAAGTTGAAGCGGTCTGGAAGATAGAGGGGGTTTGGGTAACAACTAGTTCTTGGAGGAAAGACAAATCGTTTCAGAGCTGAGGAGGAGTTTTAAAAAGAAATGGAGCGTGATTTTGAAGGGGTTGGTGAACCACGAAGTAAGGAAATCGTAGAAGGTGGTTTGGAGAGAAAGATTCCAGGTTGGGTGAGCATGCAGGAAGGGAAAAACAAAATCTTAACCCATACATGCAAACCATTACCCTATGGATGATTCATAGTGGTTTTAATCCACACAAGCAACAATTCATGGTTGTCTTTTAACCCAGGCTCGATGTAATGTAAATCTTTTTATTTACTTCGAATAAATAAAAGAGTGGTGATGCATTTCGTGTTTTTTTGGTGCTTAAGTTCCCATTTGAAGTTCCTTATTATTTAGCAACAATATATCTATTTTTTTTTTCCGTTGTGTACTTTGTAGCAGGGTGTGTGGTGTAATTGTGTGTGTTTTGTAGTCAATTCCCTCTGCATTACAGTTTCATCAATTTTCTTTCTATGGAAAGTGATGCATGATCCATTGCTTTGGGGGAAAAAATGCTTATGTTCATGTGGTGTCTTGTGCATAACTAGTTATATTCGGATTAATTTTTTAATATTACATCAATTTTCCTTCCCATATGCAGTGTCAATTGAGGGAAATGGTTACAACCTCAAGTAGTGCTTTCATGTGAGCCTGCAAGGGCTCACTTGTGTGCACTAGCCTACATGGTGTGTTGATTAGGACATTGTCCTCCATTGCCAAAACATTTAGTTTGATCCACAACTAAGCTTATTAGGTCATGATCACCCCAACATTGTGTGAAATTACAAATTTAGGAGGGAAAGAGGTTCATATTGCTCATCAAAGTCTGGAGAATTGGGGACATCATAAGGACCTAAAGATATTGGATTATGGAGAGGTACAAGCTCCATTTTCAAGTCCTTCTCCCTTAACTTCCAGTTAAATTTTCCCTATTCTCTTCTAGTATGAGTCTTTTAGCTATCTTCTTCGACCCCTTTTAATGTTCAGGGACGAGCTTAGTCTCTAGTTATCTATGAAAAACCTAAATTCTATGTTGAGGCTCCCTTGCTAGCTTCTAGCTTGGAAAGGAAAACCTTCACTCTAACACATGTTCAATACCCCCAAGCCTCAGGCTCCCTTGCTCTTCCCTTTCACAACTAACCCTCTATAATTTATGTCAATTGCAATCTTCCATCAATGATGATTTTTAATAAAGAGTTTGGTCCTGAATCCAACAAGTGTGGGTACAATAAAGGTTCTTCCTCATTTGTTAAGCATTCCCCTTCTTAGAAAGTACCCCAATGCATCACTAGATCCCAATCTGAAGATATGAAAGTTGCTATGGATTTCCACTGTAAATTCTCTATGGAAATGAAATTTGAGGTTTCCCATATGGAGCAGGTAATCAAACAAAAAGGAGAGAACTTTCCAAGGGTCAATTGGAGGCTGAATTCAAGGAGTGGGTGCCAAACACTAGATTTTTCAAAACAAGGGACATCAAAATTTCCAAGCTCATCGAGCTCTACTGGATGATAAGGCCTTCATTGATGAGGTGGTGGAGGATAAAGACACCTAGTAGCAAGCCATTCTGCATAAGTTGAATGTGTTGTAAAAGAAATTTGATGTCAAGAGTGATTTATAATATTGAGATCATTCTCAATGACCCTACAACTTCCCAAGACAACTCAATGGAAGAAGTTGACCAAGTACCAACATCTACATGTACTCCTTTCATTTCTTATTATGCTAGATGATGACACCGAGGCTAAGATGGACATGCATTACTAGTAGAATCGGGAACTTGGTCCACAAGGATAACCACCCATGTTTATCTTTGTCAGAAGGATAGAGGCGTACCGGTAGCCCCCTCAAACACATGTTATATATTTTCTTTTCGATTATCAATAAGACAAATTAGACTAAGTATAGGTTCCTATATATTCTAAAAAAATGTTAGCAAATTTTTAAAGAAAAAACAATGGCCTTTTTGAATTATTGTGGTCTTGGTTTGCCAAGTGACAAGCCACATGCAATCTTGCTTGTACTTTATTTTGTGGCATATTAATAATAATACTAACTAGCTTACAAAACAAAATTACATCAAGTTTCCTAAATATTTCATGATATTTTTGTTATTTTAGATATATTAACATTTACACAAATAAAAGTGCATTTGTTTAAAATTTAAAATAAATGAAATTATATACCAAAATATCAACACATTAACAATGATAAAAATGCAAGTTTTTATAATCGTAAAATTTATTTCAAAATATCACAAAACAATAACATATTTTTTATTATCTTTAAAAAATATTATAAAACAATAAATAAAAACATATCACATATAAATTCTATATTAAAACAAGGGGAATCGTTGCAAAAGTACCTAGTCCCTACCTTAAAATTATGTTTTGTGATTTTAAAATTATATTTTGAATTATAGAGAAAATAAAGACTTTGTTACTATTCTTTAACATTATGTTTTATAGCTTTTATGTTTTGTATAAAGGAAACAAAGACTTTTTCATTATTAAGTAGAATGATTTCTACTCCCATGTTTAATTCAAAATCAATCAAACCATAACATCATGTCTCTGCCACAAATGTCCAAGAGTTCAAACCATAATGTCATTTACAATTGTTACATATTGTAGATTTTGAAATGAAATAATATCATTTGCAATTTTCCACAAAGAAGAGAGTTACCATGAAAATAAAATGATTAAAGCATTTCACAATACAACAGATTAATTAGGCTTAAGTAATTAAGGCTATATCTAATGCTTCATATCTTCAATTATTTTCAACATATGTGAAATTGAAAATAAACAAACTTACAAATAATTAAATAGTTAAATATCAATGAGCAAGTATTTGCTCACTTTCAAGGTACAAGGTTGTTGCAATTGTGGACATAAGCATGATTAATGCACTTGCAATTTTTTCAAGTGCTTT
Source organism: Picea engelmannii (assembly GCA_009831015.1). Taxonomy (NCBI): domain Eukaryota; kingdom Viridiplantae; phylum Streptophyta; class Pinopsida; order Pinales; family Pinaceae; genus Picea; species Picea engelmannii. The sequence goes on from ML780335.1 coordinate 255,160, forward strand.
AAATTTAAATTTGATAATGAAAAATTGAACCTTGCCCAATAATGAAAAACTCCTAGCTTTCCACCATTAAATCCAACCTCTTTGAGTGTAACATAAATATTATTAGTATAGATTTTAATTATTGTTTTTTCAAAATTTAAAATTGCTCAAAGTTTTATGATTATAAAATACTTGTTAGTTTTTTATTTAATAATTTCAAATTTCTGTTTTGTATTATTATTATATGGTGTAAAATCTTATAACTTTCTTGTAAATTCAACAATATAATGGTTAAACTCTAATAGAATGTGTTCTTAGTTTTTTATTTAATAATTTCAAATTTCTGCTTTTTATTATTATATGGTGAAAAAAATTTAAAATATATATATATATATATATATATATATATATATATATATATATATATAT
>ML780335.1:255707-273761 GCA_009831015.1 Picea engelmannii
ATCCATATGAATTGCAAAATGAACTTTGCATTAAGATAATCATATTGTTTTTAAAATTTAATAATAATTGTTTTCAAAGTAGATATGAATTTTGAATTTTGTTAAAAACTAACATTTATTACTGTAAATTGCAAATAGTATCATCTTTTTAATTTCATAATAATTATTTTCAAATCAATTATGATAGTTTTATTTTCTTATTATAGCTTAAGTGATTTCATGATATGTTTTTGAAATTTTGTATTTTTATTAATATTTTTCAAACCACTTATATCATGTATTACTTATATCATGTATTGATGTGTCTCCATACCATAAATACACTACATTAAATATCTTAAATGAATCATTTTAATTTAAAATAATAATCAATATATTATTAATACTATTTGAACTTTTCATTTAATTGAAAAATAATGTAATTATTTACAAACTTACTTAAAAAAACATAACAAGTAACAATTATTATTATTATCAATTATTTTTGTAATCAATCAAAATTAAAAACTTTAATAAATATATTTCACTTTAACCACAAGCCATTACAAGCCATTACTATATGAAAAAAAATACCCATTATAAAAAACATGAAAATTATATTTTCCAAATTCTCTTAACAATCAATACATGGAAATTAATGTGAACTATGTCCTCAAACCACCCTATATAAGATATTTGAATAGAAATCCGAGCACATTCCTGCCATTACATCTTTTCCACATGGTATATAAGACATTCATCATAAAAAAAAATTCCCACAATTATTCATTTTAATTGGGATTTTAGAGTTATGAACTAGTTTAATTGATAATGGAGAGAATGCCTATGATAATTTAAAATATAGAATATGCAAAATGGATAACACATGGATGCCAACACAGAGTATTGGGTAGTTTCAAGCAGGTCACCATGTCAAGGCTTTCAAGAAAAAATCGAGAATGCCAAGGACATCACTATTAAGGGGATTCTCCTCTCGAGGCTAGACTTAGGAAGTCAAGGACATCACTATTAATAATACACAAGAAATTAAAGATTTCAGCCTTCCACCATGAACAAGGCTGGAGAGTACAAATAAATTATAAAAAAAATATTATGTTACTGAAAATTATTTTTAAACTTTTCATATTTTAAATAAAAAATATTAAATTAAATTTGTAAAAATTAGTTAATCAAAATTTTTATTTTTAATTAATATTAATAATTTATTCTAAAATATATATAACAAAAATTTAAAATATATATACAAATTTATAATATAAATCTTAACTTCACCTTTAACATATATCCACTTAACTTCAAGTCACACATATTTATCCACATTTAGAGTATAAATTCTAAAATTACCTTCAACATATATCCACATTACAAACTTTTAACTTCACATTCACATATCTATCCACATCACACACTTTCATTATAAAAAAAAATTTACAAATTCTAACTTCACCTTCAACATATATCCACATTACAAACTTTTAACTTCAAACCCACATATCTATCCACATCACATCATAGACTTTCATTATAAAAGAAATTGTATGGTATATATGGATGATACAAATCATTATGGTATATATATGGATGATACAAATTATCTACATTTGGTTTTTCGATATTAATAAAAAAATAAAATGCAATTTCTAACATTTTCCAACAAATTAATTTACATTATTTAAAATATATAATGCTTTATGAATTACTTTTATACATGTTTCTCCATGTATAAGATAAAATGAAAATGAAATAAAAAGGAAGGAATCTTTTTTATTATTAAATTTAATATATTAGGTAATGTATGGTATTAGGTATTTTATTATCATAAATGTATATTAAAATATAAATTTGAATTAAACATAACATGTCTCAAAGTTTTAAAGTTCTTTTATGACTCTTCTACTTAATATTTTAATGGTTTAAAACAAAAAATTACTTAATAAAACATTGTTTGCATGACAATGGAAATGATCATCAAAAAACGAGTTTTAGGTAGATTATTGTACGGATGGAATATAAGTGTTTAAGAAACATTTAAGGATAAATGAAACAATACATGTAAATGTGAAAAGGTTAGAAGGGTGATTACAAGTTTTGAATTTGTTTTCGATAGAGATAGTGGCTCGTATAGAACGTATATAGCGGATAAACAGTAATGGCGGATGAATTGGTTTAGATTCTACTTTTTCAAGATGAACAATAATGGAGGCAAACTACAGAAGGTAACCGACAGTGGTGGCAGGAGGTAACATCGGACGAGAAATACCAATAGTTGGGAGAGGTGCCACAAAAGGTGACACTAGGGGAACTTAGAGGTGTAATGGCAAAAAAAATGAGGAAAAAACCGATAGCCACGGGAAGGAACAAAGGGCTAGTTGGTGTGAACAAAAAGGGAAGAAACCATGGAAACCAAAGAAGGTTATATGAAAAATGGTTCTAGGAGGGGATGTAGGCCTAGAGGATGCGTGCAATCTGACAATGTGTGCTTTAGTGGGGAGGTTCACATACAGAGCATCGGGTCGATAAGGTATCACAAGCTGAGTGGAGAAAACCTGGAGCCTGAAGCTAGGGTACACCCCGGAGACGATGATACTCATTAGGGGGTGGTTTTGTTTCATTTTCAAAACTCCAAAAGACTCTCAGAAAGTTTTACAAAACACCAGGGTTGTAAATGGAGGTAGTCTCATGCTTAAAAGATGGCAACTGGGCTTCGACCATTTGTCAAAGTATTTCCAGTATAAACACATATGGGTACTTCTACCGGGCTTACCTATTCAGTTCTGGAATGAAGGTGATTTTACAATCATAGGAAATGAATTGGGAAGGTCTCTATATGTTGAAGACTCGGTCCTCAAGGTAGCCGATAGGAGGATGGGGAAAGTCTTGGTGGAATTGGATATCCACAATGGGTTGTTGGAAACACTCGATATAAAGTGGAGGGGGATGATTTACAGTCAAAAGTTAGACTATCTGGGCCTTCCTTTTTGATGCACCTCTTGAAAAGAACGGGGCATATGCACAAATACTGCAAAGGATTAGTCTCGGATGAATAATTTGATACGTCATTGCACAGGGAAGCAGTCTACAGTTATTCTTCGAGGGAGGAACCTTTATGGAGTGGGGAAGGAACTCAGTCAGAGGAGGACTCCCCGAATACATAAGTGACTGAATCTTTCATAAGTAAGTTAAAACTTATCTGCCCATCTTTGTTTTTCCACCCTGACAACATTGGAGATTGAGCGTTTAAATCTCTACAAAGCATCTACCACAGAGGATACACCAGTAAATACATTTTATGAGAGTCCCATTAGGGGGTTGGAGAAGGAAGGTATCATTGATATTATTGTTGGAAGTCTGGATCCAGAAGCCTGTGAATAGACTAAAACAACTCCACAGGACTGTGTCGGGACTTTAGGGGACCCCCCTGAAGAAGATGGGTTGGGAAGTGAAACGTTGGCAGGGAGGGAGCGGGTTTCTAGAGAGAATTCTTTGGAAGCAATCTTGGAGACTTTCGTCCCTTCTTACTAGGACTTGGTTATTAAAAACCCCTTAAAAGTCTATGAAGGACGCATGATGGTATATTGTGGGAAGGAAGGAAAGACAGATAGCGAGGATGGGCCTAAGAGGAGGAGCTCAGTAAAAGATCCAACAAAGGAACACTGGATGGGGGCTTGGGGCTAGATGTATCACCTATTAAAACAAGAAGCGCAAGCATAAAATATGTAGGCAGCAATAGTTCTGAACAAATGGCTCTTGGAGGACTCAAATCCCTATCCAAAACCAAATAATGAAACTTCTTTCACTAAATATAAGGGGAGTTGGAGGGGATCCTAAAAGTGCATCCCTCCGAAGACTACTGCCGTGTATTATGCCAGATATCCTATTTTGCAAGAAACCCTGGGGGAAGGAGTGAAATCAATGGTCCTAGTTACAAAACTCTTGCCTTGTTGGTATTGTTGTGCATCTGACTCGGTGGGTCAGTCTGGGGGAGTATGTGTGGCCTATAACTTGGCTAAGATGGTCCTTCAACCTTCTGTAACTTGTGCAGGTATTCTCCTAGAAGGAAATATTCTTGAGGGCAACAGGACGGTCTCTCTATTCAACTGTTACAACTCATACACAGACATAAAATCATTATGGGATGTTGTGGTAGCTAGTGGATTGTTAGCTACCAAAAATCTAATTCTTGCAGGTGATTTAAATTTCACAGTGTTTGCATACGAAGTTTGGGGCACGAAAGCTAGAATACACCCACTAGCTCAGTTTTTCCAAGAAATTTTTCAGAACTCAGGTCTGGTAGATATTGCGCCTTTAGAGTATGTCCCGACTTGGCATAATGGGAGAGGAGGAAAAAAGAGCATAGCAAAAATACTGGACAGAGTGTTCATGTCAGAATATTTTGTCTCATCGTTCGGGAGGTACAGAACATGGGTAGCTTACCCATTCTTTTCAGATCATGATCCGATTGTGCTGCAGTTTGACGATGGACAAAGACTTATAGTTTATCCCTTCAAACTAAACCTTATTTGGTTGGAAGAGAAGGGATTTAGTGACCTAGTTGATTCAGTGTGGAAGTCTAATGAGTTCGATTCAAAAGTTCCAACCATGAGAATATTAGTAGTGAAATTAAAAGTTCTAAAACACAAAGTGAGAGGATGGGTGAAAATCCAAAAGAAAATGAGAATTCATGAGTTGGAATCTTTAGATGAGGAAATAAAGAAATCTTACTTCTCAAAAATTAGTGGGAGGGCATCGATGGATATTGATATCTACATCAAAGAGCTGGAAAGGAAAAGATAGAAATTCCTCTTAGATGAAGAAGAAACGTTGAGACAAAAAAGAAGGGCAATTTGGCTCAAGCAGGGTGATCGAAATACAAAGTTTTTTCATCAATTTTCCAGTCACGGGAAAAACCAAAATGAAATTTGGGAGATGAAGGATGAAATAGGATTAAGGCACACATGTCAGGAAGCTATTGAGTCTGAAGCTGTGATATATTTCAAAGCTTTCTACACTGGCACGAGGAAAAATACAATTGTAGATTAGATGAAAGTTGTACAACATTATCCCAGCTTCTTCTCTAAGAGAGATGTTCAAGAGCTTGAAAAGCCCTGTTCTATAGATGAAATCAAATGGGTGCTGAAGAGTTTTTCCAAGGACAAGAGCCCTGGACCGGACGTATGAACGGTGGAATTCTTTCTCAAGTTCTTTGATCTGATAGGAAATCATGTTCTGGTAGCACTAGAGGAATCAAGGAACTCTGGTTCGATGGTAAGTTCTTTAAATTCGACTTTTATAGCTCTAATTCTGAAAGTGGATAAGCCTGCGAGATTTGGGGATTTTAGACATATTTCCCTATGCAATCTAGCTTACAAAGTTATCACAAAACTCATAGGGATCATATTGAATCTGATGTTGCTTAAGGCCTTATCTTCAAAGCAGTTTGGGTTTTTAAAGGGAAGGAAAATCTTGGATGTTGTAGGTGTAGCTCAAGAATTCTTACACAACATAAAGTCCGAAAAATTGAAAGCCCTAGTTCTAAAACTGGACTTGCAAAAATCATATGACTATGTAAATTTGGACTTCCTCATGTTAGTCCTATTAAAGACGGACATTGGGATAAAGTTAACAAACTGGATTATGAGTTGTGTAACCACTCCAACTTTTGTGATTCTAGTAAATGGCGGACCTACATCTTTTTTCAAAAGTGGGTGTGGGATAATATAAAGATGTCCCTTATCACCGTTACTCTTTATTCTAGTCATGGAGGGACTCAGCCTAATGCTCAAGCAGGCACAAGCTTAAAGCAAAATCTTGGGGGTAAAAACCTCAAGACTCCTCAAGATCATTCTCCTATTGTTTGTGGACGACGTCTTGATCATGAATAAAGCATGGGCTTCAAAATGGGCAGAGATACGTTCTATCCTTACAGTCTGTTGCAGACTGTCGGGGTTGGTCATAAACCCCCTACAATATTCCATGCACTATTCATGTATCGTAGATTTTGATCTGGATTCATATAAATCTATTTTTCTTTTTAATTTCTTTGAATTGGATGCAAGGTTTCGATACTTGGGATACTTCCTCAAGCTTGCAAATTATCAGGTTGAGGACTAGAGATGGCTCCTTCAAAATTTTGAAAAAATGATTGGCACCTGGAGTCATCGTTGGCTGATGTTGGGTGGGAGATATGTCCTTGTTAAAGTAGTATTAGAAATTATATCAGTGTACTGGCTGGCCATAACAAACATACCTGTTACAGTTCTTAACAACATCAGAAAATTGATGTACAGGTTCCTTTGGTCGGGTTGTGGGGAGTTAGAACGAATCCATCTCCATAAATGGGAGGACCTAGAAAAGCCTAAGGACTATTGTGGTTGGGGTTTTAAACACTTGACATGGTTCAGTAAAGCATTGGCTGCAAACACCCTTTGGCGGTGTTTGATGAAAGAGGGCCTTTGGCATAGGGTCATATTGGATAAATACATGTAATCCTCCTCGGTGGTGTCTTGTCTCAGAAGACCCTTGACGAGATCATCAAAATCCTCAAGCATCTGGAGATGCCTCATCAAATACTACCAAGTGGTGGCACACTGGACCGCATGGAAGCCAGGATCCAGAACGTCCATTCGCTTAAGAGAAGATTCGATCCTGGGGTTGGGGAAGAGATTTATATTATCCAATGGGATCACCGACTCACTAAGGGCGAGTGGACACCACTTTCTTTATCAAGTTGCAAACTTGGACAGTCAAAGAATAGGTTCAAAGAAGTGGAAAGCAACCAGGGAGATAGGATTGGTCGAAATGGAGGCAAAAGAATGGGAGGATTTTTGCAAGGCCATGACCCATGAAGGAATTTTCCTGTCAGTTCATTTGGATGATTTAGTCTGTGCATGGAACACTTCTTCGGGGGTCATTTCAGAAAAAAAACACTTATGACACTATAACAAGCAAGATCTAGACTCGAAGTTCCTATTGGTGGCACAACTCATTATGGAAACGGGATCTGTCGCACAATCTCAAACTCTTTACTTGGTTGTTGATGGAGAACATAATCCTTACTTTGTAGAATTTACAAAGAAGAGGGTGTTAGGGTACGAGCATATGTGCTCTTTGCAAACAAAACTTAGACTCAACCCAACACATGATGATACATTGCAAATTTACACAACAGGTTTGGACAGAGATGCTGACAGCTCTTAAGATAAATTATGGTTAGACAGGATGGAACCTATAAAATCTCTTTAAGGATTGGTGTCAAAAACATCCTCTTTGGAACATGTTGCCCTCCATTATCTATTGGAATATCTAGTTGGAAAGAAACACAACAATGTTTGAGACTAGACAGACCTCCATAGACTTGGTAACTTACATAATTATGGGTTGGCTAGGGAGAATCGAGAAGAAAATGCAAACTTTAACCAAACAAAATTGCCTCCAAAGATTATTCTGGCAAGACAAGCATGTTGGTTTGATGGGGCAGCACAAAGGAGTGGGAAGATCAGCGGAGGGGGGGGCTTAATCAGGGTAAATAACAAAACAAAGTATAGGTGGATGTTGAATTGTGGTCCAGGCACTAACACCAGAGCAGAACTTTTAGGAGTGTGGGAATTGCTCTCTTTGGCTTCTCGCTTACATATATTTTATCTTCAGGTGGTTGGTGACTCAAAGATAGTAATAGACTGGTTGAACCGAAAAAGTGACATTCGGCTCTGGGATTGACCTTTTGGAAAGAGCAGATTATGGCCCTCATTCTGAACTTCATGACTATAAACTACATGCACACCTATAGATATTTCAATAGGGAGGTTGATGAGCTCTCCAAACTTTCTTTGGATTTGCAGGAAGGAAGACTAAAATACTTTCAGATGGAGGATGGACAAGAGGGTCCACCCCTATATCTATCTTTGTATTGATGAATTTACTGTAGTATATGTTTTCTAGATTTTAGTATCCAAATGGTATTTGGATCTAGGTGATGTTGTTCAGATTGACTTGGTTTCTTTATAGGCAACAGATGAAGACTCTCGTCGATGGTCTCAGAAGAGTTTTGTAGTCCCCTCATAGTTTGTTTGGGGTTGTCAGGACTAGGAGTAAAACTAGGCCTTTTGGGCGGATAGCTCCAGCCATGTAATTTTTTGTCTTTGTACAATGACTCTTTATATATATAATATATAAGTGCAATTTTTATTGTGAAAAAAGAGTTTTGAATTTGTTTTGAAGTTTGGAGTAATCTCAATGCCCTTTTATAATTTTCAAGTTAGAGTTGTTCGACAACACATGTATTCCAACAGAGGACGAACACCTTCAGTAACCACTCACACAACCAGATCAAATATCAACACACCAATGTTTTGACGTGGTAAAACCCCTACGGGGAAACATCCACGGCCCCAGCCAATGCGACCACTTTGAGGAGTTTATTAATGCAAAAGAAAAAGATTACAGAGATATTTTACAAGAGAGTTTCTCACAATCGATGATCAACAAATGACCCTCCATGTTCTTTAAATAGAGTGTTAAGCCACAGGTCAATGGTCGTTAAGATCGAGAAGAATATTAATTGTCGGATCACTCTATGTCGGGAACATATCATGACCGTTGGATTTCCTAACTACAAATGCATACTAAAGAAACACAGTTTTACCTAACGACACATTAGACCATGCAGATCTTAACTAACTCCTAAGTGTCTAAATATCCTAATATCCCCCCTTAAGAACAACTTAGGATAGGATTGAAGGATTTACAATAGTGACACAATAGGAGAAGGAAGGAAACATTAGAGCCTATCTTATCCAGGATCTTTTCATCGAAGTGACTTATAAAGAATTGTAGTAAATGAGTATAAATTAAAGTGCACCATTAAAGAAGGAAAATCTCAATAATGAAGAGACATCAACATCAAATATGAACACAAAAAACTTGATAACGGAGTTCGTCCCTGGTGAACTACACCTCCAAGTCCTGCTCTCAAATGGGTAGGCCTTTTTATTAACTCAGCAAAAGAATTTGGCAAAATACATAAGTATACCTCATTCTGGAATCAAGTTGCAGAAGTTTTGCTCAAATCAGAAAACATACAGCACCACTGAATTCGTGGTGTCGAATTACCCAAAAATGATTGTCTCCACGCCTCAATCTATCTCTGGCACTCCCAGGCCCAAGGGAAACTATGTCTCGGTTTCTGTGCCCTGCAACCTACAATAAATGCTAAGAAAAATGTCTCGTAAAGTGTGTCATTCGTACCCTCACGTGCTTCCCTCTGGTACACTAGCAGATTCACTTTTTAAATAAAAAAGGTGGCATTTTAATCAATGGAAGTTCATTGGCCTTGTGGTTGGCGGAGCATGTGTTAAGGCGTAGAATAAGGGGGAGGTCCCAGGGTCAACCCCTCAGGCTTCCCCTTTTGGGTTGTTCGTTGTAACATATCTATCTATCTATCTATCTATCTATCTATCTATCTATCTATCTATCTATCTATATATATATATAAGTGGTTGTTCCGCCAACTTTAGCAGTGGTTAGATAGATTCATTGGGTGCCAGATTTGGCAGACTCTCCAACCTTTTTATTATATATTTTTATTGAAGTTTCATTCTCGGGCCATCATTGGGTATTTTCCCACTACCATGTGGCAGCCTATGACTGGGCCACATGGCAGCCAACCATTGGGCCACGTCAACCAACTATACCATCACCTACCACGTCAGCGTACGACCTGCCATGTCAGCCTACCACATCATTTTCCACATCATATACCACATCACTGTACAGTCTGCCACGTGGTTGTATGGACTGCCATGTGGCACATTTTTACTAGTCCACGGAATGACCCAAAAAGGCCAAATATGAGTGACATGTGGCAGCCTTTGGTGCTGCCAAATCACCATACTGATGTCATCATGACATGTGTCACCTCCTGTGTGTTCCATGTATGTTGTACATATGTTGATGTCATTTGTATTGATGCTGACTCATCCCGTGTTGATTGGGCCAGCTTGACCAAACTTTGATCGTGAATATCTTTCAATCCATAACTCTATTTGACGAGTCATTTGCACTGTTGGAAATCTTGCGACGCTCTCTTCGCAATGATGCCATTTTCACTGATTTTTTAGAACTTTGAATTTTTTCCCTTTCTTTGTCTACTGAGGCCATTCTGAGCTTCCTGAGTTTCTTCTGTGAGTTCTAAGTTGTCCTTAGTCTTCTTTGGATCCTTTTTGGATTACGCCTTCCCATTGAGAGCCTTTTGGACCACCAAAATCTTTCATCATTCAATAGATAAGTGAAGGGAAGAGTTCCCTCACCTTGTCCTTCTCAATCCACTTTTTCTTTCTTGTATGTGTGCCCTTTAAGCCTACTCGAAGATAATCAACATCACCCTTGCGTGAAGTCCTCGTCCTTCTATCCAGGATGATATCTTCCTTTAACTCATCCAAGTACTCAAGAGAAAACTCATCAATTGAAGGTATTGAAACTTCCTCATCTTGATCCATGATCATGGGAGGCTCAAAAAGTTTCAAGTTCTCTACATTTACAATTGAGTAAATCTGCATATAAGGTGGAAGATCTAGATGAAAAGAATTGGTACCACTTTTCTCCAAAATAGTGAAGGGTCCATAATGAATGGGCTTGAGTTTCTTGCCTTCACCCTTCAATATCTCCTTGCTGATGTGAAGCCATACCTAGTCTCCAACCTGGAACTGATGATCAACCCTGTGTTTGTCATGCCGAGCTTTATACTGTGCTTGACTTTTCTCCAACTGTTCCATGACTGCTTGGTGTACCTGTTGGATCCTCTAGATGAACTTGCAGGCTCTGTCTTCATTTGTTTCTTCATTTGAATCGACATCTCTCCCGTACATCAAGTCGAAAGGAACTTTAGGTAGGTACCCAAAACATGTCTCAAAAGGTGAGCACTAAGTGGAGGAATGTAAGGCTCGATTGTAAGCATGTTGTACATAGGGTATATGTTCATCCCATAACTTGGGATTCTTGCTGCAATAGCCTCGAAGTAAAAGTACCACTATTTGGTTTACAACCTTTGTCTTTTCATCGGTCTATGTATGGAAAGCAGTGCTCCTCTTCAACCTGGTGTCCATCATTCTCCACAAGCTTGTCCAAAAATCCCCAAGGAATCAAGTATATCGATTTGAGATAATGGATGCGAGTAACCCAAAGTGAACCCAAACATATTGAAAGAAGAGATTAGCAGTCTGATCAACAATGATCTACTTTTTACATGGCATTAAGATACACATCTTGTTGAACCTATCCACTACTACATACAAATAGTCATGAGCCCCTTTCGACATTGGTAAAACCCCTACAAAATCCATGGAGATACTTTCCCATGGATGGGATGGAACAAGTAGTGGTGAGTATAGCCCCAATTTTCTATTAGTGGGCTTACAAGTAGAACACATCACACACCCCTTTACATATTTAGTTACAATTGCTTTCATTTGAGGCCAGTAACAAAACCTATGTAAATGAGCCATAGTTTTTCTTACCCCAAAATTCCCAGACACAAGAGAAGTGTGGGCTTCTCGTATTACATGGACTCGTTCACTTGTAGGAATACATAACTTTCCAAGATGGTAGAGTAGTTTTCCCTGTAGACAATAGTTCTCTATCTATGCACCATGGGTTAGCTTATCATGTACTTCTTTAAAATATTCATTAGTGGCATATTGTTCATCATAGCTATCATGAGATAAAGAAATATTCTTCAAAATAATAGAAGCAGCAATAGGAGGTCTTGAAAGCATATCAAGTACCTTGTTACTTGTACCCTTTTTGTACTTGATTACCAAATGAAATTCTTGTAGGAAACCCATCCATCTGTAGTGTCGAGATTGTTGCAGTTTGGTGTGTGCTTGGAGATACTGTAAGGGTTGGTGATCTGTATGTATGATTGTTTCCTTCCCTAACAAGTAGTGCTTCCATTTCTTTACGCTTTGAACTAATACATACAACTCTTTATCATATGTAGGATAGTTAACAACAACTTGGTTAAAAGTTTCAGAGTGGTAACAGATAGGCTTACGATATTGCATCAATACTACACGCATGACGTATTTGTTGGAATATGTCTCGATCTCAAAGGGTTGTTGAAGATTCGAAAGTGCTAACACTGGTGCGGTATTGATCTTTTCCTTCAAAGTGTCAAAAGTTTTTTCTTGCTTTCCTCCCCACTGAAAAGTGTTCTTCACACTGGTTAAGGTATGCAAAGGACCTGCTATGAAGGAGAAGTTTGAAATGAACCTCCTCCAATACTGGGCTGCACCTAAGAAGCTTTGTATCTTGGTTACACTTTTGGGCTTAGGCCAATTTACAATTACATCAATCTTGGAAGGATCAATTTTTAATTGTCCTCCTCCTACAATATGACCTAAGTACATAAGTGCAGTCTTACCAAATTCACATTTGGACAATTTTACATACAATTTTTCCCTTTGCAAAGTATCCAATACTTTCTTTACATGCCTCACATGTTCATCCCAAGTCCCGCTAAAAATAAGAATCTCGTTTAAATATACAATCACAAAATCATCTAAAAAAGGCCTGAATACATCATTAATCACACACTTGAAATTTGTCAGAGCATTACAAAGCCCAAACGACATAACTAACCACTCAAACAATCCATGTTTGGTTTTAAAGGCATTCTTCCATGCATCCTGTTCTGCAACCTTGATCTGATGGTATCCATTGCGCAAATCCAACTTAGTGAAATAAACAACATTCTTTAACTGATAAAGTGAATCATCTATACGAGGAAGAGGGTGTCGATTTTTAACTGTGATTTTATTTAAGGCCCAGTAATCGACACACATTCGCCATGTGCCATCTTTCTTTAGCACCATCACGATTGAAGAACCACAAGGAGATGAGCTGGGCCTGATGAACCCTTGATCCAATAAGCCATGTACCTACTTCTTGATCTCTGTCATCTCCGGAACTAACATCATGTACATGCCCACATTAGGAAGAGGAGAATCTCGTTGAAGATGTATTTCATGTATTTCCCTCTTAGGAGGTAATCCATCCGGTTCCTAAAAAATATCATCATACTTAGCAACAATATCAATTAATTCTTTCTTATGAGAAGGATCAAATCCTTGGAAAGTGTTGGATGTTCCGACATCTTTCTCCCTTACGACCATGAGTACATATCTCTTATTAGTGTTTATGAGTCTCTTCATTTGTCCTGCACTAACAAGTGTTGTGTTTACCCTCATGCTGTGAGTTCTAACAATATATTCCACTCCCCCCTTAGTAAGGTGGTATGTGTTCTCATGACGAAAGAAGACTGCTTTTCTATCATAAAGATAAGGACTCCCCAACACTATGCCACATATATCAAGTGATACAACATCCAAATCTACTTCATCAATCAACTTTGAAGCAATAGAAAATCTGACCCTACATTGTTTGGTGACATTAAGTTTTACTTTATCACATACCCAACCAAGAGGATAAGGCTTTGGATGTGGTTTCGTTTCAAGACCCATCTTTTTGACAAGTGCTTTAGATATCAAGTTTACTTGGGAACCCAGATCAAACAATGCATCTATCTTAGTGTGTTTAGATACAACTCTTATGTGAAATAATTCATTCCTCTTTCTTTCATCATCATGAGATTAATTATTGGAATTTGAACCAACATGAAGTGAATCTTTACCTTGTACTCCTACCACTATGATCTTTCCTTCGTCACCTGAATCGGAACCAAGATCTTGTTGTACTATAGCAACGGTTTTTTTCTTCCCCTTTCCACCGAATTGTTTCAGTCTCTTCTCTGGATGTAGTTTCCAACAATGTTCATCATCGTGACCACTTTTCTTCCAATGAGTGCAAGATGGATTTCCTTCTTCTCTCTTTATTGTGGCAGTCTTCTTGTCCTTCCTTTTAAACTTCTTAAATGGCTTATGTGGTATATTGGAAGGTTTCTTTGTGGGATCTTCTTGAACATGCTTTCCCTTGTTCTCAAGGTGAGTGGCTTGCACACAAACTTCATCAGACTGGTGGGGTTAAACAATAGCAAAGTATGATGAATATAACTGTGAAGTATGCCAATATACTTCATTAAAGTTTCAGAAGAATCCAAAGGAATGTTTAATGCACGAGTTTTCTTCCTAAATTCTTCTGTGAAACTTTGTATAGTTTGACCTTTACTTTGTCTTAAATTTTTCCATTTCGTCATTGCTTTATGTAAATAATCCAATGTATAAAATTGATTCCTTATCGCTAATTTAAATTCCGACCATGAGGAAAGAAGATTACCACACTTACTTATGTCCTGGAATTTTCTCTCCCACCATACGAGAGTGGTGCCTTACAACCAAAGAGAAGCCAGTTGCACTTTAACTTCCTCTTCATCAATATGTTGAACACGACAATATACTTCAACCTGTCGGATCCAATTATCTAGCTTTTCAGGATTAGCATCTCCATTAAGCATAGGTAAATAAATTTTACATCAATCTTTAATAATGGTTTCTTAAAAGAGGCTTTATGGATAGAATGATGAGAATGATGAGAATTCTCAGAGGAAGAAGAAATAGAACTTGATGGCGAAGATGGAGGCTCAGGAGGATCTCCTCCAACCCCTTGATTTACTGAAGCATCATCATCAAATCGTGCTTCATTTTTCTTCCCTTTCTTCTTCATCCTCTTCTCATAGTCTCCATACATTTGTTCGACCATTTCTGACATTCGATAAAATACCATATGGAAGTTTTTCTCCTGTTCATCACGCTAGTCCTCCTCTGCCATTTTCTTCCTCCGGGATGCACGGCCAAATTCGGGATTGAAAGTATTAAGAGTTCCTTCACCCTTATTATGCTTGGCCCTAGTAATCATTCGCACTCAACAATTCAATTCAAATATGACTGCTCTAATACCAACATGATCCAGGATCTTTTCATTGAAGTGACTTATAAAGAATTGCATTAAATGAGCATAAATTAAAGTGCACCATTAAAGAAGGAAAAGCTCAATAATGAAGAGACATAAGCATCAAATATGAACACAAAAAACTTGATAATGGATTTCATCGCTGGTGGACTACGTCTCCGGGTCCTTCTCCCAAATGGGTAGGCCTTTTTATTAACTCAGCAAAAGCATTTGGCAAAATACATAAGTATACCTCATTCTGGAATCAAGCTGCATAAGTTTTTCTCAAATAAGAAAACAGACAACACAATTGAATTCGTGGCATCAAATTACCCAAAAATGACTATCTCCATGCCTCAATCCGACTATGGCACTCCTAGGCCCAAGAGAAACTCTGTCTCGGTTTCCATGCCCTGCAACCTGCAATAAATGCTAAGAAAAATGTCTTGTAAAGCATGTCGGTCGTACCCTCACGTGCCTCCCCCTGGTACACTGGTAGATTCACTTTTTAAATAAAAAAAGGCGGCTTTGTAATCAATGAAAGGTCGTTGGCCTTGTGGTTGGCAGAGCATGTGTTAAGGCGTAAAACAAGGGGGAGGTCTCGAGGTCGAGCTCCCAGGCCTCCCCTTTTGGGTTGCTTGTAGTACCATATATATATATATATATATATATATTTTAAAGGTGGTTGTTCCACCAACTTTAGCAATGGTTAGATAGATCCATTGGGCGCTAAATTTGGCGAGGTCCCGCCAGATTTAGCGAGGTCGCCAACCTTTTTATTATATATTTTTTTGGAATTTCATTCTCAAGCTGTCATTGAGCATTTTCCCACTGCCACGTGCTAGCCCATGACTGGTCCACGTCAACCAATTGTATAATCACCTACCACGTCACCGTATGGTCTACCACATGGTTGTATGGACTGCCACATGGCACATTTTTACTAGTCCACGGAATGACCCTAAAAGGCCAAATATGAGTGACACATGGAAGCCTCTGGTGCTTCCACGTCACCATGTTGACGTCAACATGAAATGTGTCTCCTCCTCTGTGTGCCACGTATGGTGACATCATCTGTACTGATGCTAACATCAGCTGTACAAATTTTGACTCATCCCCTACTCAATGGGCTAGGTTGACCAAAATTTGACCGCGAATATCTTTCGATCCGTAAATCCGTTTGACAATCCATTTGCATCATTGGAAATATTGTGACACGCTCTTTGTGATGATGCCATTTTTACCAAGTTATGAGAACTTTGAATTTTTTCCTTTTCTTTGTCTGTTGAGGCCATTCTGAGCTTCCTGAGTTGCTTCTGTGAGTTCTGAGTTGTCCTTAGTCTTCTATGGATCCTTTCTGGATCAATATCCCACCTTGATGACAACTTCATGAACTCCTAACATAGATCGAAGCTTGGAAAACTTCGCTTCTGTAAGAGACTTTGTGAAAATGTCTACAACTTAATCTTCTGTAGGGCAAAAGAGCACTTCAATAACTTAGTCAACAATGAGATTTCTTATGAAGTGCATGTGTAGCTCGATGTGTTTGTTGTCCTGATGTTGAACTAGGTCTTTGGTGAGCTTGATGGCACTATGATTGTCACACCAAAGTTTGGTCGAATGTTGTTGCTAGAATCCAAACTCTGAAAGAATCTGTCAAAGCCATAAGGCTTCATGACTTGCATTTACCATTGCTCAATACTCTTCTTTTGCTGAAGAAAGTGCAATAGCATGTTGTTTCTTACAGGCCCAAGTGACAGGTCCTGAACCAAGGCTGAAAACATAACCTGGAGTATAATTTTGAACATCAGGGTTATCATCCCAATCTGAATCAGTGAAACCAACCAATAAAGGAGCCCCCCCCTTAACTGTAATGTATCCCAAACTGAATTGTACCACAGACATAGCGAAGTATCCTTTTAGTTGTTTTCCAATGGCTTTCATGGGGTGTTTGCATATACCGGGCAATAAGACCAACAAAAAAAGAAAGACCAGGACGAGTATGAGTCAAGTATAAGAGGCTACCAACTAACTGAAGATACAAGGTGGAATAAACTTCGGGAGAAGTACAGGTGGCAGAAAGCTTGACTCCAAATTGGAAGGGAGAAGGGATTGGTTTACAATCGTCCATGTGAAAGTGATGAAGAAGGTCACGAGCATACTTAGATTGGGAAATAAAAATTCCTTCATTGGTTTGAAAAACTTGGAGGCCAAGGAAATAGTGCAAAAAGCCTAAGTCTGTCATTTCAAATTTCTTCTTAAGACTGGTTTTCAGATGGTTTAAAAGTTTTGAGTCACTACCAGTAACGATAAGGTCATCAAAATAAAGGACAAGGATTATGAGATGGCTTCCTACTTTCTTGGTATAGACACTAGGATCAGAATGGCATCTAGAGAATCCAATGGTAATAAGAAAGTTGTCCATTTTGGCATACCAATCTCAGGGAGCTTTCTTAAGACCATAAAGAGATTTCTTAAGGAGACAAACAAGGCTAGAGTCATTATGGACATAGCCAGGAGGTTGTTCCATGTACATTTCTTCTTGCAAATATCCATGCAAGGAGGCAAATTTAACATCCATCTGAGGGACCTCTCATTTATGTGAGGCAGCAAGGGAAAGAACAAGGCAGATATAATTCATTTTGGCTATAGGGGCAAAGGTTTCATTATAGTCAAATCCTTCAACTTGGGAAAATCCTTTGGCAACTAACCAAGCCTTGTGTCTTTCAATACTTCCATCTTATGCATACTTAGTTCTATAGACCCATTTACATATGACAAGTCTTCTTCCTTTTGGAATAGGTACAAGATCCCAAGTATTGTTTTCCATTAAAGAATGATACTCTTCATTCATTGTTGTATCACAATATGGATTACCTAAAACTTCTGCAAATGTCTCTGGATCATGAGTCTTTGAAACTTGAGCCAAAAGAGAAGAGGCTCGTTGGAACCATGTGTTGGAAATACTAAAGACAACTGAGAGGGGGGGGTGAATCAGTTGTATGTGAGCTTAAACAATTTTAAGTCTGTTAAAACATTATTAATCTTTCTTCATGTGTCATTAACAACATACAACAAATGGACAGTAAAAGTAAAGATCATCAGTCACACATAAAATACACCCAGAGACAGTTTTTCACGAGGAAACCCATAAAG
>ML780335.1:280505-312848 GCA_009831015.1 Picea engelmannii
ACCCAAGGCCATTAAATATGTTCTCATTCTAATCTTCCAGAAGGCAAAATTTGTTCCATCAAACAGAGGGGGCTTAGAGGCTAAAGTCCCTTCATGAATTGTCATGTTTAAGCTTACAGATCTACCTTTAAATAAAAGGAACCTGGCTCTGATACCAATTGTTGGAAATACTAAAGACAACTGAGAGGGGGGGGTGAATCAGTTGTATGTGAGCTTAAACAATTTTAAGTCTGTTAAAACATTATTAATCTTTCTTCATGTGTCATTAAAAACATACAGCAAATGGACAGTAAAAGTAAAGATCATCAGTCACACATAAAATACACCCAGAGACAGTTTTTCACGAGGAAACCCATAAAGGGAGAAAACCTCTTCTTCTTCTTCGAAATGATAGGCAATCTTTTTTTGTTCTGTACATCATTTACAATTGAGCACCAACTCAATGTAAGACTGCTACCTCTGTTTTACAAGCTGCAACTTGTTTGAGAGATCCAACTCTCTGGTTTCTCTAGCACCTACTAGAAGGAAGCACCAACTCCCTGAGTACTCCAGCACCAACTGGATGGAAGCACCAACTTCCTGAAAATTTCAGCACCAACTGGATGGAAGCACCAACTTCCTGAAAATTTCAGCACCAACTGGATGGAAGCACCAACTTCCAGTTACACAGGCTCCTACCTGCATAACAGAGAACACCAGTTCTCCCTAGCACCACCCTGCCACCCTGGTTTCTCTGGCTGCAACCAGATGGAAGCTACAACTTCCTATGTTCAAGCACCCACTTGAACTTCTGAGGACTACGGTCCTTTCGAGCACCTCCCAACCTCCCTAGCACATCAAATAATGAATACACAGACAACTTATGCGGATAAATCACTTCTTACCATTCTTTTTCTGTTATGTAATTCTTCTCTTTCTCTGTCCACCCAACAAGTCTCCTCTGCATCACATTGTTCTGTCATTCTTCTCTTCATCTGCTTGCTCTATCGTTCTGCTCTGCTTCTTCTCTATCATTCTGCTCTGCTTCTGCTCTTTATTTCATCACATTCTGGACCTCATCAATTATCTCCCACCACACATGTCCTTCTTACTGTTTTATTATTTTTCCCTTCAGAACAGCCAACTCAATTCAGTCTCATTCAATTCTTTTATGCAAGCTACATTAACGATTCCACTTCCCCTTCCATTCGGTAATACAGGGACATCTGTCTTGGCACTTGAAACGCTAACCGATTTTTCATCATCAGTCTGTTTCTCTTAACCGATTCATAACTGAAGCGTTAATGGGTGAGGAAGAACAACAACCCTCCGATTAGTTTCAAACTTTATCTGCACCGTTAGATAGTCTTTATAATTCTTTCCTTTTTAAATTGGGTTTCGGCAAAGTTCTTTTCATTTGTAAATCCTGATACACAAAATTCCATATATGGGTCGAATCAACGATCCAGATGTAATTTTGGCTCAACGGATATGATTAATTCGCGATATCGCATATCGCGATTTCGCAACTCATGTTGCAATCCTTACCATATCCTGATTCACGAAACTCCGACGTAGAGTTTGATCAACGGTCCAGGTGCGATCTTGTTTCAATGGTTACGATCATATCGCGATATCGCGTATCACGATTTTGACATTTCTAATGTTGCAAGTCCTTGTCACTTTCAAATCGCGATCCCCGAAACTCCTATGAGAGGTCAGATCAACGATCCTGATCATTTCTGGATCTAACGGTCTGGATTAGATCTCGCGATTTGCACATCGCGATTACTCCCACTTCCCTTGTACTTTAAAGGGCGCGCAGATTATATTTGATCTGACGATGATCGAGTCTTCCACTTGGATCTAACGGTCACTGAGTCATCTCCACAACCATAATTGTACTCACACTCTATGCAAAGATTCAACGGTCCAAATCACTACTAGCTCGACGGCTGCGATCAAATCGCGAAATTGCATATCGCGATTTCGGAGTTTTCGTTGTAATTGAACACGGGACTCGTGAAACTCTTATTCCCGATTCCCCGATGGGAAAAACTCCGACAGCGCCCGATCCTTTTCCACTTGTCCTTGTGAATGGACGCTCCCTATTCCTTCGGGATTTCACCTCTGCACAGTAGAACTTAACCCCTGCACTTAACCTCTGCGCAACTTCTGCAGATCTGACGGCTATCGGCCTTTCGGGAAATTTGAATGGGATCCAACGGTCACTGGATCTCTGTCTTCCTTTTTCTCTGTAAGCTTTTGTTGCGCGCGTTTTCTTCAATGTTATTCCTCCTGAGCTTTTACGTCCGAATCCCCAAGAAGTTTTATCCTTCTTATCCTACCATCTCCACTGTTGCAATTAATGACAACAACCATCAACACACATTCGTTGCTTGTTCAATATTTTCCAACACCATGAACATGTCCGACATTGATATGAAGGATCGGCGACAAGATCACCAACTGCTTCTCGTGTTGAACAGACCCATCTAGTAAGCAGTGGAGATGGAGCTGGTGATGATTCAGGTTCAAAGGACTCATCTGGAGGAAGGTGAGCAAGAGGAGGTGTATTTTCATCCTCACTGCCATCATCTGAAGAAGAAACCAAAATAGGAACAAAATAAGGCACAAACGTCGAAGATGGCTCACAAGCCGAAGAACGCACAAACGTCGAATTAGGCTTGCAGGCCAAAGAAGGCACAAACGCCGAATTAAGCTTGCATGCCAAGATATTTTCATCAAATTTAACATCTCTTCTAATAATAATTTCATTACAATGTGGTTGAAGAAGTTTATAACCTTTGACATCTTCAGAATAACCAACAAATATACACTTCTCACTTTTAGGCTGCAATGTTTTCCTTTTCTCATCAGGAATGTGAGCCCATGCTATAATGAAAAATACACGGAAGTGACTTACATCTGGTTTAATTTTAGTCCAAGCTTCTTCCAGTGTTATATTTTTAAGAGCCTTTGTGGGAGTGCGATTTACTATTAAATTGCACTGTTGATGGCTTGCGCCCAATACTTTAGACTTAATCCCTTAGATTGGATCATACAATTAGCCATTTCTTTTAATGTGTGGTTATTTCTCTTAGCAACACCATTTTGTTGTGGTGTATATGGAACAGTGTGTTGCATTTGGATGCCCTGTGTAGTGCAGTAACTGGTAAAATTATTGTTCACATATTCGCCTCCATTATATGTTCTTAACCTTTGAATTTATGTCCAAATTGATTTTCTACAAGGGCCTTGTAGACCAAAAACTTGTCAAAAACTTTTCTCCTAAGTTTTAAGAAGTAAACCCAAGTACGTTTGGAAAACTCATCAATGAAAGTTAAGAAATACTTGCACCCAAAAAAGAAGGAGAAGAAAGTGGACTACACAAATCACTGTGAATAAGCTACAAAGGGCCCGAGGCATGCTAGGAGGCACGTTTGTCAAAATTGTCCTGATAATGTTTGTCAAGAACACAACCGACACAAACACCACCTCTGCATGAAACAAGAGGAAGACCAGTCACCATATGTTGATTACATAGTTGTTGCAATGAGCGATAGTTTAGATGACCAAACCGCTCATGCCAAAGTTTTCTCAAGTCATTGCTATGAGCAACAAAAACTGATGAAAAAGATGATGACCCAAAGTTTTCAAACTTGTACAACCTAGTAATATCATTAGTAATTCCAGTTGCAAGAACATTCTTAGGATCTTTTAGATCCTTGATTACAACTTGGTGAGGTGAAAACTCAACGGTTTTACCTTCACCTGAATGAGTGATTTGATATACTGATAGAAGGTTACAAGAAAGACTTGGAACACATAATACATAATTGAAATGACCATTTTCTAATTGAATTGTTCCAGGTCCTACAACATCGAGAGATCTATCATCACCAACAAACATTTTCTTGGTGTTACATTCATTTAGAGCAAAAAATATGTCTTTATCCTTAGCCATATGATAATATGCTTTAGAATCAATAAGCCACTTATCAGAAGAAGAAGTAGAAGTTGTATTGAAGGAGAAACCAGAAGCAGAAAGTGCATGTCCATGAGAAGAATAAGAATAAGTAGAATCAATATTGATGTTGTGCTTCATCATCGCTTCTTCTAAAGATACCATCTTCTTGAAACATCTGGACTCATCATGACCATCTTTATCACAAAAGTTGTAATGTTTGACAATCTTCTTATTTTTATATTTTGCTCATTTGTCACCATTAGGAGCGGAAGTTGTTTGAGTGGGTTTGGGACCCTTATGTTGCTTGTTGTTGTGGTGAGAATGTTGCTTCTTGGGATTCTTGGGTTTATCTTTCTAATGGACGACTAAGACTTTGTTGGAGGTACCTGCAATGTTGATCACTCCAAGTTGTACAAACTTATCTTGATCTCTAATCAAAGCATCACAAAAGGACTCAAGAGTGGGTTTTTGATAAGTTGTCCCTAGAGACTCTTTCGTGGCATAAAAGGTAGATACAAACACAAAATATGCACTACATAACTTAGAAAGAATAAGATAGATGCAACACTCTTCATCCATCTTTATCTTACATTCTTCATATAATTTTCTGAGTGTTTTAAACTTAGATAGATAGTCTTCAATGCAAGAAAAATCACTTGGACTTAAAGTCAACACTTGATTTTCTCACTGTTGTGCTCGAATAATATTGTTTTACCAAACACAGATTCAATATTTTCCCAAGCTTCATTGAGTTTATCAATTTGTTGAAGGTGGAACCTTAAATCGGGAGAGATGGATATTTTGATTAGTCCATGTGCTTCGTCATTCCTATTAGCCCATTTGACTTTCTTATCAACATCAATAGGTTTTGTTTCATTTCCCAAGGTAATCTGGTACAAGCCTTTACTTCTTAATAAATCCTCCATATGAGATTTCCATTGGAAGTAGTTGGTGCTGGTAAGCAACATATTAATTGAAGAAGACATATTAAATATGTAGATATTGTGGATTTAAAAACTAAAACAGATGATCTTGATGGAAAGATCTTGAAAAATTAGGCGATTTAAAAAAAAACGGTACTGAAAACGGACTTTAGATGTGAAAGTTATACCCTTTTAAAAAAAAGGCATAAACGGTAACCAAAGGACCACATGATGGTGTAAGTTGTTTTATGAAGTGACCCACTTTTATAAAAGGAAGTGGGGATCACTTTTACAATGAAGTTACTTTATAAAAGAAAAACTGCATGCAAAATAAACAAGTGCAGCAGACTGCGATACACTGCCTCCTAAGATAATAAAATAAATTTACAAGTTTAACCGTATGCCAAATCACGTCTGCAAAAAAATGGATGTGATTCTGCCCCACCAATGCCAGCAAGCTGCCCGAACAAGCTTGCCACCAGATCCATTGGGTTTCTGACACCGTAACTATCAATTAACTTACCAAAATAATTAAAAATGGTTTCATAACTACACATTTGGAAAAATAAGAAAATAAAATAAAATAAAAAGTTGTATTTCATAGGTCAATGGTAACTTACCAAAAGAATTAAAAATGGTTTCATAACTACACATTTGGAAAAATAAGAAAAGAAAATTAAAAAAAGAGTCTTATTTCATAGTTCAATGGATTCATTTCACTTGACTTGGTTTATATAGAATTGATGGGTAAAGTGTCTCCATTCAATGTGTTTTGGGAGTTGTGAAAGGGTTAATTCAATATGAACATATGTATGGTTTTTATTTTATATTTGTTATAAAATTATTTTTTCAATAGAGTTGTACCTTATAAGAAAGTGACACTCATATATAGTCATGTCAAAATTAATTTCAAACCTCGAATGAAGTGAAGGTTGCAATAACACCATCAATTTATTGACCAATCATAGGTCATAAAAATACTAATTTTATTATATTGAAAAATATTTTTTTTATTTGTTATGTTCAACATTAAAATTTATACATATTTTTTAAGTCAACATAAAATTAATATGAATGTCAATGCTAACTCATTGTTATATACTACCTCCGTGCCTCCGGCAGTATAATAACTCTAAAATAAAATATTAAAGCTACTTATAGTGATTCACTTTTATACTTGAAGTGAAATACATTTTACAATGGAGCATGAAATTTAAAAAAAAATAGTAACAAAAATAAAGACTTAAACTCAAGACCTCTTACTCAATAAGGAAACTTTTAACCAAGTGGGATAACAAAACATATTGTATTGTTTAGCAAGAGGATTGTTGTTGTTGAAGATGGCCTTGGAGAGCGTGTTAAAAAAAGCGTTTTTCACACAAGAATTTGTTTTCGCTTCTCAATGACAACAAGGGTTAGATCTCAGTTAGCTTACTTGAAAAATGCACATTTTCCTATTTGTTTCTAATTTACTGAGATCACACAGGGCGCAGGGTAAAGATCATACACAAATCTAAAAGAGTAGCAACTTGGAAACAAACAATATAAAATCTAAATAATACTCTGCAAAAAATTTAAAAAGGGTGTATTCAGTATTTATACCTCCAGATCTAGATGAAATGGCCATATCTTGGGCAAAAAAAAACATTTTCGAGTGAAACGAGAAGTGTTCCTAAATGAAACGAGCGCTCCAAACGCAATGGAATAGTCCTCTTAGCCCATAAACATATGTAAATGGTAGAAAACATAGATGAGACAACTCGACTTCATGATCTCGATCTACAACATGAGCGGGTCTTCAAACAGGCTCTGATACCATGTTTGACAACACAGGTATTCCAACAGAGGACGAACACCTTCACTAACCACTCACACAACCATATCAAATATCAACACACTGATGTTTTGACATGGTAAAACCCCTACGAGAAAACAACCACGACCCTAGCCAACACAACCCCTTGGAGCAGTTTATTAATGCAAAAGAAGAAGATTACAAAAAGATTTTCTCACAATCGATCATCAACAAATGACCCTCCATGCTCTTTAAATAGAGATCATGGACCAATTGGGTGTTAAGCCAGAGATCAATGGCCGTTAAGATCGAGGAGAATATGAACCGTCAGATCACTCTATGTCGGGAACATATCGTGACTGTAGGTTTTCCTAACTACAAATGCATACTAAAGAAACACACTTTTACCTAACGACACATTAGACCAAGTAGATCTTAACTAACTCCTAAGTGTATAAATATCCTAACAAAAGTCATTCCTATAAAGCATCAAATCTATAGCTTAAAGATTTGAAGTAATTTAGGTGCTTTTTTATAGTTTTTATTTTAAAGTTATTCTTAAGAATGGTCAAATATATAGCTTCTGTAGGTATCAAGAATATTTCCAAATCTAACTGTTATGGGTGCATGGGACTTGCCTTGTCATAAAAGGCAGAAAGCAATGACCCAACTAGCATAAGCGATGGATACAATGGAAATGCGAGGTGATGTAGTGCTCTAATCTTTTCAACACTTTGTACGTGAGACACTAGACACGTAGAACACCTTGTATGCGAGACACGAGATACGTAGCACATGAGTAGAGAAGCTCCACCACTTAATCCTTCATTAAATTGTGTTCTTTTACGGGTCTGTAATATTTGTCATAGTGTAAATTCATTGTGCAACAATGCCTCTTGCACAAGAAACTGCCTTGCTCCATTCGTAAGGTCTTTGATGAAGAATTATGTACGTAATTTCTCCCTAGCTTCCTATTTATGGTATTTATTTTCAGGTGCCCATTTGAGGTTAATCAAGATATAGCAAAATGGAACCCTATTTCCATGTGGAATGTTTTCTATATGT
This sequence comes from Picea engelmannii, assembly GCA_009831015.1. Classification (NCBI taxonomy): domain Eukaryota; kingdom Viridiplantae; phylum Streptophyta; class Pinopsida; order Pinales; family Pinaceae; genus Picea; species Picea engelmannii. The sequence goes on from ML780335.1 coordinate 288,238, forward strand.
GGATTTTGTTTCATTTTGGAGAGACTACTATAATAATGCAATGTTTAGTTCACAAAATTTATGGCAGAAATTGAATTTCAGCGTGGTAAAACTTAGATGTAGAAAATTTATGGTAGAAATTGAATTTCAATGCGATAAAAATTAGATGTAGAAAACATACAATGAGGTGTGAAAGTTCTAGAGAGAATTCTGTAGAAAGCAAAGGAAAAAGTTCTCATGGGATAGCTTCGACATGGAATTGATAGAAAACATTAGCTCATCGAACACAATGAATTTATTGGGTTCAAGTCTAACTGACTTTGATGTCAAGGGTTTTGGAAGAGATGTTGAAGTGCTAGAGCAGGATTTAGAAGGGTGTAAATTTGATTATAAAGGCGAGAGGCCTCCTTTGGAGGCAATGAGAGAGTTGCTTCAAAGTTCTTTCAAAGACCTGGAAGAAAAAAAAGCTCAACATAACAACTCTATTTTTTAGGAAAAGGCTCGGAATATTTCTGACGCAGCAATTGCGATGAGGGACAAGGCCTTAGAATCCCGGAACGAAGCCGATGAAACAACGACCATGATTAAGGTTAGTGGCTAATACTCCATATTTTTCTAATTTCCTAATTCAAAACCAATAATCACCTAAAGTTTATATTAATTGAAATATTATATAAACTTTGTTGTAAAAGTATAGAAAATATTTACAAATCTAGACATTTATACAAAATTCTGGTTGATATTTTGAAAATAATAAAGATTTTCCACTTTTGCACTAAAATTATGTGAAGTCCTTAAAAATTTAAAATTTTTCACTTCTATTGCAACATTTGTTTATACTCCCTAAGATTTTCCTTGGTTCAAGTTTTGATTATTGAGGAAGTGGAAGCATAAGAAGTTGTTACTAACCTGTGTTTAACAATGTCAATAGTCACTGTAGAAGTAGATATCAAGGCATCCTTCTTAGCCTCTTCCACAACACCACAACACCTACAATATTGTTTGCAGTTTACAGTGAAATTGATTCATTCAAAAACTTAATTGGAGAAAACATACAAGGAAAATAAAGAGAAACATACAAGGAAAATTAAAAAATATTCACAAAACGCATTTCCCTTTTACTGTTATGAAAATATTTTAGCTAGCCTTGTACTGCTTCACTAAATTTCTTAATACACGACTTGCTAAGTTATTTAATCACTTCATTAGGTTCTCATTAATATTCTGTGTGGCCATTGATAGTCTTTTAACACTAGTGCATATACCTAGACACAATAAGATGAATACTTGTAAAAAAAATAGTGAAAGAGTGGTTACTACCTTACAAAACAACCTACTCATAAAAGGAATTCAATGCAACACCAAAAACAAATTCTCCTTAGATTACATTAACTTTCCTTTGAATGCTTCTCATGACTTTAGGATTTATCTCTACGCTCTTCATTACATTCTTAGGCTCGCACTTGCCTTCCATGTGATCAATGAGGATTTTCCCACCTTTTTGGACGTTATACAAATAAGCATTGCTATGAAAGAGAAATCCCTTCCCGTACTACTGTGTGCCCGCAACTATTACCTTAGCTACAACGCTATTTCCCACAGTTATTTCCTTAGCTACAACGCTATTGTAGCCTTTGCCAATGGATCGTGAAGAGTCTGTCTTACTAAAATAGAATCACTAAATTGGCCTTGTTGCTCAAGCAATTTGTTCAAAAAATCCAAATTGTAGGAATTTTTTTTGAAGGAAATTAGTCTAAATAATTCAATCCTTTTGTGTTCATATATCTATTAAATAAAGAGTCACACTCCTATCTTAAATCTCCAACTCAATTACTTATATCATGTGATTCCACGTTGCATCCATTTAATTCCTCTAACAAAGCCTTAATTTTGTTCGGTGTCACCTTCATCACTACAAAAAAACGACAATAATAGGGGATTATTAATGGACATCTAATCAATATTTATTGATTGGATTCTTTATCAATCGTTAGTAATTACTATTTTAGATTTTGCATTGGTCTTACCAATGCACATATGAACTCATACTCATTTATATCGCCAGATTTTACCAATGCACATATGAGCTCATACTCATTTATATAGCATTTTTTCAAGATTTACTATCCACATGGTAATTTTAAGTTTTTTTAAATTTTTATTTATTTTTTATTAAGAAATGTCACATCTACCTTTATGACCATTCACAAATTAAAAATAAAAATTTATTTTTTATTAAAAAATGTCACATCTACCTTTATGACCATTCACAAAATAGAAATCAAAATTTAAAAAAACATGATTTTTTCTTTTTTTAATTTAATAAAGAAAAATTTAAACACTTTATGAAACTTTACCCTTTTTTTTCCAAAATTAAATCAACTTTATTTGACCACAAATCAACCGCTATATTCTATGCTTTAGCAAAAAAAAAAAAAAAACAATAAATAAAAACATATCATATATAAATACTATATTACATAAAATCAATACAATATTATTTAACTCACAATTTATGCAAAACTAAGAAACCTTTGGTAGGTGCGAACCTTGGGAAACAATCTCAAACTAATGGATGAAAGGGATATTGTTTTTAGTAGGTGACAAGCTTTCAAATTCCTCACGCAAGTGCATAAGGGGTGCATAAGGGGTGAAGGTATACTAGTAAAGAAGGGCCAAGTTTGTATTATTTTCCTACTTTTGGTAAGTAGAAGTATCTTGTATTGAGGTATGGATGCTTAGTTGACAATACTATGTACAGTGGAATATTCTATAGTGGTCTTTTTATTACTCTGTTTTTGTTTTTTTTAATAACTTATTCTTATAGCTTATAATATTTTATTACAATTTCATAGAGAATGGTAGTAATATTCATTGGCTTATTTCCATTTTTAATTATGGCACTTTGTTTATGAATGATTCATTTTAAGTTCTTTTATTTATCAATTATTTGTTTTGGCTTCCTTTGCTGGTTGGTATGCTTTGATTTCTATAAAGTGGTGATATTCTATTCCACAAGGTTGCATTGTGGGTGTATATGTTTTAAATTTATATTATAAGTTTTTATTTTTATGTATAAATATTTTGTTGTAAGTTTTAATGTTTGTGGTTTTTAGCATCATGGGCTTGTAGTTATCTTAATGATGAAATTAATCACAAAACGTGAGTCAGGTCAATGAAAACAGGTTATTGTTATAGGCACCACGAGGGTTTGATTACTAAAAAATGTGGCCAATGTGCTCCTGCAAGGGGGTCATTGAATCATTCATTGCCCATTGACTTTGGTTTAGTGGTTGTACATTGTAATTGTTATCAATCAATGTATGTCTTGCGTTTTTAACCTACTTTTGTGTTGCACAAGGCTTTGGTCCCTATCTTCATGGGTTGTGAGGTCTTTAGTTCCCACATTCTTAGGATGCAAAGTCTTCTAGCCTTGCAAGGTTTGATTCTAAGGTCTTTTATCCTTGTAATGGTGTGGGATATAAGTGAATAGATAGGGGGATTTTATAGTCGTAGATTTCCAAAATGACTTTCATGGCATATCCGACTTTATTATTCACATATACACACCCAACAATAAGCATGTTGCACATATGAGAAGAGGAAAAAACCTAGCAAGCCACAAAGAATTGACCATTATGTTTCATATGAGGTTTACTACCATTGTGGATGCCTCTATTGGCATAAGGGTCTTTATATATTGGAGCTTATACATTGTCACATGTATATTGTCATGATGCTTCAATCTTCTTGAATTTTTTCACTCGACTTGGAGCGCCCAAGTAGCCCAGCTCCTGTAGTCGTGCGACATTGTAGTGTTTCTGACTTGGTGGCTAGACCAACTTGAGCTTACTTCTCTTGGACCGCGCCTCTTCACTCAAGGTGCACCCATAACCAACCTTGAGTTACAATGAGTCAACCACAACCCACTTAACCTTTGCACGTTAAATCTACTAGGTGCACGCCCAACCGTGGCCAACTACCGCAACACCACTTAGTTAAGTTAACAATCCATACAACTTAACACAAGTATACAAGTACACAAGAGAACATGCAACACATGACAATGACGCATCTATTGTGTTTGGGCGACACCAAGACTGATCCAGATTATTTTCGGAACGAAATGAAAGCATAGATATTACAATGAAATACACATCAAAATTTGCAGAAACAGAGAAATACAACAATACATGATTTCTATTAATGAAATAAATGTACAGAGACTGTAAAATATAGAGTGTAATACTCGCTAGAACGATGGCATCTTTATCTCTGAGAAGAGATGTGATGACTACGCTCATTCACAAGAAGAAGATGAGTACAATGAGGCTCCGAAGGCCTTTTTATGATAAACATAAATACCAAATCCCTAGACATCCAAAAGCCTAACCCTAGGAGATGAAGCATCAAAAGTCATGTGCATCTCGTTGGGGTAAGTTAGTACATTAACTTCCCAGGGTTGTAACTTTTGCATACGATCTTCGTTTTAGGCATGTGATAGCTCGTTGGAAAGGTATTTTCAAGAACTACACATTATGTTGTCAAACTATAGACAAAGTGTGACTCCATCTATAGTTTGACTGTGGCAAGACAAGAAAACACTATTTAGGGCCCCAAAACAGCCCTGGAAGTACAAAAAGATGTACTGACATGAAAAATTCCAAAATAAGCCAATTGGAATAGGTGGGCGGCCACCAATATCCACTTGGATGTTGTGTAGGGCTTCATGACAGCTCCAGAAGTGCAGAACCCACAATTACAAAGAAATGTCCCTATTACAGAGAAATGTTTTGGACTAAAAACTGTCAAGATGAGTCAGTTGGGATTTTGAACAGGTGGGTGGCCACCAATATCCACCTAGATCAAAGACGTTCCTAGCACCCGTAATAATAATGATACAAGATGTTACAAGTTACACTACATGTACAAGAGGGGAGTCACAACTCATTACAATGTTACCAAGAAACTTGGCCAAGTTGACTTCTTGACTTGCCCTTCATGTTTGCACGATCAACCCCCTGCCACAACCATAAGTTTGGATCACTTGATCACCTTGTTACCTCGTTGACTTGTAGTGCCAACAATACCCAAATCCAAGGCTAGAGGAGATCCCTAAGTCGACCTCTTCTTCCTTGTCACTTTCACTTGTGTGTCATGTGCTCTCTTGGATCTTCTTGCTTCCTTCTTGATCCTTAATGCCTTGGGGATTGGTGTGACCTCTCCATACTTATATGCAACTTTCCCCACACTTGGCAAGAGGCATCACATGGAGTGGTCCCAAGCTGACTCATCTGTCATGCACACTAGTCCACATGATTTGCCATAAGCATGCCTCGTCATATGGTTGGTCAAGTTGCTCCATACCCAAGTTGCCCCATCCGCGAGTCACCTCATCCACGCCCACGTCATCCAATCATTTTGGCCCAAGTGTGCCCAAGGCCCACATGTACGCACCATTGTCATCTGCAAGTCATGCTCAAGGAAAGCACGCCCAAGGGAGTATGCTCGGCCAGTGCATCCACAATCATGATTCATGAAAACTTGTGCCCGAAGGCACCTCCATCACTTGTCATAACCCCCAAGTGTAGATTGCCCAACTCAACCAGTTCATATAAGTATCGACACATCATCTCCTCAAGTCTCTAGCCAAGTCTGCCCCACTTCTTGGTGCATCCAACTTGACTCATCCACAACATGCCATGTTCATTTGCAGGAGCGCCTAAGTCTCCACAATCAATGTGCGAAGTGCTCAATTTGTCTGCAGGGCACCTAAGAGAGTCTGTCTGCACTGCCTTGCCAAGGCAACCCCAAAACGTGCACCTTTCCTTTAGGCCAAGGCGTCTCAGTCATTCGAACTGTCAAACCGTGCTAATGCAATAGAGGTGCCCCACACCCCTCTAGGCGGGGGTCTTACACATATGCTCACAATCAATGTGAGATAGTAAGCAAAGGGGGACATGGGATTTTATAGTTGTAAAAACTTTTCCAAGATGCCACTCATGGCAAATCCTCCTTTATTATTCATATACATGCACACAATAACATACTCATTGTAGAGAGAAGGAGAGGGAAGGCTAAGTAAGCAAGCATAACCATCCTGTAAGCAATCAACAATTTTGTTTCATAGTAGTGCCACTACTAATGCAGACTCCTCTATTTTTTTTTCTAAGGAAATGCACTCACAAAAAACCCTCTGAATACTTCCCCATGATCCATAGATTGTAAGCGAGGTAAACCATCGTCCTTAATTACGGGGCCTCGCCCCAAGGGAATCAAGAGAGTCGAACTCGTGACCAACAACAACAACAACAACTCATGTTTGGCTCTATACAAATTGAGCTAACCCTTGGGGCTAATGTGGACTCCTCTATTAACACAAGAATCATGATATAGTATGGATCATATGTTGTCGTGAACTAGTCCCCACAATCAATGCGAATAAAAAGAAGGGATAAAAGATTTTATAATTGTAAAAACAATTCCAAAATACCATCATAATAGTGTATTTGACTTTGTGCATTTGACTTTGTTGTGCACACCTCAAACACTCAATAACATTCTTGCCCTAGTGAAATTATTATCACTCTTGCAAGTTGCATGTTGTGGGTCATGCACATAGATGAATTGTAAAATAATGAGTCTTTACAACTCCATTTCATCACTTGATTGCATTGAAAGACGCTTTACATCCATCTTAACTTTGAATTTATCTAGTGTCGAGAGGGATAAGGATCAAATTCCTCAAAGTGCAAACCTTTTTTAAAGTCTAAAATTTGAAGAAAAATTTATACCACAATAAATTTGACCCTTTTAACCTTTGATAATTAAGAAGTTAAAATACACCTGCCATATATTCATTTAAATAAACCATTTGACTTTTTATTTTTGATTGTTATATGGATTGCTTAATTGATTTTCCCTTTATAACTTGTAGATTCTAAAGATTTGACTTTGTGATTGTTTTTAACTTGTAGATTCTATGGGCCATTGTTTGAAGTAGGCGACATAATAGTTGCTCAACAATAAAAATTTCTGGAAAGGGTATTTGGTATGTGACTCGAGTGACTACCATCAGCGAAAAGCAAAAGCAAATATCGTTTTAGACGGCTGCTCGCTGAAGAATCGCTCTCCCACGAGGAAATCAAATCTACACGCTAAAAATAGAAAAAAATTCAAAGCGCCCCAAACGGAAAATAAATAAACGGCTCCCACCGCAATGCAGAATAAATAAACGGCAAAATGGAGGAGAAACGATAATCGAATTGAACTGAGCGGCAGACACCTCAATCAATCAGGAGAAGAGCGAGCGAAGGGGTGCAAGAAAACAGGGATATAACCGACAGTCCGAACTGCGAGTGAAACAGAGCAGAACAGAGCAGCTTGGTAAGCTAAGGGCATTCATGCTTTCAGAAGTTGCAGTGATTGATTGAGCGGTGATTGTTGTAGTAACAGAAATGATCGTTGACACCGACAAGACTGTGGTTGGGGAGCAGCAGGAAGAGCTGAAGCCCACTTCCGACGCGGACGCCGAGGCAGATACCGATCAACAGAAAATCATCGCCGAGCGACCGCCTAATCCTCAAGGCACCGCCCTGCGCCACTGCGTTAACATCGGCCATTTACCTTCTGCATATCTCCCTTCTCTCGTCCGCCATGGCTCTCTTGTAAGTTATTTCGCTCCCTTGAGATTTTCTTTCTTATTATTTTAGAAGCGGAATTTTTTTTAATGTGGTCAGGTGCTTTTGGAAATTTTGAATTTTTTATCTTCTTCCTTTTCACTATGCCTGGAATTCAGACCTTAGTCCTCCTTTCCCAATCTTCAAACAGGATTTGATTTCAGGCTACCAAAATTGTTTATGACCTTACTGGCTTTGGTGCTTCTGTCCCCCTGTTTTCACATGGGAGATAAGTTAGTTTCGTGGAGGGTAAATGCCCTTTTTCTTATGAATGTGTCTTCCAGCAACTGGAAGCTTCTGTTGTGCAACTTCTTCTGTTTGTATTGTCAGAGTTACTGTATATAGCAGACACTGCCCGAAGAGCTGTAGAGATGTAGGAAACTAAGTCTTCCATCTCTAATTGCAAACTCAGGTCTCCCTAGTATTTGGCATGTTCATCAAAAAAAGGACACTGGCCTCTGAGCTTGATTTAAAAGGCTACCACTAAACGGTCATTTCATTTTTGTTTTCAATCCTATATTTACCAAGTTGAGATTTAGTATTTATACATCATAATGGTCTAGATATCATAGATTGGATTGTTTGTCTATGGAATAAACAAGTATAAGTATACACGTTGCATTTCAATTTACCTATTTATCCAGCATAGGGGTTTCTCCATGTAGTGAATGGAATTTGCACTTCTGCTGTTTGGAATGGAATTTGCACTTATGCTGTTTGGACTTTGAGATGTGTAGTAGCCTTGCCAAAATCCACTCCAGGAAAACACAAAGGTCCTCCATCTCATCTTCAGATGCATCACATATGCTGAAGCTTTTCCTTTGAGTGTTCCTTCCATGGTCCAAACATATGATTTTGACCTCCCATTTGATGTTTAGCAACATGGTAGGTTACCCCCAGCCTAATACTTGGTCTTTTTACCCTTGGTTGAATATTTGTCTTTAGTGAACCACTTGGCTCCTTCGTTTGGGTTTCTCTCTAGTTGGCTGCATCGATTCTAGGCTTTGGGCACCGAACAGTACCCCAATTGTTTAGAGAAGCTTCCTTTTGGGTCCACAAGTGTCTCTAATTCCATTGGGGCATGCTTATTTATGAGTTAACTTCGGTCAAAATCCCCTTGTATTTGGATGGTTTGAGTATGTGCCTTGATTCAATGCTTGCACATACTTGCAAAATCAAGGATCCTTTTCCTTGGTTATACCTATAGTTTGGCGTGAATACCCATGGCTTGACTATTAAGGAAAGCGTACAGCTTCCTCTTTGTTTGCGACAACTAGTCATGTCGTTCAAGTGTTTCCAAATCTATTTATAATGCTCTCTTGCTCTTTGTTGAGGGTCTTTGACTCTCATCTTGAAACTTTGGTGGACTAAAGGTTAACTTATGAATTTGTAATATCCTATCACTTGATGCTCTTGGGGTTGCTTGGATTCTCCATCTCCATCAACCCTTCACTTGTTGAAGGTTGGTTACTGTTGGTGTCCCCTCCTTGCTGGTTTGGATCTCTCTTTCTTGGATCGGTTGGTTGAATCTTGTGTGTCTTTGGTCAACCTTCATCCCTACCTCAAAAGGAAGTTTCAACACAACCTATGAGAAAGTAGGTAACCTTCATTATTGAGGGTGTATGAGTCACATGCATTTTATGCACTAGGAGAATAGATCTTTTGTGTGTGGGGGGCTTGTTTGTTTTCCTCATTTCTTTCTACTATATATTGGAGATTGGACAATTTTGGTGACTATACTAGGGATTTCCTATTAACCCTTCCTTTTTCAAGCGAACGGTTGCCTTAGCTTTTGCTCTAATCCATGGAGACTCCTTGCCCTAATGCTTTTAACCTTTTCAATGACCTTAACATGTATAAGCTTAACCAAAACATGTCAAAGCTTAACCAAGGTAATATCTTTTTCCACCAAACACTATTAAACAAACAATGTATAGGGTATGCCCAACGTAATGTCGCTGAAATGAGCATCTCCATCATCTTGGCCCGTAATAACATTCAAGGAATACTCCCTAACCAAGATTACCATCCAACCATGTCAACTCCATATAAGTTTAGATGCTATCTCAAAACATTACATCACTTCGAAACATAAACCATGCACAAGATAATATGAACTACACTCAAGGAAACTTAGGTCCTTTCTTAAACTTAAACTTAGTCAACAACAAAAGTTCCCTAGGGCCTCCTTGTTGTTGATATTATGGTAGCTGCGGGAGGTATTAACCTCCACGTGTAACTCTGACAAGAATAGAATATTCCGGGAAGCAAGAAGAAACCCTAAAGCATTGGATATAACTGTAGAAGACAAGTCGGCTAAAGAAAATAATTTAATATTGAGTCTTTAGCCTCCAGAAAGAGAAGTCGGCCCAGGCAGCTAAGGATATGTCAAAAATACAATGCTTCAACTGTCGAAAATATGGTCACTACAAGAATCATTATCCCGAGTTAAAGAAAATGAAGGAAACACATGAAGCAACAGTTGTCGAAGAAAAGGAACCCTCAAAGAAAGTCAAACAAGATGAAGCAGATTTCTTCTTCTAGTCAAGGTAACAATATTCTTCTGTAACATAGTCCTTGTACATACCATGCTTACATAGTTCCTGTATATCTATTTCTTAGAAGATAAGATGGTTAGTGAAACAACACCTATGGAAGAATAACAAGATAAGGATTACTATTATGATGATTACTAGTCAAGTAATGTATCTGAAAAGATGAAGTACGTTGGCAATCCTTGGTAACAATTCATGTGGAAGCTATTATATAAGTAACAACTGCCAGATAAGCTGAAATCAGAATCAAACTTGAAGAGACCCAGAAGAAGTCAAAACAGAAAGAAGTCAACAATCAAGAGGAAATTAGAAAAAGACTTGTGACACTTTGCAGAAGGCAATAAGGATGCAAACGGAAGCATGGAATCTCTTAGATAGAGGGAGCTGATTATAGAATTCCAAAAAGAAGAGCATGCATTCATACATGAAACAAGGATTAGGAGGGAGCTAATCCTAAATGATATGATCCATTGAGGATTATGAAGTATATGTCCATGTTCCCATTGAAAGTAGCAGCCATGATAAGCATCACGTGTTCAGAAGAAGTCTTCTTCGAAAAGAAGCCTTAAAGTATCCTTAGTTGTCCATCTACATCCATGATCCTATGATGAAAGGAAGAAGTTGGAATCTTCAGGGCATGCAATCTATAGAAGACTCCATGGACCCAAGAGCTAAAGAGAAACATGAGGAAGAACATCAAGATTCCAAGAAAGAAAGAAAATCCAGAACAACCAGTTATTATACCGAGAATCACAAGACTACCAGCTTGGTTTGAACCCACTAGAAGCAATCAAGCAAAATAAATGGAAGTTATGATAAAGAACAATATATGTAAGAAAATGTGAAAAAGACTTGTGAATGGAAGCATTGCGAGATTCAGAGGTTCTTCCAGAAGGAGGGAGAAAAACTATAACGACAACTCACCAGTATCCATGGATTGAAATTTACATGTAAAAGATTGTTCTTCCCAAATAAAGCAAGTGAGAAAGAAGCTTATACCAGAAAGAGACCCATGTATGCAGATATAAGAAGACCTTGTATGGATTCAAACAACCCGATGCAGAGTATCTCATATACAACAAAAGCGTGGTGAAAACTTTTTATAACAAAGATAGCGTATCAAAATAGTTACTCAGAAGTCCGAGATGATGGATTGCTAATCCATGGAAAACTCTCACGATGACAGAAGAAGTACTACTTAGATATGTTTCAGTTTGATCTTTGCCACGATGTCATGAGATAGCAGGAAACGGAAGTGTTGAACTCGACCATGATATATTGTAATGATCAGAGCTATATGAAGCCTTTAGAGAAAACCAATGTTCCATGACAGACCAAAGTACATTGAGATCAAGCATTATATTCTCTGCAATGAAGTCCAGAAAAGAGAAGTGGTTCTCCAATATATCTCCACAGATGAGCAGATAGCATATATTTTGGTAAAGCCTCTGTCCAAGATGAAAAGTTTGCGTACTTAAGAAACAAGCTGGGGCTCGTGGAGATGACTTCCTTATTGAAAAAGGAAGAGATTACTCCTAGGTTGGGAGGGGGCATTGATGTGTTATTAATTTATGGATAGTCATTTTTCAGTTCGAAAAATGGTCCAGGATGAGCAGTTCATTTTTAGTTCGGAAAGTGGTTTGAGATTTTTGATGGACAGGCATTTTCCAGTTCGGAAAATGGCCCAGATCGGACAGTCATTTTCGTAATGAAAATGGTTCGATAGATTGTTGATGTACCATAGACAACGATTCCCCTTGTGGCTAGTGTGGTGGAATGGTCTAGGACAGTCATTCTTCTTGGAAGTCACTCTGAGTAGTGGTCAAGTAGAATGGTCCGCCTCGTTGAGCAATCATTCTTTTGAAGTTCACAATTATGAGAAGTTTCGAATAATGGTCCATTTTGGAGGGACAGTCATTTCCTCAAGAAATGGTCCGGACAGTCATTCCTTAGGGCAGACTCATTCTCTCCAGGTTGCACTATGATTAGTGCCGGAAGAATGGCCCAGTTAGGTGAATGGTCTAGGTTCAACAATCAGGGATAGACATTCCCTAGGGCAGACTCTTTCCCTCCAGGTTGCACTATGATTAGTGCCCGAGGAATGGCCCAGTTAGGTGAATGGTCCAGGCTCAAAAATCAGGGACAGTTATTCTTCTATGGTTGAGAAGAATAGTCCAGATAGCCCATGGATGATGTTTTACCTTCTGAGGGAAGATGCTCTTCCAGATCTCACAGATGTGAGTGGAAGAATGGCCTAGATGACTCAGTTTGTATCATGATATTGTTATACAGGTTGATATCGGATGATATGATCACTGTGGAGACTATATGTCTCTAGACAATAGCTGTATGCCACTGTGTTGGATGTGTTTCACTGTTTGTGACTATGTGTCACTTATCAAGTAGCCGTTTGCTAATTGGTGTGGTTGTGTACCACTGGATAGTAGTTGTGTACTACTATGGATAGACACAATTGTTCTATTGAATGGCATTGTTCTGATTGCCATGAAGACTATCAGTAATGTTGAAAATGATTACCAGCTAGATGGATAGTCAGTGTATGATCCATGACAATTATTCTTCTAGGACGCATGTTCGGATTAGAAGAATAGTCTTTGTATCCCATGGCGTGGCTTCCAACATCTGTTGGAACAATTATTCTTCTAGGACATATGTTCGGATTAGAAGAATAGTTCTTGTATCACTCTGTGGAGTGAGTGACTTATTTAACATCATTACTCAGATGGAGTATGGCTTAAAGAGATGATGCAGTTGATGTTGTCAGATGATACTGATAGTGATGATGGTGCTCGTGATTTAATCATGAGATAGTCTAAGTGGCTATGATGATGCTACTGGTTGAATGGTATGTTTGTGCTCAAGACCATTGCCTTCAATACGTCCCTAACTAGGTGGTACAGTGGGAGTGTTGATATTATGGTAGCTGCGGGAGGTATTAACCTCCACGTGTAATCTTGAAAAGAATAGAATATTCCGTAAAGCAAGAAGAAACCCTAAAGCATTGGATATAACCCTAGAAGATGGTCGTCATGACAAGATGGGAGGATGAGAAATTGTTGAATTCGAAAGGGACATATTCATAGCCACAAAACTCTACATACCTTTCTCACCATGATGAAGGTACATTGTCTTCAATCTCTTGTGGCATGCTAGATTTGGGCACATTGATTATTATAGTCTTTGTATATTGAAGAAAAAATGTGTTTCTAGTTTTCCTACCATTCCAAGGAATTTAAAGCAATGTGATGCATGTATTCTTGGTAAACATAGCAAGCAACCTTTCCATGGTTCACTTCGAGAGCATCTAGAAAGCCAGAGATGATACACTCTGATTTGTGTGGTCCCATGCCTGTTCCATTTTCTTTTGGTAATAATTATATTATGACTTTTATTGATGAGTACACCAGGATGTGTTGGGTTTATTTGTTGAAATATAAATCTCAAGCATTTGAAACATTTAAAAATTTTCATTTATGGATTGAAAATGAAGCACAATCTTGTTTTGTCACGTTTCATACTGATAATGGAGGGGAATATGCTTCTAATGAGTTTGAAAACTATCTTCGCCAACACGGAATCAAACATCAAACCCCTGTTCCATACAATCCTTACTAGAATGGTGTAGTAGAAAGAATGAACATGACACTCTTGAATATGGTGCGTTCATTGCTATTTTTCAAGAATGTTAAGTTGATGTTTCGGGCTGATGCAATTCTATGTGCAATATATGTGAGAAATAGGAGTCCATCTCATGCTCTGGGGAACAAGACTACTTATGAAATGTGGTATGGTTGCATTCCTTCGGTGAGGCACCTTAAGGTTTTTGGTTCCACCTGTTATGCCTTAATTCCTAAGGAGCAAAGAAACAAACTTGGTGCAAGGAGTTGAAAGTACATCTTCTTGGGGTACTCAAATACCAATAAGGCATATTGTCTTTACGATGAGGTAAACAAGAAGTTCATTCTCTCCAGAAATGTGATTTTTTTAAATCCAATAAGCATGACAAGATTGTTGAGTGGCAACTTGATTATCTAGATAGATTCACCCATGTAAAGACTTATTGTGAGTTTGATGATGAGATTCCACATCTTGAAGGGAGAATCCCTATCTTGGATCAATCTCTGGAATCTCTTTTTGAAGTGTCATTTCCCCCTCATGTAGAAGATCCAACCACTTCATCAAAACATGAATTTCAATTGGATGATGTGATTGAGAGGACTGAAATGCTGAACCTTGATGGGAATGCAACAACATCTCAATTAGTGGAGCAACCTAGAACATCACAGAAATGTCCAAAGTGGCTTATAAAAACACTTGAAAGTGTTCATCCCAATGAGGTTGGAAAGATAGGAAACCAGAAGTTCAACAAGACAAGATGACGAAGGTGATGTAGATAATTCAGATTCAGGTGATGTAAATGATATACATGTTTCATGTGATTGTGAATTGAATTTATCTACTAACATTGAACCAACTTCCTTTGAAGAAGTTGCTTCTCGTGATGAGTGGAAAGAAGCCATGCAGAAGGAGTATGATGCTCTCATCAAGAATGGGACATGGAAGTTGGTGGATCTTCCATTTGGAACCAAACCAATTGGCTGCAGGTGGGTCTACAAGAGCAAGTCAAATCAAATGGCTCACTTGACAAGCACAAGGTGAGGGTTGTGGCTAAACGATATGCATAGAAAGAAGGCATAGAGTATGTGGAGACTTTTGTTCCCACAACAAAATGGGCTACCATTCATGCATTGTTGGCTTTGGCAGCACGAAATAGGTGGAAGACTCATCACATGGATGTGAAGATGACTTTCTTGAATGGAAACTTGAAAGATAATGTCTGTCTACATGTCTCAACCAAAAGGTTTTGTTGTGAAGGGTCAAGAACATAGGGCATGCAAGCTCATTAAGTCTCTATATGGCCTAAAGCAAGCACCTCGCGCATGGTATGAAAACCTAACTGAGCATCTTTTGAAGATCAATTTCAAGCATTTTAATCTTGATGATGCAACTTTGTTTGACAAGAAAGTTTGAAAAATTGTTGTATATCTTGTTGTGTATGTAGATGATCTTTTGATAACAAAGAACAATGAAGCGTATATTCATCCATAAAAAAAGAATTGAAGAAGGGTTTTGAGATGACAAACATGGGACATTTTCACTACTTGGGTATTGAAGTAACTCATAATCCAAAGTATGTATTCATATCCCAAAAGTACATTGGAGTGTTATTGAATAAATTTGGCATGGCTGATTGTAATCCTCTCTCTCTACTTCAATGGAGCAAAATTTGAAGCTAACATCAAAATAAGGGAATGAATTTGAGGATGCAACTAAATATAGACAACTTGTGGGGAGTCTTATCTACCTTACGACTACTAGACCAAATATTTCATCTACAGTTGGAATCCTTTCTAGGTTCATGCAAAAACGTTGTGAAGGACATTTGTGTGCTGCAAAGAGAGTTCTAAGGTACTTGAAGGGAACTCAAGACTTTGGGCTCAAATACTCTATAAGGTGGAGGACTTCAAACTAGTTGTATATATAGATTTAGACTTTGATGTGGTCAAGGAGAATGGAGTGTTTACTTTAGGATACCTCATGAGTCTTGGATTGATAACTATCTCTTGGAGATCACACAAACAGTCTGTTCTAGCAGATTCCACTACAGAGGCAAAGTATGTGGCTGCTGTGGAGGCGAAAAAGGAGATTGTGTGGCTTAGGAAGATACTAGAGGATTTGCAGGAGAAATAGGTGAATGCTACTCCACTCTTTATTGACAACACTTCCACAATCAAGTTGGCCAAGAATCTTAGATTCCATGATCGAACAAAGCACATCAACATTTAGTACAATCTGATTTGACATCAAGTAGAGGCCAAGACCATTCAATTGATACATTGTTCCACAAATGAACAAATTGCATACATCTTCACAAAAGTGCTTGGAAGAGAAAATTTTGAAAAGTTCAGAAGGATGCTTGGATTTATGAACACCCCTTCGGATTAAGGGGGGGAATGTTAGATACCTAATGCTTGGGATTAATGTATATTGTAAATATTAATTTAGGAGAAATATGAAGAGTCATAGGTGAATAGGAAGAGTCATTCGGACCTCTTGGAAGATCAAACCAAAGGTCACTTCTCATTGTGCTAATGTATGGCTCACTCTATTGAAATGCAATTCAATCTGTGGAGTTACTCAATGCCCAACCTATCAATTTTGAGCTATTGTGCATGTAATAAATTGTATGGGTATTGTATGTGGTGTTTAGGGATGTGGATATGTATCCATCCCGCCACACAGTTTTCTCTTTCTTTTTTGCTATGTTGTCCCAGAGATTTTTGAGGTTCTCATGCACTCTTCTTTGAGAGAACATGTCCCCAAGTTGTAGCTTGTTGTTACCCTTCATATTGCATAAGGGTAACTCTTTCGATTTTCATCACAAGACATTATTTTCAGTATGGTACTCGTGTAGTTTTTGATGGAATGGGGGTACACACCTTCCTTCTTTGCTTGGAGATGATGATTTTCTTGTTTGATTTGATTCACTTCTCCTTGTTTGATGATCATGCTTGATGGTTTATGGATCAACCTCTTGGTAGTTATGGAGCATGCTACCTCATCATGGTGTTGCATTAGTATACTTATTCATCTTGACTAGAGGGTATTACACCTTGGTTCATGTATGATGGTTCTAGTTCCCCAAGGGATTGGATAGTGATGATGGGAGGTAGTGGCGTGGATTTTTGAGTATTCTAGTGATTGAGAATGTTGATTTTATATTATCGATGCCACTAGGAGGGGGAGTTCCACAAGGTCCCCTTTTTCTTATGTTGATCCCCTTTTCACATTGTTCCAACATGATATATTGGCCTTATTGATATGGTTGATGTGGTTGGAGCTTCCTTATGTGAGTTCCCTAGCTTACTTAGGGTTTTTTTATACACATTAGACTTCATTTGTCATGGATATAACCCCTTGATGGAGCGCTCCCGTTTGGCACACATATGGAGTGTGATTTAACTGTTTAGGGGAGTATTTTGACCTCTTTGAAGGCTTGTGCATGAGCACCCTAGCTTATTTGGTTTGGGTTCACTCTTGGATGAGATCATTTGTATGGTTGGACAATGGTTTGTTGGAGCACTTGCCTTGTTGGCACACATGTGGAGGCATGATCAGATTTTTGTCATTATTTTTTTGCTAGGTGATGAGGTCATCCCCTCTTCTTGGAGTTGGTTGAGCTTTGGTTGACTTGCTATGTGGCTCATGGCATTATTATATGTATTGTTAACTTGTCATCACCTTGGAGTCTAGATGTGCCATTAGGAGTTGGTTATTTGCATTTGTTTTGAGAAGCAACCTCCTTATTCTATTGTTGTCTCAAACGTGTGGACCCTCTTTCTTTTGGAGCACACTTTTCTTGGACTATTTAATTGTTTATTTGGAGATGCCTTGGAGGATGCATCTCTTGGAGGATTATTTTATCATTTCTTGGCATGGTTGAACCCTAGATGTTTTGTTTATTTTTGGCTTCCTTATCATCTTTCTAGGAGGGCGCACCATGGGATGATTGTTTTATTGTTTCCTTGGAGATCTCTAGGAGGGTGTACCATTGGAGGAACTTCTTTATCATTTCTTGGAGGTTATGTCATGGTCAACCATTCGCTCATCTTGAGGATGTGTTCCACTTACATGTGCTATTCTTGGAGATTGTTGCATAACCAACTCCATTGTTTTTTATTGTTGATTCATCTCATGGAGTTGGTTACTTGAGAACATTGCTATATTGTTTTGCTTAGAGAAGAGGATGATTATTATTGTTTCTTCTAGGAGAGGAAAGTGGATCTCAACAACTCATTTCTACTTTTAGTAAGGAATTTGTTGAGGAGATTAGAAATGTAATATTTTATTGTATTCCTTGGAGAACTAATGGATCTAGGAAAACAATTACTTGTTTATTGTAAAAGGAGTTGAGTTCAAACCTATATAAGGGTTTGCTCTCTCCATTTGAGTGTATATATTTGGTGAGCTCTCCCCTATTGAGCTTTTGTTGAAGATCTTGAAGACGAATGATGTTGTAGCTTCTTTTATTATTGAGGTATATTTACTTGGGTTTTATTGTTGAATATTAAGGTTGAAAATACTTTCATCAAATGTGTTGGAGGGATGAAATAATATGGGTAACATAATTCCTCATCAAGAATATTGTTCCTTTATTAAGAAGAAAAAACGTGTGGTTGATTCCCCTCCTTTGTATTTTGTTGTTGGAATTTGTTCACATGTATTTCTCCTTGATTCGGGCTAGTGGCATCTTTACATACACTCTCTTGCATGTTTGTGATGTCTTTTTGATTTAGGTATTCACAAGTTATTTTCTGCATTAATGGACAACAAGAAATGAGTAATTATTTCTTCTTCATTAGGGCTACATTCACTCTTAATCTCATGGTAATAACCCTTAGTAGTTGATCCTTCATTACACTTTCCCATTGGACTTGACAATAGTCTTGATCCTCCCATCACCCTCTATAAAATATTTCACTTTTATAAATCTTTTTTGCAAAAGTTAACTTCTTCGTTTTCACCTTGAGCTTCCATGATATAACTTTAGCAATATTATGTTAGGGAAGCCCCCACTTGAGTTGGAGAAGAGCTAACCTAAAGAGTGGGAATGGGTTGTTATGGTGACATTATATAACCCCTCCAAGTTACCTTTAGATTTTCACCTTGTGGATTGGGACTTTTTACATAAAGGGTGAAAGTTTGAGTGCTAACACCTATCAACACTGCCCCACCTAGGGCATCTCCCTTATCTCTTTCCTAGACCACATTGTCGAGGGCCTCACCTTGTCTTTTTCCCATGCACCACCCTTGCCTCTCATCTATGCCACCCCACTTGGGGCGTCCTCCTTTTCCCTTGCCTGACCACTTGAGATATCCCCTTCTTTACTGTCTACCTCGCCACCCCTCCCCTCGAGGCATATTTTTTCTCCCCTACCTCTCTTGTGCTACTTGGGGCATCCTCCTTATCTCTTGTCTACCTCACCCTGCCTAAGGCATTCCCCTCATTCTCTCCCCCTTATAATTCCTTGCTTCCCACCTCGACCACCCATGGCTTACCTTTTGACAATTTTCATGTTGATGCCTCTCTATCTCCAATGTCCCCTTCAAAAATCAGGGGTACCCTCCCTTTGGCTCTCATGAACCTTAGCTTTTTTCTTCATTGTCCTTTTTTGGTTGTCTCATGCTTCCTCTTGTCTTTTGTCTCTTACGATCTCTTGTCTCTTTTGGCTTCCATTGCCAACCTCCTGTTGCATGCCACTCACTAGCTTCCTCTTCTTTCACCCCCTTATCATTTGTTACCTGTTGCATACCACATATCTCATGTCGCAACTCTTGTTAGGTGTCACTTGTTGCATGTCACCTATTGTTATGTACATATATATTAATAATAAAGTAGAAGTAATAAGCATAATATAATAATATATTTACAAAGAATAAAGACAATAATAATAAATAGTCATCATGACTTAAATGTCATGACTATTCAAATAGGCACCTTTTGAATTATATTTACATGTAGACCCAATCAATGAAAAAAGTGTATCAAGTATTATTCTAGTACAATTGGTTGTATAAGGAGATAACCCTCTCGAAGTGGTCAAGGAGATTGCCCCCTCGAAGTGGTGTAATTCTCTTACTGATACAATTATTACATTCTATTCTACATATTCTTATTAATTGGATATTCTTTATTCTTGCCTATTAGGATCCTAGAAATTGGTATCAAAGCTTTCGATTTTTGATATCGCTCCACTAGGAAGTTTTTGCTTTAAATTTACACAAGGCAAGTCTTACGATCAAACATTAACTGCACTACCCCAACCAATGAACCACAACCATTTTTTGTGAATATATCGTAAATACCAGTTATGACAAATCAGGGATAAACTTGTTAATAGTTTTAATAGGGTATTTGACAAGTACATATATAAGGAAGCTTCAAAACCTAATATCATCATTGTATATAAATAATTTGCATCAATTAATAGACAAACTTGGTACCGGGAACTTGGAAGTGCAAGTTTGATTGTGGGAATTTAGATATGGTGGAAGAGAGTTGGGAGGAAATGATGTCAATGATGATGAATAATCTAATATACAATCACGGTGGAGACACGAGCATCTATAGCACACTAGAGAAATATATCATAAACACTATTAATGCAAATCCATCTTCAGATATTGCAGATATGTGCAAGTTCAAATGGATTTACTATGATGTCCTTTATCTTTCACTACACAGATGGGTAGAAATATATGTGTTGATTTTCTTTGGTGGAATTTCCAAGAGGACCAAACATTCAACGCGAATGGTTGAAAAATGTGGAAAAGATTTCTCAATCATTCGAGGTGTTAAGATTTTCTCCTATAAGAAGCTGAAACTTGCAACAAAGGATTTTCATCCAGACATCAAGATTGGGATAGGGGGAGGATTTGGCTCTGTGTACAAGGGAATTTTGAATGCTGGCATGTTGGTGGCAGTAAAGAAGATTTTTGCTAAATCAAATCAAGGTGTTCGTGAGTTTTTAACAAAGATAGCTCTTATCTTTGATATTGAATATGAAAATGTCATTAAGCTACATGGGTGTTGTGTAGAAGAAAATCATCGAATTTTGGCCTATAGCTACTGGGACAACAATAGCATTGCCCAAACCTTATTTGGTTTAGGTAAAACTACAATAAATCTAGATTGGGCAACAAGGTTCAAAATTTGTATTGGGATTGTTCACGATCTTGCGTACCTTCATGTGGCAGTGAAGCCAAACAATATGCATAGGGATACTAAAGCTAACAATAGACTCCTTGATGAATATTTCAATCCTAAGATTGCATATGTTTGTCTAGTTAAACTTTTCCTAGATAACATTACTCATATCAGTATTGGAACAATAGGTTATTTGGCTCTAGAATATGCCATGCATGGCTAGTTGATAAAGAAAGAAGATGTCTATATTTTTGGAGTACTTATGCTTGAAATTCTTAGTGGAAGAAGCAACAAAGATTCAAGTTGGCTAGTGGAACAACAATTTCTTTTGGAAATGACTTGGCAACTACATGAGGTAGTGCAGTGGAAAGAGTGCAAAAATATTTACAAAAAGCAATACATTTGGCACCCTCAAAGTACATGGTTTGATGTTGGTATTGCAATGCATAAGTTCTTGACTTCAACAATTTCAAAGCAAAATTGGACTATCGATGAGGTTCGTCAGGCAGTATCAGAATTAACAAATGTACTTCATGTATTTAGTCAGTTGTTTGTAGTGATCAAACATCACTCACATAGATTTGATGAGAAGAAAATAGAAATGGATGTTGAATACTATATAAGCATTTACTTGATGTTGCCAAAGTTGGTAGCAAGTCGTGAAGAATGGACAAAACCATCAAAAACTTGAAGTTGCGTGTCAACTTATCTTGGTTGATGAAGTTCGCCATAAAGTTGAAGAAGAATGTAAATTGCAGATGGAAAGGAGATAGTGGGAATAAATGCTACGATGGGTTAGGCACGAGAAGAACACTATGACCATGTGAAGGAATTATGGAAAGGCATCGGAAGATTCAAAAACACTCAAATGAAAATCAACAATCAAATATTTATTGGAACCTTGATGAATTTGGCAATCAATTCTACAAGAATGAGCATTGGGCAAAATTGAAGAGAATTTGACATTACTAATCATGTTCCTATCAACATTTCAGGAAATAACTTCTAAACATTGTATGCTCCTCTTATTCATGATAGACACATGGATAAATTTTACTAGCAGCCAACACGTGAGGGCCTCATAAATATGGTTCATCATATATATAAAAAAGATGGAATATCCAGAGAAGACATTGTGCAATTAGTTGATGTTTTTCCAAACCAAGCACTTGCTTTTCACGATGCACTGAGAAAGAACAAAAAGTTAAAAAGAGCAAATGCAGAACATGTTTTGTCGTACATGGATCCTAATGTTTGCATTATTAATTTCAATAATGAAACTGACAAAATTTGGGGTTACTTTAGGACAGGAATGAAGAGTTGCAGCAGAAACACGACTTAACTATAATCTTATCTTTTTTTTTTGTTTGTTAGTTTGTCCGTGACATGTGGGACTAACCTGTGGCTAAGAAACTGCGACTTAGGGGCATCTAAGCCGTCAAAATCACCCGGGGATCTCACCCGGCCTGAGCCACACCAACCCTTAACATGGCTGGATTTTTTGTCCCCGCAGGTTTTGAACTGGTGACTTTAACATCACGGAGAGCCTTAACAACACACTCCCTCACCGACTGTCCTACACCTCGGGGACTAACTATAATCTTATCATGCTTCAAGGACAAATTGTATTAAAGAGGGTGGTAATGTTATGTGTATATATATATATTCCAGGTTACAAAGCCCGGGGGAAACCCCCGAGTACTTCCTCTCATTTTGAGGATGATACCCAGGTACCTAGGGTAAACCCTAGAATCTTCAGAGCACAAGGCCAGTCAACAATAGGCCTTGAAGCCATTACAACAATATACTCATTATGAGCTCAACATGTCACTTGTGGGAATTGAACTCGGGTTGGGAGGATAACAATCATTCTTCGCAACCACCCGAACTACACCCAATTGACGATATATTTTCTAGGTTACACTGCCTGGAGAAAACCCTCGAGTACTTCCCCTCAATTCAAGGATGGTACCTAGGGTAAGCACTAGAATCTTTAGGGCACAAGGCTTGTCAACAACAGGGCTCGAAGCCATTACAACAATATACTTGTTATGAGCTCAACATGTCACTTGCGGGAATTGAAGATGGGTGGGGTGAATAACAATCATTCCTCCCAACCACTCGAGCTAAACCCAATTGAAAATATAATAATATATTTATAAAGATTAAATACAATAATAATAAATATTTATAAATAATAAAGACAATATAATAAATATTTATAAATAATAAAGATAATAATAATAATAAATAGTCATAACTATTCAAGTAGGCACCCGCTGAATTATATTTATATGTAGACCCATTCATTATAAAAGGGTGTCAAGCATTATTCTAGTACAATTGGTTGTATAAGGAGATAACCCTTTGGAAGTGGTCAAGGAGGTTTCCCTCTTGATTGGGTCTACATATAAATATTATTATCTTTATTATTATTTTTGTGTAATAACAACAAAGTCCACTAGGGTGCACTCATGCATGCATGAGAAAAGTGAAGTAAAGTTTGAAATTAGTGATTGCATGCATGGTCAAATGAGGTGTTCAAGTGTAGGCAAGAATAGTAAATGCATGCATCACCCAAACAATAACAAGTGAACTCCAAGATGGGCTCCACCCTAGTAGTACATGTCACCTTGAAAATGGAAAATAATTCCCTCATGTGATGTGCTTCATCTCATGGTTAATGATAACACATGCATGGAAAATATGAAGTAAAATGACATCAACTCGAAGACAAGTCAACCCACTGAAGTCAAAGTGCACTGAATTGGATCCCACTCAATTGCATTGCATTGCACCCAACTGAACTATAACCATGTAGGTGCACTTCCATATAAGTCTAGATCATGCCACATGGTGACATCCCATGTTTCCATATGTTACCATGAACATTGCCAACTACTAAAAATAGCCATTGCCAAAAATAGCAGTGACCTCCAAAAACACTCTCACTGAATATTAAAGTTTGCCACCATGACAAAATATCAATTGCGGCTTGCTCATTTGTGTTCTTGGAATAACATCTGCTAAAAATAGTGAGTTGGCCATCAAAGCTCAATTTGCCAAAATACTACCTATGGGAATACTTACTATAATGGCATGACTAAAAATAGGTGTTGTTAAAAATATCACCATCTTAGATGTGATCGAAAGTAGGTTCATTTGTCTCATGTGCCTCGAAGGAACAAGCATATGTTTTCTATTTTGCCATGCAAGTCCTCTAACTCCAACTACTAAAAATTACAATGTCTCAAAATCACATGCATGCCACATGCAAACTAACAACAAACTCTACATGCACCTGCAAAACACCTAGAGAATCTTGCAAGTACCCCAAATCATTTATGAATCATCAAATGTGGCATGCAAAGTTTGCATGCATCTTGCAAAAATAGTAAACCAAAAAGAATCGTGCATGCAGGTACATTGGATCTCCAAGTGACACTATTGAGAGAACTATTGAATCTATTGTCCCCCAGGTTGTTCCCCTCTTCTCTCATCGAGGGTATCAATGCCAGGGCATGGTGTGTAGGAGCACCTTCTTTCGTCACTCTAGAAACAACTAAGTGACAACAAGGAGCTAGACACCCTCCACCCTCGCCGCCCCCC
>ML780335.1:313936-362034 GCA_009831015.1 Picea engelmannii
CCCCCCAACGACACCCTACACGCATAAATTCTTGATCTTAAAAACAAGCAGGAGGAGATTAGATCTCAGCAAGTCGCCTTTAAACATGAAACATAAATGCATATCAACTCATGGGCATAGGTAGTTAGAGGAAGGGATAAATCCCCCCCACCCCATCTAGCGACAGTTGAGGAGGTGGTTCAGGTTAAACTCATGGAGGAACGTACTAGTAGGGCACGAGAATTGAACCTCAAAGTGAGAGGGCTCCCCCTATCTCTTCCATCCTTGGACCCCATGGTGGTTGGAACCTTATTTCTCAGAGACAATCTGGATCTCCTTGATGTGACTCTTCATAGAGCTTTACTTGGGTTCGACTCCACTCTCTTTCTTCGATTCAGGTTTGCAACTAATCGGCTTCAGGCTCTTAGATCCAAGCGCATGTTATTTTCTCTCCTCAGTAAGATCTTCCTTGACGAAGATCTCACCAAAGCACAAGTTGTAGAGCTCAAATGCTTTAGGGAGCTGGTTACAACATCACGCTAGGTGGGGAAGGAGAAATCCTTAGGAACCTTAGAGAAGTCATTTGGGACTCTTTTCCAACTTGGTGGGAACCCTAATCTAGGGCTTCCAAATGACAGGTCTGTCGGGAGAGGCGACAAGACACATGCATTTCCATTAGTTGTTGGAATGGCAATGGGTCTTTCTGGTCGTCTTCGAGTTTACTGTATGATGCTCTTAGGTCGTCGTACATCCTATTCATCACTGAGACACATGAGAACCTTGTTCGACCTCTCCTCGACATTACATGGTACCATCGATTTTCAGCCTGTAGATAGGAGATGAGGAGCTCGGGGGGTATCAGAGGTTCAAGTGGAGTTGCTTGTTTTGTTAGAGACTCCCTCAGGAGCATGATTTCTTTGGTCGTCGTGGATGAGTTTGCTAGGTTTATGTGGGTACGGGTTCGAGGTGTTTCCCCTCTCCCCAGGGACATTTACATTGCAGTCTGTTACTTCCCTATAGTTTCTTTGTCATATGCTATTCATGGACTTGACGGGGACCCCTTTATAGATTTGTATGTTGGCATCACCCAGTACTCAACTGTTGGTGAGGTTATCCTTCTAGGTGACTTCAACTCCCACACCAGATCCCTCCCGATTCCTCTACACGACCGGTCAGAGGATGTGTTCTTTATCCAAGAGCTAGACCTAGAGTCAGCGGGGATTCACCGGATGTTCGATGATGTGTTGGGGCCTTTCACAGCCTATGGTCGACAACCTTTTGCAGCTAGAGGAATCTTAGGAGTTGTTGATTCTGAACGGGCTCCCATGTTTCCTAGATTCTTTCTTTTTCATGTGACGACCTCATGGCAAAGGTACGACTGTCGTTGATTATGTCCTCTCCAACCATAACTTACTCCCCTTTATTTCTCACTTCTCTATTTCCCCCATCCCTCTCGCGGACCATGCTCTTCCTTCCTTCTCTCTCCGAGCTGATACCCCCCCTCCAAGGTCCACCCCACACTACCTTCCGATTTGATGAAGGGTACTCGAACACCTTTTCTACCCACCTTCGCCAGATGCTCCCCTCCGAGACCTAGTTCTCCTTACTTGACTTTGCATCTACCAAGTACACCTGCGTCTCATCCATCATTTGGGAAGCAAACCTCAAATCCTACCCTCACTCCACCTCCCAAAAATCCAACTCCTACCCTATGAACTGATGGTATGACAAGGAATGCAAGGCTCTCCACCGCCATCTTCGACACGCATTCTCCCATGTTCGGTCCTCCTATCCCAACTTCAGAGCTTCCTATCATCGTTCCTCTGTCGCAAGAAACGCCTCTTTGTTTCTCAGAGGAGACGAGACTTATGTACTTCCCTTACTCACTCCCCCAAACACTTTTGGCACACCATCCCTCAGTCGTCCCTCTCCCCTCCCATTCGACCTTAACTCCGAATCCTTGTTCTCTCACATATCCACTCTCTATAATATTCCTGGGCAACCCTAGATTCAGGTTACCTCTCTACCCTCTTTGTGCTACTTATTCTCAGACAATGACATTGGAGAGGTTGTTTGGGCGATGAGCTACAACAAAACAACAGACGAGGAGGGTGTTCGGTTAGATTTCTTTAAGCACGATCTTCGTGCTTTGGTTTCTCACTTGGTTGATCTCTTGAACCATGTGGTCCGTATATGTTTTCCGTCAACATGATCATATTGTTATCATATTGTTGATTTTTCAATAAGCAAGGTTAAGCATGAAGTTCATTCCATTTTTAGCATTTAACCATAATCATTAATGTTGCAGCAACCAAGATCACAAGAAGAAGTACCATGCACAAGAACACAAGAAGTATCCTGGGAAACCCTTCTCAACAAGGGAAGAAAACCCAACCAAATCCTTTGCTATATTCTTCAAGTGAAAGACCTTCACCACCAAGAAAGACGTAGCACACAAGAGGGTGCTCAAACCCTAGAAGACTAGCGCCCAAGAGAGGTGTGCACTTTTCCCAAGTAAATGTACTTGCTGAAATTTCCAAACTCACATGAAAGATATGTTTCCTCAATGGGGAATTTACCTTTACTTATACTAACCTGAACCTGTCAACAAAAGTGTCTATTGGCACAACAGGCCCGACCTCACTATCTTATAATATAATTAATATTATCCAGATTAATTATCTTTACATTAATTACCAATCACATTAAGGTGGGGCCGACCTGTACCCTTTACATTACAATTAGGGTTACAGGCAGGTCTGACTCTTGGACAATATAGCAAGGGATTTGATACACCCACTAGTGCTCATCCACTAGGGGCACATCCATAGGGATGTCCATACCTCTGGCTCATTGCATTACACAAAAGAACCAAATCTTCACATGTTCACCTGTGCTCGTCCACAGGCACCTCCACTCTACAAATCTTCTTTCCGACTGCCTCACAGAGGAGAATTATCTAGAGTTTCTCGTCAACTCTGTTGCTCAGAGGAGGCTAATACATCATCTTCATTTATGTTCACATGATGATGCACCCAACACATTGGGATTTCATATGTTCACCTTGTGCTCAGCCACATGCACGTCTAACTCAACAGATCACCTTTCCCACTGGATAATCATCTGGAGTTCTTCTCAACTCTCTGAATGGAGGAGGTCATCTCTACATTCCAGCTCTGTCTTAGGTAGGAACCACGTACCCTTCTTAGGGGCTTTCTCTCAGGTTTGTAAGTTGGAGAAAGACTCACAGGTTTGTAAGCTGGAGAATGTCTCACATAGCTGCAATCACCAACACACATCACATGATTCACTTGATACAGAAATCGGGGCCTAACTCAGATCCCAACAACTATAGGACGATCATGGTGGGCTACACGTTCTCGAAGCTCTATGCTACGATTCTCCATATGAAGCTCTTTGGTGAGCTTGAGTAGAGATCGCTTAGGGCTAGGGGATAGGCAGGATTTCGATCCACTCATCAGACCATTGATCCCATCTTTACCCTTCGAGCCATCATCGAGGAGGCACGACATCGTTCTTCGAAAGTCTATTGTTGTTTTGTATATTTTTGGAAATCCTTTGACTCCTTCCCACAAGAAGCCCTGTTCCAAAGGCTCAAAGACATTGGCGTTTCCCAAACCCTATTGACTGCCATCATGCACCTATATGAGTTGCTCCTTGGTTTTTTCCGCACAGTTCACGAGATGTTTGATTTCATTAGGAGTACCATTGGGGTTAAATAGGGTTGCCCCCCTGTCCCCCACCTTGTTTGGGATTTACATTGATGAGATGGAGGCCTTTCTTCACGAGCATATCCAGGACAACAATGGGTGCCTCCTCCACCAGGTTCTGATATCCATCCTACTCTTTGTTGATGACCTGATCCTCCTAGCATCATCTCTAGAGGGGTTACAAAGACAGTTGGATGTCTTAGCTCTCTTCTGCGACCTTTGGTAGTTGATGGTCAACTTGTGTAAAACAAAGGTTATGATCTTCAACGTGTTGAAGAATACCGTGGACCTTCATTTATTCTTTAGAGGGGAGATCGGGATCACCAACAAGTACACATACTTGGGGGTGCAGTTCTTAGGATCCTGCTTTAGTTTGTGACTGGCCCTCTAGCCTCGGATCAACAAGGGCTACAGATCCTTATCCCTTCTCGAGAGATAGTGCTTTCGTCACCATTTTTAAGGACATCTCATCTAAGATGTCCCTCATCGACTCCCTTATCTGACCCAACGTTCTTTATGGCTCTCAGAGATTTGGGGGCCTTCTTTACTTGAGTTCGATTAGGCCTCGGTTGAACGAGTCCAGACCCTTCTCCTCCGACGCATCATTAGATGCAAGTAAACAATCCCTCATCACATCATCCTAGTTGAGTTTGGCGCCTGGCCCTTTCGACTTGAGTCAATGTTCAGACTGGTCTCTTTTCTGCATCGCATCCAGAGCTTCGCTGACTCGATGAGGGGGCGAGATCGATAATCATACTTGGCATGTTGTTCTTTAGAGACCATTTCCCTCTCTAGCTCTTCGGGCCAGGCTCGAGGTTGGTTTGTAGGGGTTTCGGATATTTTAGAGTTCGTGGGCATTCAGATGGATTGTCTCCCTTTGTTTAGATATTCCTTGGACGCATTTGACCACCTCCTACCCACCAGGCATGAGTTGAACAAGATCATCAAGGATGACATCTACAAGTAGTTTGTCCAAATCACTTGGATTAAACCTCAAGGTGGGTTATGCCCAAAAATTGCCTTCTACGTTGAGCACTTCTTGGAGCTTCGAGATGAACTCATTGTTCGACCACAATATACACTTCGCCATTGAGTGCACGCTCTTTGCATTCCCTTAGGCTAGTTCAGAGTGGGTTCTCATAGACTTCATATGGAGACAGGCTACCAGATCAATCGATCAGACAGGATCTGCCAGTTATGCCATCTATAGGAGGTTGAGAATGAGGATCACTTCATCTTCCGTTGCCCCATTTATTATGAGATCAGAGGGAGGTTCCATTGCCTATTCAAGGGGATTTAGACCCTCACTCGATTTTTTAAATATTCTGACTAAAGGTGTCTAGCCTTATACATGTTGGAGGCTCTTAAGCTTTGAGCTCACATTCTTCATCCTCCTGTTAGACCAAACTCTATCCAACGGATCACTTCCTTCTTCACGGTGCTACCCTTCGGAAGGGACACTAAGAGACAAACCAATATCAACATAGCCCTAGACTTCAGAATGGTGCAGACCTGTGGGACCTGTTGATGATTACAACTGCGTGAGACATCCTCCGGGACACATACCTGAGAGAGAGCCCCTGAGATGGGTGTGTGGTTCCTATCTGAGACAGAGTTGGAATGTAGAGATGGCCTCCTCCTTACAGAGAGTTGAGAAGAACTCCAGATGATTCTCCTGTGTAACGTAGTGAGAAAGGAGATCCGCTGAGTTGGACGTGCCTGTGGCTAAGCACAAGGTGAACGTGTGAATTCCCATGAGCTGGGTGCATTGTTATGAGACAGAGATGAAGAGGATGTATTAGCCTCCTATGAGCAGAGAGTTGAGATGATGAACTCCAGATGACTCTCATGTGTAATGCAGTGGGAAACAAGATCTGTTGAGTGGATGTGCCTGTGGATGAGCACATGTGAACGTGATCCTAGTGGCTGAGCACTAGTGAGTGTGGTTCTCCTGTGAGACGCAGTGAGATAGACATATGGACATCCCTATGGATGTGCCCCTAGTGGCTGAGCACTAGTGGGTGTATGAGATCCCTTGCTATATTGTTCAAGAGTCAGACCTACCTGTAACCCTAATTGTAATGTAAAGGGTACAAGTCGGCCCCACCTTAATGTAATTGATAATTAATGTAAAAGATAATTAATCTGGTTATTATTAATTATATTGTGAATTAGAGAGGTCGGCCTTGTTGTGCCAATAGACACTTCTGTTGACAGGTCAAGTCTAATATAAGTAAAGGTAAATTCCCCATTGAGGAATCATATCTTTTGTGTGAGTTTGGAAATTTTAGCAAGTACATCTTCTTGGGAAAAGTGCACACCTCTCTTGGGCGCTAGTCTTCTAGGGTTTGCAAACACCCTTTTGTGTGCTAGGTTTTCTTGGTGGTGGAGGTCTTTCTCTTGAAGAATATAACAAAGGATTAGCTGGGTTTTCTTCCCTTGTTAAGAAGGGTTTCCCAGGATACTTCTTGTGTACTTGTGCATGGTGTTTCTTCTTGTGATCTTGGTTGCTGCAACAAAATTTTTTATGGTTTAAGTTAAATGCTAAAATGGAATGAACTTCATGCTTAAACCTTGCCTATTGAAAAATCAACAGGACCTTCCCTTGTCCCACAAGATTTCATCGACATAACCAGATCAGATCCCTCCCTAGGAGACAGATGAGATCCCCCAGGCCTCAACGACGAACTGCCTCTTCCAGACAGCAACGCAGTGGACAATCTAGGCATCCCACCAGTTCTCCCTCTGGACATCATACTATACTCAGATTCCTTCATTCAGCCTTGGATGGTAGGAGATATGGGTCTATTCCATGACAAACCTATCTCATTACTTTTGGTTCTTCTTGTTCGTGGATCTTCTCTTCCTATACATCTCTACTTCAGAGCAGGTTCTAGGTTTGGGGTCAAGAGCTATTCATGCTTCAACTTAGATTTCATCCTCTTACTTTACTTTACTTTTTGCATCTTGCCTTTTATAGGAGACCTTTTGGTACTCTTGCTTTGTAACGACATCATTGTACTTAGCGTTCCCTTTGACCTACTTTTGTGGTCATTAGTTGGACATTAACAAAATTATCTTATCTTATCTAGGCCTTCGAGTGAGTCCTTGTGCTAGAGGGGGGGCACCCATGTTTATCTTTAAGTTATTGTTCTAGACTGTCACCCTGGTGTTAGCTCCTAGAAAGTACTGGTAGCATTGAGTCATGCAAGTAATTTTAATCTTTGTTTTCTTGGTCATTTAGCATAATTTGATGTCTCATTAAGTCAAGTCATTCTCACTTCTAAGGGTCAATTCTAAGTTGTCAAGGTCACTCGTGGGTCATAATAACCCATCATTACATTTCAAAACCCGAGTTGACATCTATCTTATGATTATTCCTCATGAAGACAAGTTGTCAGCGCAAAGCACTATTTTTACACTGAGTGCGCTGACAACTGAGCCTAAGTTTGTAGCGCAAAGCCTGTTTTTGTAGTGTAATGCGCTACCAACTTGCTGTACATGGCAGTTTTCACAAATTTTGGTCAAAAGGTCAAAATTCGACTTGGAAAGAGGATTTTTAGGGGCATATGATGACTATTCCTCCAAGATCTCATCAAATCTCATCCAGGGGTGCAGGTGGCACTTCATTTCACCAATGGAAACATTCTAGGGATCAAATCCTAGAATGTAGGAATATGACTAGATTTTGGAAATCTGTGTTTTCCTGTTTTAGTCACTTTCTTTGGAGATAGATTCTGACAAGATGGAAATGTATTTTTGGAAAGTGAGAGAGGTTTTTCACAAGCACGAGCCCCTCTTCAAAAACCTCTCTCAGTTTTCCAAAATCTGTTTTTATTCGGGAGATATGGGTGCATCTTTGAGAGGGATATTTCCAAAAATTGTACACTCTGTTTTTGCTAGCCACCTCACAAATTCGGATTTGAGTTGGATCTCTTCAACCAACTAAAGATAGGTGAAGAGGTTATGATATCCATCTATTTCAGATCTGGATGAGCATGTAATATCTATATAAAGAGGATCAAAGGGAGGAGCTAGAGGTTCGAACTTGAATTCTCATTTGTACTCTTTGATCTTAACCTTTTGATATATCAAGGAATGATAAGTTTCTGCCATTGAATGTTGTTCAGTCCCTTTTTCTGTCTTTCATCTCTGTTATTGTGAACTTGGACTTCTGTTCATTTCATGTTTATATTATGATTGATGATTATCTTATTATCTCTGCATAAATAAACAAGATTCACACTTCCTACTGCTAGTTATATTCGGCCTGTCACATGTATGGTTCATAGATGTGATATTGTTGATATGATCAGTTTCTTTCATCCATTGCAATTATAACTTTCTGAACAATATTCTTTTGGTGGCCTTGCCTTGTCCTGATTTATCCAAATCTATATTGAATTGAAGATTGAGTGTGTGAGGTATTCACTTTGATCCATTTCTTTTACATACATTATTGAGTTCTTGATTAAGTTACCAGGCTCTTTCGAATCACAACCTAGAAAGACTCCTGGAGTGATAACACCTGGAACAACTTTTTCAATGAAGCTCAGACTACTAGATTTATTGTAGGGGTAGGATGGTGTGTGGTGTTACCTATGTAATTTACTTAAACCAAAAAAATAAAAAGATGTTGAGTTATGGTTTTTGGGGGTGACCAAGAAGCCAAATGTCAAGGAGATTTAACAGTTTCCAGCCATAGGAATGATCTTTTAAACCATGGGCACCATGATCTAGTTCCGCTTGACAATTAACTTAGAGAAAATGAACAAATATATGTTCGAGGAGGAGGATGAAGTACTTTCCTAACACGTATTCATTAGATAGAAAAAACAAATGGGCAAGGAAAGCATAGATCCATTGGTTTACTCAACACCATGTGAGACAAAAAATGAAAGGGAAAACAACATAACTTACTTGAGATTAATTGCTTCACTAGTGGCAATGTGCCTTGGTCTTGACTACACAATAAACCCAATAGTTTGTTTATAAAATAACAACTCCAGTGTTGGAATTATAAAGTCTCAAATTTGAAACAACCATTCATTTATACAAAAGTGCACTAGGGGTTGGGACTATAAAATCATTGTCCTGGGCCTCCATGCATCCCTTTACAAAGTCTATTACTCAAACAATGTTTACAAGAAGAAAGAGAATGGAAGAAGAGAAGGAGAAGAAGAAGAATAGTCACTTACTGCAGCAAAAATAGTGATGGTCTAGACAAATCTTCTGTTTTTGATGGCTTCTTGCCTCTATTTCGCCCTCTTTTATGTCGATTTGAACCTCTGATAAACTTCTTGTGTAAATGAGAAAAGTATCTCTCTTATAGACTACTGGGAGAAAAATGAGCCCAAAATTAGGCTAGAGAGGCAACTAATGAGAGCCCTCCATTTTCTCGCTGCCTCTGCTAATTGATTGCTTTTGCTTAGGGATTAATTTTTTTTTTGGGGCAACCACTCTTCTTTATACCTACAAAATTGGGGGCACATAAATCTAACTTAAAATGGTTGTTTACTGCTTTTGTTGCTTTTCCCCTTCTAGCACTACTACTTTTGTTGGTTTTGGAAGGTGGCCCTACCTGAGATGAAACCTTTATTGAGGGTGGTTGAGAAGGTACTCATTGCCCACCTTTATTTGTAGATGGAGGGACCTTGCAATCTAATCTTGGTCGTCAGATGGATTCCATTAGGAGCATTATCCATCGTTTGCGGCTTTTCCATCCTTCGCAAACCCCAACGGAGGGGAATCTTGCTAACACTTCAATGTTGTCGATTTGAGATCTTGACGTAATTTGGGCCATTCGTGGCATTTTAATCCTTTCCATTTCTTGACGACCTCACCTTGGCGATGGAATGCCAACCCTTGATCAAGTTGAGCAAGGAAAGTCGCAACTGTTCTCGACACTCTTGTTCCTTTCACCCCTTTACGGGCCTACCACCGACAATATATTCTCGACCATTGATCTAATTCGACGGAGTCAAGATTAGTTGTTTGCAACAATTGAAGTTTTTTCAATCCCTAAAGGACTCATCTCTTGCGATCCAATATTGGCCCTTGATATGATTTGGTGGATTGAATCTTGGTCGTTCGTGGCTTTTTATAGCTCTTGGACCTTCGTGAAAATCAAATGCCGCGGAGCCATGTGGACTGTTGATTTTTTTTGTCAGGCTTAATGTGAGTTGTGCACGAGGATTTCATTTGCAAACTCCCTATCCTTGACCCCCACTATGCAATGGTGACCATCGGATTAGATAGGTCAAGCTTATATCCAATGTTCATGGCCCCTACTCTTCCCTACCTTGTTGCGGATGGCTTTGATTTATGCAGAGGAGAATGGGAGATCTGATGGTGGGGAAGTTGATGGAAAATAATTGCCTTCATTGATCATTGTTTTGTCATTTTGCTGGGTGCCCTTTGTCCACTTAATATCTAATTATGATGGACATGACCATAGGTTTCTTCTCATTAATACCCATGAAAACCACTTTATGCTTGGACAACAGTTTGCGGAGGCAAGGATCATGGTTTTAGAAACCACTTTTCACCCTCCACAATTCATGTTCCAAAGCCACATGTTATGGTAGGCCTACCTTCCAGATTCAAATTGCATGTCCATCTTCCACAATTGCTCTAAACCGTTGATCGTTGATTTGCAATGACCGTTGGATTTGTTTGGATAGTACCCCCTCCATTTAACCTTTGATTAATGTTTGATTCAACCTTTGAATCTCCATCACTACCAATCTTCACCATAATTTACCTTTAAATTAATCATTTTCCCTCATGGTTTATAATTGGGCACATGCTCCATTCTCGTCCACCAGGTTTTCCAACTTAGCATGGCTTGTGAAGACTTTCATGGGGTTACAATAGGTAGGATGCTGCCTAGTGCACTACTTTGCTTCTAAAACCATCCCACCTACATAGAGTGTTCTTAGTGTAAATTTTGGTTGCCCAATCACTGCCCAGTCAACATGCAATATAACTGTTCAATCACTACTGTCGAGCCTTACTTGCCAAGTGTCACCATGCCATAGGCCCACTTGCTATAGTAAGTACTGTAGCTTAGCTTAGTTTTTTTAAGCTACAGTACTTTTAAGTAAATAAAGAAAAAACTTGAAACAGCAATGATATAGATTGTATTAGTGTTTCATATTTAGAGTGTGTGGTGGAACTTGATATTTTAGCCTCCATTTCACATTCATAAACGGTATTGTTCTAAGACCGAAGTAAAGGGTAACATTCTGTATACATTGATGTTATACAATAGTACAACTAAAATTTTTACACCTTCAATAAGTGGATTGATTTTCAAGAAAATGTGTAAAGCAAGGCTCTTTGTTGCTTTCTTTTGTATTGAAGTAAAATTGAATTTCAATAATATTCTGTTGTTTTCAATAACTCATCATACCTTTCCTAAGATCACTTACTGAATGAGTCATACACTTATGTATTGCCTTCTGGCACATTATAAGTAGTGTATGGGAAGTTGATTCCTTTATATTTATTTTAGCCTCCATTTCACATTCATAAACCGTATTGTTCTAAGACCGAAGTAAAGGGTAACATTCTGTATACATTAATGTTATACAACTAAAATTTTTACACCTTCAATAAGTAGATTGATTTTCAAGAAAATGTGTAAAGAAAGGCTCTTTGTTGCTTGCTTTTGTATTGAAGTAAAATTGAATTTCAATCATATTCTGTTGTTTTCAATAACTCATCATACCTTTCCTGGAGATCACTTACTGAATATGAGTCATACAGTTTATGTATTGCCTTCTGGCACATTATAAGTAGTGTATGGGAAGTTGATTCCTTTATATTTAATTTTCAGATGAAAAGAGGTGAATCTGTGGAGGCAGTAAAGAAGAGAGAAAATGTTGCAACAAATTTTATTCCAGTTCTCCGGTCTGGAGGCTGGGCTGATATAGGTGACCGTGATTGTATGGAAGATACACATATATGCATTGACAGTTTTGTAGACAAGTTTGGATTTCCTCCCATTGAAGAAGGTCCTGGGGCCTTCTATGGCGTATGTCTCCTATCCCATTGATTCTTTTTGGGTTGAAATTAATGCTCTATATTGCACTAGTTTTGCATTTTGTTTATGAAATTTGTATGAATGAACTTTATCTTGTCCATGGCGTGGACCTCCCTAGCCATGGCGAGATTGTGGGTACCTAATGAGCATGGAGTTATGTTTGAGCTCTGAGCTTTGCCAGCTCAAAAATTTGTCTTGAAATTCTTTTTATTCCTGAAAGACATCAAGGTCTGACTAATTCTTTATTCTGCTCATCTGATGACCAGTTCATTGCCTGAGAACATACCATTTCCTCCATATATTGATGTGTGTTTTAGCCTTTAGGAGATTTTTAAGCTACTTTACAAATGGCGACAAGACAATTTTCTTGTTTTGCAAAATCGTGTCTAATCCAGTCTTAGCACATATCTAAGCCATCTAAGTTTAATTTATATCATAAATAGTATTGTCTGTTTCATTTCCATTTTATGGCTCTGGTTCTAGAATATGCACACAGGAGGAATACCTCATCCAAAGCTATGTTAGCTCATTAAATTGGACCGTTTACCTTCTGGAATTGGTGGACTCTGTCACCAGACTCATGAGTATCCGACTTTGACTCTGCTTGTGAGCCAAACGAATCAAAATGACTTGGGGCCAGTCATACTTGTGTTGACCGAGTTTGACTTGAGATTACTCATTAGTATTCGTGAGTCAAACTTGGTCAATGCAAGTCAAACTCACCAATCTGCCTATAAATGCCCAAAAACTGCCATGCCTATAATTACCCAGAAATTTCATGCCCTACTCATGTTTTTGTACTTGCCAAGTTTTTCCTGAACCAAGTCAAACTCTAGACTCTTCTCTCGCCGAATTTTTTCCTGACCCAAATCTGGTATCATTGGGTGGACATTGTAATTGAAATGGTATATTTATGAATATTTTTCTGCTCTTGCCCAACTTATTCCTAAAATAGGTTTATTTTATGAACATTAATATGAGATTTTCCTTGGAAGTATTTTTCTTATTTCAGGTGTTTGATGGACACGGAGGAAAACATGCTGCACAGTTTGCTTGTGACAGATTGCCTAGTCTTATTGTCAAAGATGCTGATTTTCCTTTGCAAATTGAGAAAGCCGCTAGAAGGGCATTTTTGCAAACTGATAATGCTTTTGCTGAGGCATGCTCACATGATGCTGGTCTATCTTCGGGTACAACAGCTTTGGTTGCTGTGATTATTGGAAGGTGTGTGTTATGAAGTGTATATACTGTGCTGGTTACGATTCTAGCAAATGCACTGAGCTCCTTTTTGAGGCTTTCCTTGTTTCTGTTTGGACAGGTATCTTCTGGTTGCAAATGCAGGAGATTGTCGAGCTGTGTTATCGAGGCGTGGAAAGGCCATTGAAATGTCAAGGGATCACAGGCCTGATTGTACCAAGGAGAGAATACGCATTGAAGCTTCTGGGGGTTATATTGATGATGGATATTTAAATGGCCAACTGAATGTTACAAGAGCTTTGGGTGACTGGCACATGGAAGGTTTGAAAGCACATGGTGTCAGTGGCTGTGGACCTTTGAGTGCAGAGCCAGAGTTAAAACGAATAACACTGACAGAAGAAGATGAATTTTTAATAATTGGTTGTGATGGTCTTTGGGAAGTCTTTCTAAGTCAAAATGCAGTTGACTTTGCACGACGGAAGCTGCAAGAACACAATGATCCTCTTGTGTGCTGCAAAGAACTGATAGATGAAGCATTAAAACGTAAGACTGCTGATAATCTTACAGCAGTGGTGGTCTGCCTCCAATCTGACCCACCGCCAAATCTTGTAGTTCCCAGGTCACGGGTGCGGAGAAGCATATCTGCAGAAGGTTTGCGTGGCCTACAAAGCTATTTAGACAGCTTGCGGAGTTAAAATTCATTTATTTGCCAAGAAAATAGATGGTATTGTTGAAGGCTGATAACATTGAATTATGAGAACATCCTTTTTTTCAGAATATATAGGACTTGATTTATGGCTCGGGACGTCTTCAACAATACCATTTATGAAAAGTTTGTAGTCTTTTCTCTTCTTTTACGATTGTCCACGTATTCTTGGAACAAAGATAGTCTATATGATGGAGATTACTGTATTATAGGACTTCTTATGGCAATCTTTTATCCCTTCTTTCTCGAGCTCAATAGCCTTCTAGAAACTTCTTGAAAGTTTTTTAAAAAATATGTATATATTCTGCAACAGTTTCTTAGCTCTATCCCAGTTCTTATTGTTCTTTCACAATTCTTTAAATGTTCTGTTCATTCATAATGTTCTTTTTTCTTGGGGTAGGGATTACTTGGTCTCCCGAGTTTCCATTTATCTTGTTGATATTAAATGTTGTTTGTGAGGTGGATTATTATTGGAGTTAAAATGGGCAATAATGTAACTATTGTATGGAATTTCTTTTTTCCCAAGCAGTTTGCTTCTATGTGGTTTGGCTATGTGCATACTGGAATGGATCATATGGAGCATTCGATTGGCTATATTTCCTGTTGAATTAGTGGCAAGTTTTGGAAAGGAAATTTTGTACAAGTTTGTGGTTTCTTCTAGCTTTCTCTTATGAAATATGAGAACTAACGAAATCTAGAAAGTTGTTTTAAAAATAATAAATATGTATATATTCTGCAACAGTTTCTTAGCCCTACCCCAGTTCTAATTGCTGTTCTTTCACAATTCTGCAAATGTTCATTTAGAACTTGGGCAGAGATTCCTTGATCTCCTCAGTTTCCATTTATCTTGCCGATACTAAATGTTATTTGTGGGATGGATTGTTATTCGAATTAAATGGAACAATAATGTAACTGTTGTATTAAAATTTATTATTTCCCAAGCAGTTTGCTTCCATGCGGTTGGCTGTGGGTATTGAAATGTTTCATATGGAGCATGTGATTGGCTATACTTCCTGTTGAAATTAGGGGCAATTTTTTTTAAGGAATTTGTGTACAAGTTTGTGGTTTCTTCTAGCGTTCTCTTATGATATATGAGTACGGTTCATTACAGATTTTCATCCTTTTTCTCATATATTTTAATCAAAAGTTGGATAAATACATTTTTGGAAAAATACATTTAATATAACTAGAGATCATATTATTTTACAAGAGCTGTTTAGTTCCAATTTGTGAATCAAATCATTTTGCTGGACGCTTGTCCAGCTTGCGCTGTGTTTCTTTCTTGTTCTAAGTGAGTTGGAAAACTGCTCAAGGGGAAACAGTGTCCAAATAATTAGAATTTCAATCAAGGCACATGGAAGTTTTACATTGGATGTTGGTACTTATGTGTTATAAGTGCAGTGTAGCTGTCAGCCCTCTGGTTGGATTATTATTTGAAGCAGTGATGTAATTTAAAAGATTGGCCTCAATTTCTATTTTAAATGTTTTTTGTAGCCAGCCTTTCCATATTGAAAATTTGAAATCAATTCTCTGAAACCCATTTAAACTGTTAAACTGTTACGAGGTACAGACTGCATATATGAACTTGAAATTACAACAGAAAAACTAGAAATGTGACAGCAGTCGACCAAAAAACTGGAAATATGAAAGCAGTTAACCCTGTATGAGAGACATTACAAAAAAGAAACTGGAAATATGAAAGCAGTCAACAAAAAAAACTGGAAATACGAAAGCAGCTAACCCTGTATGAGAGACATTACAAAAAGAAACTGGAAATATGAAAGCAGTCAACAAAAAAAACTGGAAATACGAAAGCAGTTAAAACCCTGAATGAGACCTCAAATCAATCTCCAAAGCTTAATTGCTACTGTTGCCGTACCAGTGCTTATGCCTTAACACTTATCTGATGCAGTTGACAAGAGGAAAGCTATGGTTGCCACCTGAACAACACATTGGCATAGAACAGGTGGTATAGAACAAAGGCATCGTCCTCAAGATTTCTCTCTATATTGCACTATAGAGTGTGTGATCAGTCAATCTCACCCTAATGCTTAAACAACTGTTGCAGATCCCAGAACAATTTACAAGTGTTTTTGAGAAAGTAGTCACCGTCAATGCATTCTGTTATTCTCTTGCAAGTTTTTATAAAATCCGAAATGGTTCCAATCTCTCATCTAAACTAGTAGCCAAAGAGTGAGCAATTGTAGGGTACTGAGTTCCTTCAACGATTCAAATTACAACATCGTTGGCATGGTCACCGTTCTCATACTAAGATTTACTTGAGCATTTTGATGGGGTAGCAGATCGAAGAGATTTTAAAGACAACTTGGAGGAGATGACGGATGGAATTGCAAGACTATGTTGAATTTGATGACAACTAATTCCTCCAAAGATAGATTTTAGATTCTATTGTTTTGCTTTGGTTGTAACTAATAAGACCAAGTTAGAATATCGATGAGATTGCATTTAATAATCAGTTCCTTGTGTAAATGTATATAAATTTATGTAAGCCCGTAGAGGGAAATGAAATGAGAGGGGTGGATGTGAGAGAGGGATATGAGAGAGTTTGCAAGTCTGCTGTAATCTCCATGATCTGAATAATAAGACAACTGATACCTATGCTTGTTGAACATAGCCTAACGTTTGGGTGAACCACGTGAAATCTGTGTGATTGTTGATTATCATATGTGAATTGTGTATTCCTCATTTACAATTCTAACAATTAGTATCAGCGCTAAGGTGAATTGAGTAGGTGCCGCAGGTGGAAAATTGAGTAGAAAATCATCGGTGCTCCCTAGATAGTGTTAGAGACACGCCGACGCACTCACACTTGCAAAATTGAAATTTCTCGAAAAACTCGTGCACCCAGTTAATGCATCACAAAGCGCTAGCGCTCCCCATCCATAGTGAGGGAGCGTTGACCTCACACTAGCGTTCCCCATCCATAGTGAAGGAGCCCCGATCTCCTTTAAGAAAACATTTGCATGTTTTTTCTTTGGAAAAATTTAAGGTATCAAGTTTTTTACAATATTTGGAATTAAAATATTGTATGCATAAAACAAAAAGGTGGAAGAATTAAAAAGTGAATTTTTAATTATTTCAAAAGTGAATTTTCTTTTTAAAAAGTGAAAAATTCAAGTGGGTGGTTAAAAAGGTAAATCATTTTTGATAAAAGGTGAGGTTAGTAAAAATGTTTTTTATTAAAAAATTTGGAGTTTATACCATTATTTCCCTACATATTTTAAAGGGCTTGGTTTTATAAGCAGTGGTTTTTTGGAATTTTTTCTTCTGCTAATGATGAAAACTCAGAGTGCTAAATTCGAAATTGAGAAGTTCAATGGCAAGAACAATTTCGAGATCTGGAAGGTTAAGATGCACGATCTGCTTGTGCAACAAGGCATGGTGAAGGCGCTTTTGGGAAAATCAAAGAAACCCGCGACCATTTCAGATGAAGAGTGGGATGAGATCGATGCGAGAGCACTGAGTGCTATATGTCTGTGTTTGGCCGATGATGTTCTGTTCAACATTGTCTCGGAGAAGACAACAACCGGTTTGTGGACGAAGCTGGAAAGCTTGTATATGATGAAATCCTTGACAAACAAGATCTTCCTGAAAAGACAATTGTATAGTTTGTGCATGAAGGAAGGTACAAAAATAACTGATCATTTAAATACTTTTAATACTATTTTAGTCCAGTTGACTAGCATGGGAGTAAAATTTGAATATGAAGATAAGACGATTATTATGTTCTTTGCTCGAGTCATGGGATCACTTTGTTACCTTTATTAGTTTTAGTTCAACATAAAGTATTGAGTTTGATGTTATTGTTGGAGCTTTACTGTATGAGGAAACAAGGAAGAAATCCAATCTAGAAACCTCTACATCTGAGGCGATGATGGTCAGAGGCAGACCTAAAGAAATAGGACATGTTCAGAGGGATTTCTCTCGGTCAAAGTCGAAGGAAAAGAAGAGCAATCTTAAGTGTTGGTTTTGTGGCAAATCTGGACACCTAAAAAATGATTGTTGGAAGAGACAACAAGCCTCCAAAGAAGACCCTCCAAAAGAGACGAAGGAAACAAACGCAACTGAAACAGGTTCAACAACAGGTTCAGGTATCACTTATAGAGTTTTATCAATTAGTATTAGTTCACGTCATGATCAACAATGGTTATTAGATTCTGGTGCTTCAAATCACATGTGTTTTCATAGACACTGGTTTATTACTTATCAGTCTATAGACGATGGAATTGTTTACATGGGAAATGACATATCATGTAAAGTTGTGGGAATTGGTAGCATTTGAATTAAGATGTTTGATGGAACTGTTAAAATACTAACTGATGTGAGACATGTACCTGAGCTTAGGAAGAACCTAATTTCTTTGGGAGTCTTAGACACTGGAGGATATAAGAGTATTGTTCAAGGTGGAGTTATGAAAGTCTACAAAGGAATCCTACTGGTTATGAAAGCAAACAAGGTTGGTAACCTATTTTTGTTAGAAGGAAGAACTGAGTCAGATAATGCGACAACAATATCTGAGAACGACATTGATTCTGTTCGACTGTGGCATCAACGGTTGGGCCATATGAGCAAAAGAGGATTGAAGGTATTATTTGATCGCAAGTTGCTTCCTAGCCTAAAGTCTTTAAAGTTAGATTTCTGCAAGCACTGTATTTATGGAAAAGAAAATATGCAGAAATTTAAAACCAGAAGACACACCAGTGAGGGAATCCTTGACTATATCCATTCTGATGTTTGGGGACCATCTCCCACTATTTCGTATGGAGGATAATCATATTTTGTAACTTTTATAGATGATTTCTCTAAGAAGGTTTGGGTCTATATGTTGAAAAGAAAGGTTGATGTGTTTATTGTTTTCAAGCAGTTTAGAGCTTTAGTGGAAAAGAGCACTGGTAGGTTCATTAAATGTTTAAGAACTGATAATGGTGGCGAATTTACGTCAATGGAATTTGAGAACTATTGCAAGGAGTTTGGGATTGATAGGCATAAAACTATTGCCTATACTCCTCAGCAAAATGGAGTTGTTGAACGCATGAACATGATTCTTCTAGAGAGAGCAAGGAGTATGCTTAGTAACACCAACTTGTAGCAGGAACTGTTGGTAGAAGAAGTAACTACAACTTGTTATCTGGTGAATCGATCACCATCAACAACAATAGAGTGCAAGATTCTTGAAGAGGTATGGACATGTCATCCTTGTAATTATTCTAATATTAAAGTTTTTGGTTGTGAAGCCTATGTTCTAATTCCGAAACATCAACGTTCTAAATTAGATCCAAAATAAAAAAGGCTTATCTTTGTTGAATATGGTGATGGTATTAAGGGGTACAGGTTGTGAGATCCTACTACCCACAAGATCACCATTAACAAAGATGTAATATTTGATGAATCATCTCTCATCAAATCAGATGTAAATGTTCAAATGAAACAGGAAGAAGTACCTAAGTATCAACAGATTCAGTTTGAAACCAGTTCAAATACAGATGAAAGTGAACATGAAAAAGTTTCTGAAGATGTCCATGAAGAGTTTCCTACAAAGGAAGACATGGCTGATGATAACAATCAATAGAATGTGGATGAGCCACAAACTTCCCTTAGGAGGTCTATGCGGGTCAGAGTTCCTCCAAGAAGGTATGATGATTTTGTTTTATCAGTTTCTTTAAGTACTAATGATGATGAACCTTTGTGCTATTAGGAAGCTGTGAAGGGTTCTAACAATAATAAATGGAAAGAAGCAATGAAGGATGAAATGAAGGCATTAAAGATGAATGCCACATGGGACCTGGTAGAACTTCCAAGAGACAAAAAAACTGTAGGTTGCAAGTGGGTCTACAAGCTGAAGAAGGGTGTTGATGATAAAGTGGAAAGGTACAAAGCAAGGCTGGTTGCGAAAGGATATTCTCAGAAAGAAGGTATTGACTTTCATGAGATTTTTTCACCAGTTGTTAACTCTGTTTCAATTCAAATTGTGTTAGCATTAGTTGCATTACTTGATTTGGAGTTGGAGCAGCTAGATGTTAAAACTGCATTCTTACATGGATATTTGGATGAGGAAATTTACATGGAACAACCTGAAGGGTTCGTTCAGAATCACAACAAGAAATTTGTTTGCAAGCTCAAGAAATCATTGTATGGTTTGAGGCAGTCACCCAGACAATGGTACAAGAAATTTGACTCTTTCATAGTAAGCCAGAATTATACAAGGAGTGAGTATGATCATTGTGTCTACTTTAAGAAATTGAATAATGGCATATTCATTATCTTAGTATTGTATGTTGACGATATGCTTTTAGCAAGAAAAAGCATAACTGAGATCAACAGGTTAAAGGCTCAAATGGCTAGGACGTTCGATATGAAAG
This sequence comes from Picea engelmannii, assembly GCA_009831015.1. Lineage (NCBI taxonomy): Eukaryota > Viridiplantae > Streptophyta > Pinopsida > Pinales > Pinaceae > Picea > Picea engelmannii. Next base: position 333,977 of record ML780335.1, read on the forward strand.
ATCTAGGAGCAGCAAGGCAGATTTTGGGCATGGAGATATTAAGAGACAGGAGGAATGGTAAGCTTTGGTTGTCACAACAGAAGTATGTTGAGAAGATACTTTTGAGGTTTGGTATGGACAATGTGAAACCAGTTTGAGTCCCTTTCGCTTCCCATTTTAAGCTTTCTTCAAGTTTATGTCCTAGTACAAAAGAAGAAAATGAATATATGTCTCGAATACCATATGCTAATGCAGTAGGAAGTCTAATGTATGYGATGGTTAGTACAAGGCCAAACATTTCACATGCAGTTGGGGTTGTCAACATGTACATGGAAAATCCAGGTAAAGAGCACTGGGCAGTAGTGAAATGGGTGCTTCGGTATCTGAGGGGCACAAGTGATTATTGTATCACTTATAACAGTGGTTGTGAATTAGTCTGTGGATATGTTGATTATGATTTTGCAGGTGATTTGGACAAGAGAAGGTCGACTTCAGGGTATGTATTTACTCTTGTAGGTGGAGCTATTAGTTGGATGTCAAAACTACAGAACATTGTTGCTTTATCCACTACATAAGCAGGATACGTAGCTGCTTCACATGCTTGCAAAGAGACAGTTTGGTTGAAAGGTTTGTTTGGTGAGTTTGGAAGGATGCAGGACAAAGTAAATTTATTTTGTGATAGTCAAAGTGTTATTCACTTGGCTAAGAATCTAGCCTACCACAGTGAAACAAAACATATACCTATCAAGTACCATTTCGTAAGACAGGTCATCAATGAATGTGGAGTCTCTCTCGAGAAAGTGCATACAAAAGAGAACTGCGCAGACATGTTCACAAAACCAGTACTTTTAGAGAAGCTACGATGGTGCTTGGCTTCTCTTGGCTTGCAAAAAAGGTGATGAACAAAATGAAGGAGCAAGGTATCAGGTTAATTGTTTTCAAGGTGGAGATTGTTGAATTTGGTGACAACGAATTCCTCCAAAGATAGATTTTAGATCCTATTATTCTGCGTTGGTTGCAACTAATAAGACCAAGTTAGAATATGGATGAGATTGCATTTAATAATCAGTTTCGTGTGTAAATGAATATAAATTTATGTAAGCCTGTAGAGGCAAATGAAATGAGAGGGGAAGATGTGAGAGAGGGATATGAGAGAGCTTGCAAGTTTGTTGTAATCTCCATGATCTGAATAATAAGACAATTGATACCTATGCTTGGCGGACGTAGCCCAACGTTTGGGTGAACCACGTGAAATCTTTGTGTTTCTTATCTGTGTGATTGTTGATTATCATATGTGAATTGTGTATTCTGCATTTGCAATCTGGAGGGATCAAGTGCAGAAGTCCAACACCACCATTTGGAGGGGTTGGCATGAGTGAAATAAGATTTATTTTTGGGTGAAATTCATGAGGCTTTGGACAATGATCACACATCGTTAGTGTCTTGACCTAGAACAAACGAAATCATCGTTAGTATATTTGGAAGATTGGTTTAATTTATAAGGTTGAGTAAAGCCCTTGCAATCCCACGTAACTTGATTAAAACTCAGTACCAACAAATTATAATAGGTAAGAAAGTTTAAACTAATTTTAGTGTCCTTGAAATCTCCACTTAGTTTGAATAAAAACCTAGTATTGGTAAATTATAATATTTAACGAAGTTCAAAATTCCTACCTTCTAACTTACTTAAAAACTTAATATTAACAAATCATAATATTTAACAAAATTCAATAAATTATAAATATCTTTATATAATAAAGGATTCTTAAAAAATTAATGAAACAATTATATTTTATTAATCTTTTATTTATAAAATGAACTTACAATTTTTATCCTTTTTTCAACCATCTTCTATAACATACTATAACATATTAAGTGTTGCCCATCTCATTATATTGAGCCCATGTTTTTCGCTCTCCTCTAAGAGTCCCAAATCATATCATCATAAATTATTTTGTTCACTACTCATCCCAAGTTTTTTACAAAAATCAAAAGATTGTAATTCATCACAAAATTGCTCCTATAGTTTTATGAGCTATATGATTTTTAACACAACTTTAAAGATTAGTTGTGTAATACATGAGTGATCTTCGAATTCAAGTTTAAGTTGGGATTTTATATATATTTTAAATAAAAATTCATGAAAGAATCATGATAACCTAGTGTAAGAGAATCATGATATACTAATGTAATTGTATATCCATGGGATGTCTCATTGCTATAGGAAGTTATCACACTAATGTTGAGGCACTAAACCCATTCAACTTATGGATCTCCCACCCCATCTTATTCATAATGAGGATAAGTATCTTGGGATGATCCTTCCCTAAATCCCTCTCTTTGATGTTATATCTCTGACCCCATCTTATTCATAATGAGGATAAGTATCTTGGGATGATCCTGCCCCAAATACCTCTCTTTAATGATATCTTCAACCCCATCTTATTCATGACGAGGATAAGTATCTTGGGATGATTCTCTCTCTCTCTCTCTCTCTCTCTCTCTATATATATATATATATATAACATTTCTTATTTTTTGTCGTAAGTTAGGGACTTATTTTCTCTCATGAACTTGATTGGATTATCATACAATTTTTCATCTATACTGGTACTTTATGGATGGAAAAATTGGAGGAATTGGATTGCAGTGTCATTTTAGTGGTTCCAAATTGGGGTCTAGAACCTTCCAAAGCCATTTTGAGGTATTAAATGACATTTTTAGGGTTATGGTGTGCATAACTTATGTACACACCCTTGACGATGTTATACACTCCGAGACATTTCCAACGATGCAAAAATCATCCCAATCAGAGCTCGTATGAAAAAGTTATGCCTCTCGCAAGTTGACCTACCTTGTTGACCACTGTGGTACAAGTGGATGCCATGTTAGCCCCCATTACTCACATACATGGGGATAGCCACATGTAGAATTTCAAGAAGATTCTAGAAAGTCCAAACTTGATCACTAATTTGAGGGTTGAGAAAATAAAACCCTAACCCTAGACGACTATCAACCTATGTTAAATATTGGGTTTCTAGGAGGAGAAAGGGTTCCATTCTTTAGCATTGTATTTGTTCCATAGTTGAGAAAAACATCTAGGAGTGGTATTTTTGAAAGAATAACAGAGAAATAAAACATTATGTATTAGTCATACATGCCATAGTGTCAAAGACAACTCTACAATGAATGCCTCTTTCTTTGTACTTGCATTTCCATAACTTAAAAAAAAAGAGCAGAGCATATGCCTCACCTACTAGTTGGGTTTTCTCTCGTATTGGGTTTTCCAAGGTATATTTTGTGTTGATATGTGTGTGGATGGTGTGTTATTTTGCTCATTACTTTCATACTTGTATTCAATTATTTTCATAAATTTGAGCATTAAGCTAGTAATAACTAATCTCGTATCTAAGGGAATAAATTGCACGATCTAAGATTTCATAATAGTGCAACATTTTTTGTGAGGAACTGTTCCAGTGGAATATCCATGATAGTTTCCAGATCATACTGGTATTAAAACAATTTTCTTTGGGGTATTTGTGGAAAGTTATAGGATCCGAGAATTATCTTAAGAAGAAAGTCGTAGAACTTTAACCATGGTGGATGAGTCTGAGTTTGTTCACAACAACCCTAAAGATCCAACATAAGAGATATTTTTGAGGCTGGAAAAGAAAGCCGTTGATATCTCTCGCAATATGACCCTCCTTAAGGCTGATTTAAAAAACAAGCTTGGACTGTTCCAGGAGGTTGGAGGCTCTAACTCATAGATAAGATAAGAGGGGAAATCAAGAGATAATGAAGACCCATAAAAGGAGTCGAGGAAAGTGCCCGAGAAAGATAAACCAAGTTTCAGTTCCATTACTCCTTCATAGTCCTTACTTAAAATGGAAGCAAAAGTGGATATCAAGCCATACCAAGGTGAGATTTATCTAGTAACGTTGAATCATTAGTTGGAATAGTTAGAGTTATATTTCAATGTCCACAATATAGAAGAAAAGCATAAGATTTCATTTGCTAGATTAAAATTAGAGGGCCATGCATTAAATTGGTGGGAAAGTCACACAAAGACACTTAGGTTGGAGGGTGATTTGCTAGTAACTAAGTGGGAGGATTTCAAAACCCTCATTAAGTCCTAGTTCTACCCTATTGGGTATGTAGAGGACCAATGAATATTTTGGTATTACTTCAGGAAAAGACATGGGCATAGTGTGCAAGAGTACACCATCGAATTCAGAAAGATGGCTATCATGCTAGGTATCTTTCCCAAGAATCCATATGTACTCCTCAAGTATATAGGGGGTCTACATAATCATTTTCAAAGCAAGTGATTCTCTTCAATCCTAGGACACTTGATGAGGCATGTGTGCAAGCACATTATCTGGAAAGTATAGGTCACAAGAAATGACAGTCAAGTGGTTCCAAACAGAGAGATCAACAAGACACTTCTAAGGAGGGGAAGAAGTGGAAAGGGAAAGACAAGAAGACAACGACCACTGCACATTAGTGAAAGGATCCAAGTAACCATTGCAATATTGATGGTCACACTAAAGAAAAGTGTTGGAAACTACATTTAAAGATGGACCCTAAGAACCATAAGAAGGATGCCAAGAAGAAGAACCTTCTAGCAACAAATTCAAGCAATCATGTAGAGAGTAGCTTAGATGTGTATGCGAATATTGCCTACACTTTAGTATAGAAGGAGGTGGACCTGAGTATCCTTCATCACAAGGAAGAGAAGGAGATGACAAAACTCTTCCATATCAATATCCATGTCAAGAAGACAAAGGTAGATTCTCTATTCGATTCTAGTTCATAGGGAAATCTCATAGTAGTTGATCTGGTCAACAAGCTTGGGTTGGAGATTCATGATCATCCTAACCCATATCCATTGGGGTGGGTAAACAAGGATTGACCTATTAAAGTCACAAAACAATGTAATATCAAATTTGTTATAAGTGTATATTTTATTGACGAAGTGGAGTTAGATGTAGTACCACTTGACATGTATGGAGTAGTGTTTGGAAGCCCCTACATGTATATGAGGGATGTAATCTTCACGAGGAGATAAAACCAATACTACTTGTTCAAGGATGTAAACTATTTCATCATCAACACACATAAAGATAAATTGAATATCTCACTGGTAAGTGCCAACCAATCCAAAAAGTTGATTAGTTCTAGTTAGAAATATGTGGTTCTTTTCTTAAGAGATAATCTGTTGATTTTTTAATGACAAAATCAGAAATATTTCATTCACACATTTCGTCAAACACTTAGCAACCTAGAGATAATTGTCTTCTTAAATTTCAGAAATGCATACCCACATTCAGAAATTTCTATAAGTAGAAATACACATTGTTAAGAAAAATATGCAGCGGAAATGCACAATGGACAACAACCCATAACTCACAGAAATTTAGGCAACTGCCAGGGAAAACCCCAATGTGGAGAAACCCAATGAGAGAGAAATATTATTATTTTGCTTCAGGAAAGTTCAGAACAACATCAATAACACTTTTTCAGCCAAGAGAAATACCTCTTACAGCACAAAACTGTCCACCACAAATCTGTCTTGAAAATCGTGCCACAGTTCGTACAACTGTACGGATTTGCTAAAATTCGGCACCTTGAAATTCATGCCACAACAGGCTGTTGTACCTTCTCTTTTGTACGACCATCCTCCTTTAGAAAATTCTTCAAGGATGCCTCGAAAATCATGCCCAATCTTGCCTCGGTTTTCGTGCCTCAAGAATGATGTTGTACGACTTGTACGGATCCGTACAGTATGGCCTGTCCCAACAAATAACACTGCTGCAAATCAAAACAGAAAAAGCCTCCTTGGGATTTGCACCCTATCTCTCTTGGGAATCGTGCCCTTCTTGATGTTCACTTTCCTCTCTCAAACAATCTCTCAACTTCTCCTCTCGTCTTCTCCGGTGTGTCTTTCTCACATCCCTAAGCATGTATATGTACTTTTCTATTTTCCCAAGAAACCCTAACTTACATAACCAACTCAATCTAATGGCTATCATAAGTCTAATTTGAGGGCTCATATTTAATGCTCCTCATTAATTACAAAATAAGTAATAATGCTCATTAAATACTTTTTGGGTCCCACAACTTTAAAACACTTTAAGTTATAAAGTACATTCACTTTATAAAAGCACTTTATTTAAAAAGTCACTTTACAAATAAAACATGTCTAGGAATTATGACTTTATGACCTCCCCATGACAAAACACAAAAACATGAATGAGGACATCCCTTGTTATATTTCAACACTCCCTCTTAACGAGGAATGTACTCATTTCCATCTCCATCATCTGGTCCCATCATACTGTGCTCTGTAGAAGCTCCCTCTGAACCTAGAGCCATCCACAACACCTGCACAGAACTCAAACTAGAAGATCTTCTTCTGGCAACCTCCCGGAACCCTGAGCTCACTTCATCTTGAGCATCGGTTCGATCAACCTGGTTGAGCCTTCTACCAGTGCTCAGAAGAGACTCGCTCTCTTCTCTTAGAATGCAAGACTGATACCTTGGCGCCACTGCAGTCTCAGAAGCCTCCTCACGCTCCTCATCCGACGCTAAATCAGACATCATAGGCTGTCCTCTCAACATATACAACCTATCCACCCGGTTACCGATCAGCTGTAGCTCTATCAGATCCACTCCCTCTCTATAGATAAATACATGGTTCCTCTTGAACAATACACAATATCCTACATCCTACAAGGCTGAGACCGAGAGTAAGTTAACACTCAACCCTGGAACAAAGAGAACTCCATCAATCTCCAAGAGTCCCCCAAACTCGAGTTGGAATCTAACATTCCCAACTCCACGTACAACTCTCTCCATACCACCTTCATTTACCACCTGTCGTCCAGGACCAATCTCTATGAAGTCTGGGAATACTCGCTAGATTCCCGTCATGTGGTTAGAGGCTCCGCTATCCACAACCCATTTGACATCACCTCCGAATCCTTCGCTGCCGACACTGGAAACTAGGGTAACCAAAGAAAATTCCCTATCGAACTTTGAAGCAAAGTCCTCTATGGCTGTTATAGCAGCTGTCTCAGGTTCCTCTGACTCCTTCTTCTTCTTCTTCCTCTTAGGACATTGAGAGGCAAGGTGCCCCAACTTGTTATAACAAAAACATATGACTTTACTCAAGTCCCTTGTGAAACTTCTTTTCTTCTTGCTCTTTGCCACAAGAGCAACATTCTCATCAAATCTGTCTGTCTTCTGATCACTGCTCTAAGATCTTTTCCGAATCTCCTCCTGAGTGAAATCATCCCATAGTCTGCTCCAATCTGGTAGATGCTCACGACCCAACACGCACTTCACGAAGACTTCCCAATCTTTGGTGAAGCCATTTAAGGCTATCCTCACCAACTCCGAAATGACCTCTCCAACAGCTGCTAACTCATCTTTAACTTGAGCCACCCGGGTAAGATAAGAAGAGACACTCTCCTCCTTACCCATCTTGGTATCATGCAACTTAGCCTTCAAGGCCATCTTCCGGTTCTCGTTCTTTGCCTCGAACAAGTTTTTAAGTGCATCCCACATTTCCTTGGTAGTCTTTTTCTCAGCCAAGTGTGGGATAAGGTGATCCTTCACCCCATCCAGAATAATCCTCTGAGCTTTAGCTTCTTTGACCTCATGCAAGTCCAAAGCAACAAGATCTGCTGCAGGAACTGCTACAACAGAGCTGACATAGTTATAGATCTTGTTCTCTTTGAGAATGACTGACAAACGAACCTTCCACTGCAAGTAGTTGGAAATTCCATCCAACCGATCCTCATATCTAATGCTTGTAGCCATATTCCCTGTCACAACTCAAGGAAAAAAATCACACCATTTTGCCCAAATATCACACTGTCCACTGTCAGAGACAAAGCTCTGATACCATGTTGATTTTTTAATGACAAAATCAGAAATATTTCATTCACACATTTCATCAAACACTTAGCAACCTAGAGATAACTGTCTTCTTAAATTTAAGAAATGCATACCCACATTTAGAAATTTCTATAAGCAGAAATACACATTGTTAAGCAAAATATGCAGCGGAAATGCACAATGGACAACAACCCATAACTCACAGAAATTTAGACAACTGCCAAGGAAAACCCCAATGTGGGGAAACCCAACGAGAGAGAGAAATCTTATTATTTTTCTTCAGGAAAGTTCATAACAACATCAATAACACTTTTTCAGCCAAGAGAAATACCTCTTACAGCACAAAATTGTCCCGCACAAATCTGTCTTGAAAACCGTGCCACAGTCCGTACAACTGTACGGATTTGCTGAAATTTGGCACCTTGAAATTCATGCCACAACAGGCTGCTGTACCTTCTCTTCTATACGGCCATCCTCCTTCAAAAAATTCTTCAAGGATGCCTTGAAAACCGTGCTCAATCTTGCCTCGGTTTTTCGTGCCTCAAGAATGTTGTTGTACGGCCTGTACGGATCCATACAGTACGGCCTGTCCCAACAAATAACACTGTTGCAAATCAAAACAGAAAAAGCCTCCTTGGGATTTTTGCCCTAGCTCTCTTGGGAATCATGCCCTTCTTGATGTTCACTTTCCTCTCTCAAACAATATCTCAACTTCTCCTCTCGTCTTCTCCGGTGTGTCTTTCTCACATCCCTAAGCATGTATATGTACTTTTCTCTTTTCCCAAGAAACCCTAACTTACATAACCAACTCAATCTAATGGATATCATAAGTCTAATCTAAGGGCTCATATTTAATGCTCCTCATTAATTACAAAATAAGTAATAAATGCTCATTAAATACTTTTTGGGTCCCACAACTTAAAAACACTTTAAGTTATAAAGTACATTCACTTTATAAAAGCACTTTATTTAAAAAGTCACTTTACAAATAAAACATGTCTAGGAATTATGACTTTATGTCCTCCCCATGACAAAACACAAAAACATGAATGAGGACATCCCTTGTTATATTTAAACAGAATCAACTAGGTGATGAATTGGTAAGGGTAAAGGCATTCTTGGAGGGATGTACTAAGGAACAAAAAATACAGTTGGAGGAGTTTTTACAAAGATACAAAGGATTGTTCCAGGAGCCTTGGAGCACGAGATACAATGGTTTCTTGACTCTCTATTACCAAATATTGGGTTGTATAAGCAATCTGTTCTGGAAGCAGATGAAGTGAAAAAGTAGTTGCAACAACGGCTGGAGCAGGGAGTGATTCGACCAAATGCCTTACCTTGTGGGTCACCTATCATCATCGTACCCAAGAAGGATGGGACTTGGTGAATGTGTATCGACTATAGATCTTTAAACAAGATTATATTCAATAATCAATACCCTCTACATATGATCGATGATTTGTTAGACCAATTGTAGCATGCCAAGTACTTCACCAAGATGGATCTCAAATCAGGATAACACTAGGTATGTGTCAAAGAAGAAGACATCTAGAAGACTGCCTTTAAGACAAGGCAAGGTTTGTATGAATTGGTCATGCCATTTGGTTTATGTAATGCATTGGTTACATTTATGAGACTGATGAATGTTGTATTGTGCCTATATTCAAATTCATTTGTTATAGTGTATTTGGATGATATCTTGCTTTATAGCTCTACCTGGGCGGAGCACATCTCACATCTCATGTAGGTGTTAGAGACTCTGAAAAAACACCGATTGCTAGCTAACCTCAAGAAATGTGAATTTTCTCAACATTCATTGGTGTATTTGGGGTATGTGATCTATGTAGGGGAGCTCAAGATAGATCTCGTAAAAATGGAGGCCATCATAAAATGGCCAATTCCTACTAATGTCACTGAAGTTAGGATTTTGTTGCGAAAACACAGTACTTGCGAAAGTTCATAACATCATTTTCAGCGACAGTTGCACCACTCCATCCCATAACAACGAGTGGTAAGAGTTTCCAGTCAGGAAATAATCAACATAATGTTTTCGACGAGCTGAAATGAAAGTTCAAGCAAGCACCAATTCTTGCATTGCCAAACTTGCATAATCCTTTTGAAGTGGAGACATATGCAAGTGGGTATCCTATGGGAGCAATTTTGATGCAAGTAGATAAGCTAGTGTGCTATCATTACGAAATGTTTCATGGGGGAGTCTTAAACTACCCTACCTATGATAAGGAATTGTATTCCTTGGTTCAAGTTGTTAAGAAGTGGAAGAACTATCTGATAGGCAAGGAAACTATTATCCACATAGATCACCAACCATTGAAGTATTTGCAGGCCTAGAGTAAGATTCAACAAACCAAACATTACAAACAGATGGGGGGTTTTGCAGAAATTTCATCTAGTCATCAAGTATAAGAATGGTAACAGTAACAAGTTGGAATACATGTTTTCAAGGCCACCCACATCAAATATTACAACTTTGGGAACTCTTATGCACATGGATCCTTTTACCCATGATGCATACAAAGAGGCATATACAAAAGGTGAGGACTTCAAGGAGGTGTTTCAACAACTACATGACCAAATTCATGTAGAATAAGGTGACAATAAGGATGACTACCATCTCCAAAATGGGTTAGTCTACAAGCTAGACAAGCTCTATGTTCCTAAAGGTGAAATATTGCAACTTATTAGAGAGGTTCACGCCTTCAAGGTTGAAGGACATTTTGGTGCTAGGAAAAAAATTTCTAACTTACAAAGGTATGTGTACTAGAATAGAATGCAAAGAAGATGTAACACAATATATTAGAGGATGCATACTTTGTTGTACCATCAAGCCCAATAATAGAAAGAAAGGTCTATATCACCCCTTACCTGTACCCACCGACATTGGGAAAACATTTCCATGGCTTTTATGGGTGGTTTACCAACAAATCGAAAGGGACATGACTATGTTTTTGTGGGAGTTGACAAGTTTAGCAAGATGTGCATTCTTATGCCTTGTAAAAAGGCCATCAAAGGACAAGAAGAAACAAACATGTTCTTTGTACAGGTTTGGGTGCACTTTGGGATACCAAGGAGCATCATCTTAGACAAGGATACCATATTTCTTAATGCCTTTTGGAATACACTTTGGGAGAATATGGACACTAAGTTGAAGATATCTACAACATTCCATTAACAGACAGATGGATAGACAAAAGTAGTCAACATGGATTTGGTGTAGCTTTTGAGGGGTTACAATAAAAAACATCTGAATACTTGGGATGGAAATTTGATCTATATTCAACACCCTTATAATAGAGCAATCCACACTTCTACTAGAAAGTTCCCTTTTGAAACTTGATTTCGGTATTTTCCACGTTCGCCCTTGGATGTTGCATATGGAAAGTAAGGAGGAGTGAGGGAATACATCACATGAGATGCTTTGAGAGCAAATAAATTTGTTGAAAAGATTACACATATCCATTTGCAAGTACATGAGACGTTGAAGAAGTCACATGAAAAGCATAAGTCCATACATGATCAACATAGAACTGAGAAGACATTCAAAGTGGGAGACAAAGTTTAGTTACAATTAGACAAGGAAAGACTACAAGAACCTGGTAAGAAGATCAAGGCTTTTCATTATGGACATTTTGAGGTATTGGAGAAGGTGGGAGAAAAAACCCGTAGACTCAGTTTACCCCTATACATGCGCATTTACTTAGTAGTGAATGTGGAGAATTTGAAATTCAATGAGCCATCCATGTTGGATCAGGAGATGGACGAGGTCCTACTGACGATAGAGGAATTAACGGAAAATGATCAAGCAAAGTTGGCATACTACAAAGTTTTGCATAGGAAATCCAAAACTGCAAGAGAGGAGTAGCATGACCTTTGGCAGATTGGGTTGAAAGGACAACTTCCAAGCAAAGCAAAATGGTACTGCAAGGATAAGGTAGAGGAAAAATTTCCTCACCTCATTCAATAAATATTTTGAGGACCAAAATTCTCCCTAAATGGGGAGGTGTGATCTGTATTGGATCATCATACAATTTTTCATTTATCTTGGTACTTTCTGGGTGGAAAAATTGGACAAATTGGCTTGCAGGGCCATTTTAGTGGTAGGTGCAAGTTTGGAAAACTGGGACTTGAAACCTTCCAGAGCCATTTTGAGTCATTAAACAAAATGTTTTGGGATTACTGTGTGCAGAAAATGTGCACACACCCTCGACGATGTTCTACATTTCGAGACCTTTCCAAAGATGCAAAACTAACCTCAATTGGAGCTCGTGTGAAAAATTTATGCCTCCCACAAATTGACCTACCTTGTTGACCGTCGTAGTATGAGTGGATGCCACATCACCCCCCATTACTCACACATATGGGGCTATCAACGTGTGAAATTTTAAGAAGTTTTTAGAAGGTCCAAACTTGATCATTAATTGAGGGTTGAGGAAGTCAAAACCCTAACCCTAGATGACTATTAGACTATGCTAAATACCATGCTGCTAGGAGGAGAAAGAGTTTGATTCTTAGCTTTGTATTTGTTCCATAGTTGAATAGAGCATCTAGAAGTGGTATTTTTGAGAGAATAATAGAGGAGGAAGATATCCTGTAGCAGACATATAGGCCACAATGTCAAAGGAAACTCCACAATGAGTGTCTCTTTCATTGTACTTGCATTTCCATTACCGAAGAAAAGAGAGCAGAGCATAGACCTCACCTTATAGTTGGTTTTTCTCATGTATTGGGTTTCCCGAGATATATCTTGTATTCATGTGTGTGTGGATGGTGTGTTTTTTTTCTCATTACTTTCATTTTTGTATTCAATTATTTTCATAAATCTGAGCAATAAGTTAATAATAACTAATCTGGTATCTAAGGAAATAAATTGCATAATTTAATATTTCAGAATAGTATAAGATTTGTTGTGACAAATTGTTCCAGTGGAATATCCACAACAATTTCCATATCACCTCAATATCCCTTTCTAGTTATTGGAATATAATTGTATCTATTAGAATTGGGTTTTGAGATTGTAGTTAATAGATTATCACTCCTAAAACATGTCACTATAAAGTTTCTCATTTTAGATGAGAAAAACAACATCCTAAAGTGCCATTCATCTAAAAATCAAACCTAAGTCAATGATGAAAAGATCCCACCAAATAGCCACTGGACCATAGGTTAGTACATTAATGTGATTATATTTTCTTTCCATGATCATTTATGACCCTAGTTATCTACTCATTTCCTCTATCATGGAGGTCCCTTGATTATTGAGGGGAGCTAGGGGTATGCGACCTTTCCATTGTTGATAGTGTGAGAAGGGTAGATTCCTATTGTAGGTTGTACCTTGTTTCTCTTTCATCCTAAACTAGTCAAGTATCTAGAAAGAATTGCTACTTGAATTTTGCTAACAACTTGGATTTTCTACCATGGTTCCATTCCTGGGGAACCAACTATTCCCCCTAATTCATATCAACAACATGATTCCCCTTCCTTTTGGTATGCCTGAATTGGATGTAGATATTGTAATTCCTTCTCCAAGGGGCTCAACAACAACCTCCGATTTGTTGATTTTTGGTTCACCTCAGGGTCCTCTTCCCCATCTTCTCAATAATAAGCTTGGAATATCAGTTATCAAGAGCATATATCGCTAGCCACTACCATGACTTCAACAAAGTTGTTGGTGGCGTTGCAAAAATATTATGTATAAAGTGCAATTGGTTGACCATTTTCACCTCTCATGATTCCATCTATCTTAACCCATCATGGGTTCCCTCCGAAGGAGCTATCAGTTTTGATTAAGGGAGGATTGGAAGGGACCATTATTCCTATGTTTTCTTGAATAATAAATTGGATAGTGGCTCCATGGATTTTATTTCGATTTTTCTCTCTAAATTAAATGGTTTGATAAAAATATTTATGTGTGTACTTATACATATTTATCCTCCATCCTAAATAATAAATCCAAAATAAAATGATTTATTTTATCATTTTATAAACACTACTTAATTGATATGCCACCTTTTTAGAAACTCCTCAATTAATTAATATGTCACTTTTATTATTATTATTTTTTAATTTTGAAAAACTCATTATGATCATGTTACAGTTATTCCTTTTATTATTATTATTTTTTTAATTTTGAAAAACTCATTATGATCATGTTGCAGTTATTCACTGAAGACATCTGATTTATACTATGCTCCAACACCTAACCTATACAAAGGTTTAGACTTTAGAGTGCATTGGAATTCCGTTTTTGAGGCAATTATTTTTATTTAGCTTATTGCTTATAAAATCATTTTATTCATAACATAATTACTTAGATTTAACTTAATAACTTCAATGACGTTGAATATTAATTTCAATAGATATAATATCGTTGAAACATGAATTTTGGATTTTTGATGGAGATATTCTTTTGTTATATTAAAACAGGGTAGTTAAAATTTTTAATTTTTTTGGTTTTTTAATTTTTATTTTCTTTGTTTGAGTTTTGTTCGAAATCGGTTGAGAAATAGTTGATTTGAGTAGTTAAGTTTGTATAATCAAAATGTTCCAAATTTTTTTCAACAAACTAAATCCATTTATCCATTCAAAAATACAATTTAAATAACATAAAATAAACATTTTATGTTATTTAAATTGTATTTCAATCTATTTCCATCCATCATCCATTATAGTATGTATAGTAAATTCCAAGTGAGAATTAATGTTTTCTACATACATGTTGCTAAAAGTTTTGCAAAGTTTGGCATAATTTTGCAGGATTTGACAAAGTTTTGCAGAAATGAGTTAATGTTTTGCAGGGATGAGTTAATGAAGTGCGAACTCCAAACCAATATAGATTTATTTATTTTTAATTAATTTTTTAACTTTAACAAATATTTGAGATATATCGCCCTCCACAAGGGGATAATTAGTCACATCTTATGACTTTAACCAATTAAAAATTTAAGATTTAAATTTTAAATATTATAAAAATGGTTTTGTTATATTTAATAAAAGAAGTTTAATTGGAAATATTAAAAAACATTGCACAAAACGTGAAAACGACAAGGAATTAATATAAATTAACATCGAATCGATGACTATAGTACTGCTTTGACAAGTACTAAAAAGGTTTAACTTAAATATTGAAATGTATATGAGTGATTCTTATAATTGATACATCTTTTATTAAATGAGATATTTTTTCTTTTTGTATTATTTTGACCCTCTCAACTTTACTTTATGGGTTAATCTTGCAATTGATTCACATTTTATTAATTTGAAAAAGCTATTGTTTTTTTTTTTTAAATAAATCGGTGAAACCTGTTATATTATCATATCAAAAGTAGAAGTATACAGTAACGGGTGGTAGCACCAGCTGTCCTGCCTGAGTAGGAAACCAGGACAATTGGGCTTCCTATGCCAAGTGCAATTCAGTTATCAAAAAAATACATTTGCACGCCCTGTCTGAGGGAAACCAGGGCGGCAGTGCCATCAAGTTTCAAAGAAGTGATCATGTCTAACCATAAGGGAACTGCGACAGACTAACTAAACCGAAATAGCATAAAAAACTTCTAACCAGAGCCCCTGCTGAACTGTTTGCTCGAGCTCGCTCGCTTGTAGCCTGCCTAACGCCAACCAACTGGAATCGAATACTCCTGTGCGCATGTTGGGCACTGCTTCTTCGGAGCATTCTTCGAGAGTGCTGCAAAGAGCATGTCAATCCGTTGATCCATCCTGGCTAGACGAAAGGCCAGGTCGTCGAGCATGCTGCGAAGCTCAAAGACGAGCGGTAGGTGCCAGAGGTCTGAGAAGGTGGCATGGTCCATCGTTCCCCTTTCGCCAAAGGTCCTCGTGCCTAAATTCTTTGCTGTGCCTGCGGTAGAGTCTCCCGGTGGTCGAGGCGGTGTCCGCTTGTCCTTCGCCCGCTCCTTGGTGTCACCGAGTGGTTCTTCCTCCTCGACGATGCAAGGTGGATAGAGGTCCTCCTCTGCGAGACTATGTTTCCCCAAGTGTGCTTCGGGTTGTGGCTTGTGCTCTTCTGAGTGTACAATGGGAGGGTGACTTTGCATTGCCTCCTCGAGGCCAATTTCTTCGACAACTTCCATGGGAGGCGACCAAGGGCTTCTCTTCCTTCGAATGGACGCCAGTGTGAGAGCTTTTTCAAATTGTTGTACGCGCTTTCGCCGGGATGCAGCCCTGTACCAGGCTGCCCCCCGGTGCGACTTGCCTCTAAGCCTGGGCATGGTGGAAACCCCTGGAGGACTGGGTATGGGGGGAGGCCGGAGTTGCAGGTTGACTTCTTCCTTTGCTGTCCTGGCCTGAGGTTGGAAATACCACTCTAATAGAATGAGCTCTGTGTAGGGCCAATACATCTTTCCTCTGTCTCTTATCGCTATAAAATCCCATAAAACCTTGCTCGCTGTCGCCATTAACACCAGGTCGATAGTGCTATGTCGCTTGGTACCTCTCTCGCGCGTGAGAGGGCTCGTCACTTTAAGGTGGCTGGTGCAAGACATAATTCAATTAATTAGCGGTGGGATTGCGTCGGTTGATGCCATAAATTGGCGTCCCGACAGCCTCCCGCGTGTCCTCGTTTGAGCGCGTGGCACCCCATCCGGGGGTTGAAAAAGCTATTGTTATCCTTAAAGTTAAAAGAGATATTTTCTTTAGAGATCTCTACATTGAGGTTTTAGTGACATTGAGGATTTTCACTAAAAGATAAAAAATTTGGTATTATGAACCTCACAAATGGAAAAGCTAAAGATAAGGATACTAAGCTAAGATCTTAAAACTTGGGAGTGTGATCTTCAATCTCATATCAAACATACTTTCAATCAAGCTCTCAAGCAAGATTTTCCTTAATAAATGGAATGAGAGTTTGATTCTTCATATTTTTAATATGAAAACCAAAATGTATTATAATTAGCCCCTTTTTAACAGAGTTATTTAACTTGATACTTGAAAAAAAAAAAAATTAATGTACTGAGGACTAAAAGGGCTAAAGAACAAGCTAGTTTCAAAATCAATATGCAACCTGTTATCGCACAATGATAGGCAATGTCTACCCCAGGGGAGGCATTCTCGATAACCTAAAGGGATGGAAAATTAGGGTTATGGTCAAGATATATTCCCACCTCTTACTGGTTACCAAAGTCACTAAGTTCGTGTCTAAAAGATGAGGTTAATGAAGTGCTTGATGTACCTTCTCGAAAAAAGACAATATAACATGCATATACAATATTTCCAAGTACAAATATGATAATAACACCTCAATAGACAATGGACAATGGAAATAAGTGCTAGCTGATATAAAATTGCAGCAGTTAATAAGTTTACAACAACAATTAATAAATTGTAACAACTGCAATAAAAGCTCTTCAAAATTGCTTGAAAAGGCAGTGAAACGATAACATTTACTAAGCATAATGATAATAAAATGTCATAAGCAACTTCCGAAGTGTTTAGCTATCATTCAAAGTCAATTATGTATAAAATTTGCTGCAACTAGATGGTTGTAGCAAACATTTATAACAATAGAAAGAAAGTTAGCGATCTAGGCTAAATTAGTGTTAGATTTAATTAGTAATAGCTTAAGAGAATAGTGTTTGAGTTTTTGAGCAACCTTCCAACAAAAGAGAGACAAGAGACTAGTGTCTTTAGGGTTTATGGAGTCAATTATATCAACACGTTAACTTGGAGAGACAACAATGATTTTACTTGTCTAAAAGATAACAAGGTAGAAGCTTGAGAAGTAGTACCTTAAGTTCTCAAGCACCAAGCCTCAAAGAGAAGGTTCAAGTAGGGTGTAGGCACTTCTAGGCCCTAGTGATTTCTCCTATCGTTAGACTCTTGAAAAATATTTAATGCAATAAGAACTAGACAAAGCTTCTAAAGTGCTAGCACTTTAGGAATCTAGAAGTTTGTCTAGACAAGATCTTCTTAAGCAAAACTAGCAAAATAAAGAGCAAGAAAAAAGCACCTTATGTTTCTTACTCCTAGGGTTTCAAGAAAGCAATTTCATAATCTTACATATGAACAAATAAACATACCATAGACATTTATTATGAAATGAAAATTGCATATTTACTTACTTCACCAAGAATAATCAAGCACAAAACCCCTAGATTTGCCAAAATTTCACCAAGAAATGATCCAAAATGCATCCAAAATAGCCTACAAGTAAGTGTGTCTTGGTAATTTCAGCCAATAACCCCTTTAGGAAGAAAATCTCAGTCCTCCTTCTTGGGAGAGGTGAGTTTTGATGTAAAAAAGAGAGTACTTTATGTTTATATATACAAAATTTTGACCTTTAATTAATTTTCAGGTCAAAATAAGGCCGACCTGGCCAATTTACAATAAAATTCAATTCTGACATAATAAAAATTAATTAGCATCTAAAGACACCTCCAAGGGTGACGTCATGCCCTTCTAGGGTGACGTTGAGGCCTAAAGGTAAAACATTGAGCCTAAAATGTAGGGCGCTCGGCCTCTAGAGGCCCTAGATGATGCCCACACGAGCATCCGGGCTCATAAATGCCTCCAAAATGAAAACCCTAGCTCTATATGACGTCTAGGGTCATGATGGTGACATCTAGGGCCCTCAAGGGCCAACATCCATGTGGAAGATCACGGTCCCCCTGGGTCTAGGTCTGCTAGGGTGCCTCCAAAGGCAACGTCCTTCTTTTTCTCGGTGCAAATATTCAATTTCTTCTTATCCCTGGTTGGGGTTACAAAATCTGTCTGTGGGCTTTAAGAACCAATGAAGGTTCAATATAATCATTCCCTCATGTGTACTTGTCCACTGGGTAAGGTCCTACAACAACAAGAAGTACGCCCTCGAGGGGTTCATAAGTCACAAGGATCATAGCTTGTAAATCACATCCAATAATTAAATTACCCAAACATGTGCATCAAACCGCTTCTTAACCCAGACAAATGCTCAAAGATGTTATGCAACTTGACAAGTTAGGTTTGGAGAAGGTATCGGGGTGTCCTATTGGGTAACCTCTCTTAAGTTTGGGGTGTTTCCCAGGTGGGATCTAATCCAAGTCATGTAAGTGTATGGGGTGGCATAGGGTAAGTATTTGGGCATGGGGTGGATGTAATAACATGGAAATGTAAAGTCTTACCTGTGGGTGCCTTTGTAGAGGGAGAGATGCACCTTGTCATAAATGCAATTGTTTCTTAGCCCATTCGTTGCATTTTATTTTTAGCTTTATTTATTTTGATCTTTTTCTTTTGTGCTTCAAGGGAATAGTTGAGGGCCATTGTCCTGGCTTGATGACCATAGGTGACAACGTTATCCACAAACATTTCACGGAAATGCGAAGGGTGGCTCGTGATGAGACCCCTTTTCTCTTAGCTATGCCACCAAAAGCCACTACCATGGTTTGGTGACTAGATAGATGGTAGTGTCATACTGCTACATTCCCATGGTCATAATAGGTCGACTCATGATGAGACCTCCTATCCATCAACTAATACCTTGAGTGTTTATGTATCTTATGGGTCCCCCCTTTTTTTTTTTTGTAAGTAAGAAATATATTATATTAAGATCCTGCCAGAGGCAAAAAAGAGTTCCAAAACACAATGTTAGGTCTGCTAAAATTACTGGGCTGCCCCAACAGAGGGGAAACCAACCCAGTCAACATCTTAGTCAGCTTAAACCTCCATAGAAAGAAACAACCAGTTGACATGACTTCTAAACAAACAAAACCTAGACACCTGACGCGTAACCTGGCCAGATGGTGTTGAGGTCGCTTGTCCAAGGTTCCTCTTCTACAATTGCCATCCCGTCCCCCCATTGCTCCTCGACCTCCTCCTTCGTCTCAGATCCATGGTCGTGCCTCACAGTGTCTTTCTTAGCCATGGCTGCACTCCCAGTTCTCTTCAAATACGGCTCTGCTGCACACTGCATTACCACATCTCCAGTCGTGGTAGCTGCGCCGTGTCCCTGTGTCGAAGTCGTGCTCGCCTTTGCCTCACCATCGGCGGTGTCTGCGTCGGGTGCCTACTTGAAGGTTTCTCCTTCCGGGGTCGAGAGGAAGGTCACATGCAGCGAGGAAAGGAGCTGGAGGAAGAGCGTGACCTTGTCATTCGAAATTTACAGTCGGAACTGCAGGTCCTCGAATCCCTGACGAAGCTCAAATACTAGGCCATAGAGAATAGCCAATTTGTCTTTTACCTGCTCGCCCGTGGTTGCGTCAAAGGGTGGGATCCCAGAAATCCCAGGCACCCACGTCGGAGGTGGTGGCTCTTCGCCTAAGGCTCATGGGAAAGCCGAGCATTGAGTATAGTGTGGTTCAGTCCCAGAAGGAGCTAGGAGTAAATGCAGAGAAGAGCATGGCGACCGAGGAATCACTTCCAGGCAATTGATGCTTGCAGTCGGCGGAGCTGGAGGGGTGTTGCTGGGCTGAGCCTCCTGGAGGTGAAGGGAAGGTCCAGAGGGAGGCATATCGTGCGAGAAGAAAGAGGGTCGCCGAGGTCTCCAGGGAGAACCCCATCGCGGTTTCCCTCTCAGACGCCGCCTGTGCTTAGGCATCGATTGCACGCAACTAAGGTCGCAGAGATGGTCATGGTAGGGAGCCTCCAGGGACCAATAGGCACACTCATACGTCGGCCATAGCAGCGAGGGAGGAAGCTCTTCCAGCCACCAGCAAAAACAATGACCGGAGAATAACACCAGAGCCATATCGAAATGTGGAGGCTGAGTGCAATAACGACCCCTCCCATCGCCATTAGAGCACATTAATACCTCCGGAGGGTGGTGGACGGAGGCATGAGCCCGTCACGTGGCTCCGTGCCCCATTGGCAACCACCGTACTCCTGCATGCACCATTTGGCACCCACTAACACCCCATCCGGGGGAGCATCCGTTGTCCTAGCTTTGTGTATGCAATGCTGGAGTAGAGGATGATCAGGTTCCAGGGCTGAATTACAGAGGAGTTCCGACTCGCCCCGATTGATGCCCATATTGGCCAAATCATCCGCAACTTGATTCACCTTCCTTCTGACGTGAGATGGGATGATGGTCAAATTTGGTCGTAGAGAGTCAGAGATAATCTACAACCCATGCAAGAGTCTCTAGCTGGGCGATATTCGCTCCGGGTTGGCCCCATTCAAAATTCTCCGCAGCAAGTTAATGATGATTTGAGAGTCGCCCTCCACAATTAGCTTGGTGAAGTTATTTTCAATAGCTAGTTGCAATTCCCTAGTTAGACCCCACAATTCTGTTGCATTGTTAGTGGAATGTCCTATGGGGCCCGCACTGATGAGAATGACGTTCCCCTGATGATTGCGAAAAACAATTCCATAACCTGTAGGTCTCGGATTACCCTTAGAGGCCCCATCAAAATTGAGTTTGAGGAAACCCTCTGGGGGAGGATACCAGAAGGAGGGACTATCGGGGAGACAGGATTGGGGAGGAGAGGGAGGAGCCAAGAGGGTAGAGGGTGGAGCCCAGTACCGAAGGATGGGAAGTTCAGCTGGGTTGCTATAAACGTCTTCTCCAGACCACACTTGAAGAGGCAGAGTCTCTTGGATGTTCCGACAGCACTGATGCCAGCAATGTTGCCAAGGTAGGGACAGACCTTTGAAGAGCCGTCGGTTCCTTTCTTTCCAAGTTTTCCAGAGGATAAAGCCCGGTAGTACTTGCCAAATCCGATTGAGGAGGGGGGATTGGAAAACTTGATCCCTCCACTTTGTGATGGTAGTCAGTATGTTGTCCCGACAGCGGTCCGAGGTGCGCATGATGAGCGCCGCTTGATCCCAAATTTGAGCTATGTAATGGCAAGAGTTGAGAAGGTGATTCATTGTTTCCTCTGCGTCTCCACAGAGTAGGCAAATAGAGGGGCCTGCAAAGCCCCTTTTCTCCAGATTATCCCAGGTTAGGATGCTAGAATGATTCACGAGCCAGAGGAAGAGGGTAATTTTTGGCCAATGCTTGAGACTCCATAGCTTGTGCCATGCTTTCGTGTTAGGGAGAGGGTCTAAAGGAGCCTTGAGCTGGTACGCTTCCCTTGTGTTGAAGGTTCCTTGTGGTCTATATCCCCATCTTAAGATGTCCTCCCCTGCTATGCTTGGAATTTTCCGCTTCGCCATCTCTTCTTGCCATGGAGTTAGGTCCACGCCTGCCTCCATATCAATGCTGTCCCTGTCCAGATACCAATGGCGCCAAGTGTCCCCCAGGGGGGTGTCCCACCAGTAGTCAGTGACTTTTGTTAGTCCTGCTCAAGTGGCTGGGTTGCAAATGGTAGGGGCCCAGTCCTTCTTGCTCAGAATCGACCATTGTTGCCAGGAGTCCTGCCAAAATAGGGCCGTTTTCCCATTTCTGACTTCCCAGAAGGCGTTGTCAGTCACCAGTTGTCGGTTCTGCTTAGTTGCTGTCCATATTAAAGAGCTCGGGCTATCCTCATTCCATCGGACTAGATTCTTTTCTTCCACGTTCGGAGCATATTTCTTCCTCCATAGTCGGGCCCAAAGGTGCTTGGGGATCTTTAACCATCGCCACCAGATTTTGGCGCTTAGAACCTTGTTCATGATGAAGGGATCCTTCAAGCCCAAGCCTCCTTGCTCCTTGGGCCGACAGAGTTTGTCCCAGCTAACCAGCGCTATTTTCTTTCCTGTATTGAGGCCTTGCCAGATTAAGTTTCTTTGAATGCTTTTGATAGTGGTGAGAACAACCTTCAGAGCAGCTAGCGCAAAGAAGGCGAAGATCAGAAGGGCTTGGAGAATGGCTTGGAGAAGGATGAGGCGGTTGGGGAGATTAAGAGGTCTGTAGGTCCAAGAGGAGAGATTTTTGGAGAAGGAAGAAAGAAGGTGTTCCCAGGAGGAGTTCTGGAGGGCATTGTCAATTAAGGGGATGCTAAGGTATTTGGACGGAAGGGAGATTCTGTTGAAACCAAGGAGGCCAGAGATATGACGCTGGACCAGAGGAGGGGTGTTGAAAAAGAAGATTTGGGATTTATCCTTGTTGCAGTCCAGGCCTGAGGCGTCAGCGAAGGTTTGAAGGACATCTAGGGGGGAGCTGGCTTCCCGGACTGTGGGGCTGCCCATCAAGAGGGTTCCATCAACAAATTGGCTGTGCAAAATAGGTGGGGAGATTCCATGCAAGGAGAGACCTGTCAGGAGTTTGGAATCAATGGCTGCATGAATGGATATACTAAGGCCTTCGGCTAGGATAATGAACAGAAACGGAGAGAGGGGATCTCCTTGCATGATCCCTCTTGAGGGGGAGAAGGGCTTCGACGGGACACCATTGATGAGAATAGAGAAGAAAGCCGAAGAGGTTAGATTTACTATCCATGTTACCCAGCCGTGATCGAAGCCAAAAGCTAGGAGCATTGCTTGCATGTATTCCCAGCTGATTTTGTCAAAAGCTTTAGAGAGGTCTAATTTGAGGAGAATACCTGGGGTCTTGGTATTCTGCAGGGAGTGGATCACCTCATGGGCAAGGATGACGCTGTCTAGGATTTGTCTCCCCTCCACGTAGCCTGACTGCTCCGAGGAAATTATTGTAGGTAAGATGGGTTTGAGTCTCCTGGCTATCACCTTGGTAAGAAGCTTATAAATGACATTGCACAAAGCTATTGGCCTGAACTGCTTTGGGTGATGTGCCCACCCCTCTTTGGGAACTAAGGTTGTGAAAGTGGCATTGAGAGCTTGGAGAATTTGACCAGTGGCTCGGGAGTCCTCTGGGATTTCCCATACTTCTGTTCTGATCAGCGGCCAACAGTGATGGAAAAAGCTGCTTGTGAATCCGTCGGGGCCTGGAGCCTTGCCCTTGGGAGTCTCCTGAAGAGCTTGGTCCACTTCCTCTATTGTTATCGGGCATAAGAGGGCGACATTTTGCTCCGGGGTGACGAGAGATGGTACATGTCGCGTGACCTTGTTGATAGCCTCATGTCTATCTGTCCTGGGTTCTGTGAGGAGATTTTGAAAGTAGCCTGTCAAGGTATTTTCCATGTCCTCATGGGAATGTACAGTGTCCCCCTCGTCTGAATGGAGATGAGTGATCTTGTTGGAGTGTCGTCTTTGGATGACAGTTCTATGAAAGAATTTAGTGTTGCGCTCCCCTTCTCGGAGCCATTTCACTCGCGATTTCTGTTTCCATAATATCTCCTCTTGCTTTTTCCTGACTTCGAGCTGCTGATTTATTGTTGTTTCCTGGGCTCTAAGTTCATTTGTCATCCCATGTAGTCTGATCTATTGTTGAATCCCTTCCAACTGTGCCAACAGCTATTTTTGAGCATCAAAAATATTGCCGAAGGTGCTCTGGTTCCAAATTTTGAGAGTCTGCTTAAGGTTTCTTAGCTTTTGCTGGAATCGATACATTTTGGATCCACGAGGTACCTCGGCCTCCCTCCACCAAGCCTGGATGTTTTCTTGGAACTCCGGGTGGTGTAGCCAGAATTTCTCGAACCTAAAAGGTTTCTTACCAGGGGTGGCCGGGATGTCCATCCTTAATTGTAAGGGCCAGTGATCTGATCCAGAGACATTTAGGATAGTTGATTCTATTGTGGTGCCTTCCAGCATGAGAGATTCGGATGTCAGGAATTTGTCTAGTTTGCAGGCAATTTGATGAATACCAGTTCTTCTATTTGTCTAGGTGTACAAGCCGTTGTCCGTGCCCAGATCAACTAGCTGGAGATCATCTATGAGAGTATTGAAGTCCCCAGAGTCCTGATCCAGACGCCTAGAGCCGCCTCTTTTTTCCTCCAAGCTGCGAATAATGTTGAAGTCACAGCCGACAATCCGATTTTTTTACTGTGCTAGGATATCAACATATTGCAGGCTCCTGAGGAAGGCCTGCTTGTCTCGGGGGCTAGCAGGGCCGTAGATATTGGTCAGGTGTCCAGGCCTATTTGGGCCGATAAGCCTGTAATCAGCAGTGATAGACCATTTGGTGGTAATGAATTTGTCCAATATCACAGCATTGGTGTTCCACAGGACGACTAGGCTGCCTGCTGTTCCTGTAGCATCTGTTGAGACTGCCTTTCCCAATTTCCAGCAGTGCGGTAATAACTTGTCAATGTCTTCTGAAGTACATTTTTTTTCCTGTAGAAGTAAGATTTCAGGCTTTTCTGCTAATATCAGATCCCGTAGAAATTTTTGCTTGCTACGTCCATTGAGGCCTCTGATATTCCATGTGATGATCTTCATGGTGATAGGGGGTTGGGGAGAGGAGGGAAGCTATCCGAAATCAGGTTGATTTGTCCCGAGTTCACCATAAAGTTCCCTATTTCTTGTATGAGCTTGTTGGTCGATTTTCTACCCCTTTTCTTTTCATCTTTCTGGGTTTTGGATGGGTATTTTGATTGACCGCCCTGGATCCCTAGGCCTTTGCTGGCTCGAGCTGAGGACCCAACTGAGGAATTGAGGAACACTTTGTGAACCTTCCACAGTTGATCTCTGGGTATGGTGTAAAGTTTTTGCTACCTGTAGGCGTGCTCCAGGTGCTCCAGATCCACCCCAGCTAGGTCTTGCTCTTCTAGCTCCATGCCTGCCTCCCCATCGTCTGTCTCTTGCTGGTCAGGGGAAGAGTTGGGGGGGGAAGGGTCATGCTCCTTGCCCTCGGTCGGCTGATCCGTTCCTTGATTGATAGATTGAGGAGCATTGCCCGGAGGTGGTATTATGGGGTTTTTAGGATTTATGGGGTTTTCCGGTTGGTTTTGCAAGATGTCAAACTTATTACTAGTTGAGGGATATTTACTTACCTGAGTCGGTTGCTTCCTTCCGCCTTGACGCCTTTTCCCTGCTGGTTGCATGAAGCCATCCTTGTCCTTGTCGCTTTCTGGGTTCCCTTCTTTTAGCATCGCGTTGAGTGGGCAGTCTCTAAAGAGGTGACCATGCTCATGGAATTTCCTGCAACATAATGGAATATGCTCGTAGTCGATGGTTTGAGACCAATCCTCGTCATGATATTCCAGCGTGATGGATCCTGGAAGCGGCTTGGCTATGTTCATATATACACATATTCGCACATAAGAGGTGTAGCGCCGCTGCTTAGTGGCCTCTAAAGATTTGACATAAATGCCAATAGTATTCCCAATTCYGGCCATGACCTCTTCTAGCCAGAACTCCCGGGGTAAGGAGTATAGCCTAATCCAGACCGGTGCATGGGCAAAGTCCTCCTTCTCAGGGCTAAATTTCTCAGTCCAGAATCTTAAGAAGAGTCCTGCCGAGTTGTAGAAATATGGCCCTCCATCAAAGATGCGATTGCGATCCTCCAGGTTGTGGAGGATAATCGTGAAGAAACCCTTGGATCCCAGTTGTAAGTCATAATGCCCTCTCGGCTTCCACCAGTATTGTATCCATTTGACCAGATCTCATTCTGAGGGCCAGAGCCCAAGAAATTTACCCACCAGGGCGTGGTCCCTCATATATTGCTTCTGCACCTCTATCCTCGGCGAGCTGATAACATATTTCGGGGCTTGCGGCGCCTGTGGGATACATTTACCYGRCAACCATGGAGTCGAATCTCAGCTAGGGGCCTTCTCCTTCTCCGGGTCTATATCCATCTCTCGATCTTTGAAGGTCCCGTCCTCCAGAAGCTCCGCGCGTAGATTTGGTGGCGTCTCAAAAGTTGGCCGCTTCAACCCTTCAGTGGAGTTGTCATTCGTCGTGACATGGCTGTAGGAGGCGCCTGGCGGCTCCCCCTCCTTGCGATTCATGAGCCCCTGCGGGGCCACAGATGTGGTGCCACAAATCAGTGCTGAAAGGCTCTAAACCCTAGTTTGCAGAACGCTCACACCCGTTACCTTGCTACGACACCTTATCTCTTATGGGTCCCCTTTTCTTATTGAGAAGTTTTTCACTGCTTTCTCGGGGATCCTTGTGTTATCACTGAAATTTCGTCCGCAAATGGTTACAGCAATCCAACATCGTCAAATAGTTATGAGGTCACTCATGGACCAAAATTACCACGAAAGCATTTCCAAAAGGTCCAAAACTATACAACCAGTGATAAAATTAAGGTGCACTATGACTACACAGGGCGTGCGCGCACATGTGCGATATAGAACCGCAGGAAAAGCGCACATGCACATGATGCGTGACTATGGTCACTAAAAGCTACGCGCATCTGAGAATGTCACATTTATGAGATTGGTCGACCTCCCACCCACTTCTGGTTTAGCTTCCAAGTTGATTTGACACCCAAATCTTGGCTGGATCCGATTGGGTGGCTGGTCAAAGACCTAAAAATGCCCTAAATAGCCTCTTTTCACACTATAAGCTGGTTGCACAATACCTCAAAGTGGTGCTATAAAACAAAGCCATGGGTGCACTTCATTTTCAAGGAATTCATTAGCAAGGTTATGCTGCTACTATTCTCTTGGGGAATCCTCTATTCTTATCAAGAGTATACTAGCATCATTACATTGGGCAATCCATCTCACCTCTTGAGTGGATTAACTTGGGATTCTTTCACCATTTCATTCAAAGTTGTAAGAAGAGCTTAGTTGTGGGGGTCCAAGAGCCCTCCCTTGGAGGAAGAAGGGACCCATAGTCCTCTTTCTTCTTGGTGTTTTCTTTCACTAATATAATCATTGCCATTGGTGACATGAGTCTTATTGCTTTTTTGTTCTTATGTCCTTATGCTCAATAGTTTAGTTGTTATTTTATTTCTTAGTTTAATTCTTAGTTTGTTCTTTTATATTTCTTTCTCTAACCCTTTTCCTTTACAACTGTCTTTCTTAGCTAACCCAACTAAGCTTGTAAGCACCTCTTCTTTTCTCATTTAGGTGACAAAAGAGGCGCAACAGATTGACCACTCCATTGGGGAAAGGTATCAATTTCCTACCCCATTTAGGTTTTTCTAGCTCTTCTTTTGGTTTATTTAACCTGCAGGTACCTTAACCGGCCCAAGACGACTTGTAAAACATCCAATTCAAAGTTGAATTGAGAGAATTCCATCTGGAATTTTCTTCACGGCCATGTGTCAATTGTGCGCGGGTTTATTGGCCCATAGTCGTGCATCGTGCACACGTGTGCCAAAATCACAGTATTGTTCCGTGCACCTGCGCCTAAAAGTCTGTTTTGGTCTACACACAGGCACTCAGTGTGCCTCTGTCTACTCTAAGACCCGCGCACCTATGCAGAAAAATACACATTGTAAGCTTTTTGTGATTTGGGGAAGGCCCCTAGCCTTCTTAAAAGTGATTTCATGCATATTGTAATCT
>ML780335.1:362084-400243 GCA_009831015.1 Picea engelmannii
CACCACACTTAGTTCCCTCTTCATATAAAGGGATTAGTCAAAACACATAGGCACTTAGGGGGTTTAAAATCATTATTTCCTCTTTTTCTTTCATTTTTCCACATGGATGGATTGCTTTGACTAAAAGTATAAGTTGGAATCATTTATAATCACATAAAATTTGCATTGGGACCAAAAGTTGGATAACAATCATTTAGTATGCTCTTCTCTTGTGCCTCAAAGTGACCTTGAGAGTCAGAAAGAGGTTGTAGGACAATTTCATCTCCCTTAAAAAGACTAAAACCTTTAGAAAAGGACAACATCCCCCTCAGGACTCCTCTTAATTTATTTTTCAAACACATCTCAAAATTGTAATGGGCCCATACATGCACATATGCTACAAAGATAGGATAGTGTTGAAATTTACTTTCTTAGATTAAATCACTAGGGAAGTTTAAAGGTTTTTGTAACGGGCCCATACTTGCCCACATGATCACAATATAGGATAGTTTCAAAGCTTTGTTAGATTAAATCACAATAGGGAGTTAAAGGAATAGTAAAGGACTCACATGTCCACATGCTAGCTTCCTAGGGACTTTTGAATTACACAAGGTTGTACCAAAGGCATTTAGTTAATTAGGTAATAAACACTTGTAAGGACCAAGCGAAGTCCACATGCAACAAGGCGACACCTAATTCATTAAAACATTGGCACACTTTCACTCATTCACACACAAAAGTCACTTATCACTCACATAGTTTTCCTCTCGAAACGTGGAGGTCAAAGTAAGTTTCCTCCAAAGGGATTCCGAAACACCCCACCATTTTATTGACAAAACTATCCAGTCCCATTTAATTTCAATGAGATTGGCTCACACCCCCAATCTCTCAAACAACCACATCTAAATTTTTTCTAAAAACTCACTAAGTTTTCCTCCACAGGAGGTGCCAAAAGAAATTTTTTAGTCTAGGTAGGATTTCGGGGATAGGCATCCAAATAACTCCCCGTTATCTGGTTCTCACATTATCAAAACAATAGAAGTTGTCAAATAGGGAACTGTAAATCCTCCAAGTCAAGTGTTCCTAACACCATAAGGCAGGGAGATACCTGTGAAGGGTTGAAGGCTGAGGTCCGGTTGTTCTTTGCATCCCCCCTTGAGGCACCCACCTCTTGGACAGGATCCATCCCGTGACCCATTTCTTAGGCCAAAAATCTAAATGCCGCACTTTGACCGAGGTACCTAGTGACCAAATTTTAGGACATCTACCCAGGTGGAAATTGTGGGCTGCAATTGTACCTTGATCATATTTTGTGTGGCTATTGGGAAATATCGTTATCTCTTTCGGGATATGCCCCCTTTACCCCTCATTATAACTGATTACTTCATCCTTCACTAGTTTCTCTTTCGGTGACTTCAGACCCCACTGTTGAGTACTATTGGAAGGTCCAGTGTTATTTGAGAGGAAGGACGTTACGTCTTTTAGGACACAAGCATTTGTTTTCTTTGATTCCCCATGCAGACAAAACCCACTTATCCACATATATGCTTATTTTTCAAAAAACTTTATGTATGATGCACTTCTGATTACATTTTGATTTAGATATATATCGTGTAAAGTTCAAAAATTGCAACAAAGGCTCTTGTTTGTTTATTACTCTCACCACAATTTGTACACATCCACTCAGCTAGTCGGACATCATAGGGGACCCACAGAACCCTCGTCGTTCCAGACGTTTGCTAAACCTCCCTCCTATTCTAGGGGGATTTTCTAGTCTTGCCAACTCATCAACACCACCTTCACACACTCCAGTGAGTGCCACTGTCTTAGGATCTACTTTTCTTGGTTCCACATTACTTGGGTCCACTTCCCAAGGTCCTCCATCCACTCACTCTCCTTTACACGGAAGCGGGGGGCCAACTTCCTCTCAGGGGGGAAGTACCAACCCACCTAGTCCCCCTCAAGGGTTAGGTTCATAGAACATTCACACCATGGTTGGAACTAATCCTCTGCCACCACTCCGAATGCCATATTTTGCCTCTCTTAACTTACCAGATCTAAGAAAATTCACAAATGATCCTATATTGCATGACCCCACATGGCCTGCAATGCCTACCAAAATACCTTCAGACATCCCCAAGTTTGAAGGAAAGGTAGGGGATGACCCTGCCAACCATGTCATGACTTTCCACTTATGGTGCTCTTCCAACAACATTATGGATGATTCCATCCGACTACGATTATTTCAATGCAGACTCACTGACCCATCATCCAAATGGTATGTAGACAAAAAATTGGGGTCCCATGCGACTTTCGAGTCCTTGGCCAAAGCATTTTTGACCTTCTTCCAATTACCAATCCGCCATGACAATGGTCTTGAAATACTCTCTAATTTTAAACAAACCTCAGCCACACATATCATTGATCACATTCATGAGTGGCATCGACGATGTAGTTTGTGCAAAGAAGAAACCACCAAACAATAGTGTCTTGACTGATTTCTCAGATCACTCGTCTTTCTCCTCGATAAATATGTAGCTTCCACCTTCCCTCAATCAGAAGAAGAAGCCATCAGTAAGGCTCAACAATACAACCTCATCTATTCGCAATCAGTATACTTGTACACAGTACTTCCTGACCTCCCAAAACCCGTGCCATTCGACCAAGACAAACCCGGGATATCTCACTCAACAGACGGATTGATTGGTAATACCATGCACCATAATCCACAACCCCAACAACAACCGATGTATGAAACACCTCAATATCCGCTGGCATATGGAGGAACCCCTTATTATCCTCCACCCCCTTATCAACAACCATACCCTGTTTCTATTCCTCCACCCATCAGTGGGCCACCGCTGGCACCCACACTACACCCACCTACCCAAACAAGTTGTGTTACTCCCTCTACCTTAGGTTATACTCTAAGTACTAGCGAAAGTGCCACACCTTCCTATGTACCTTATGGATCACAACTCCCACATAATCTATACTTTCCCTTTCCTGGTCCTCCACCACCCATGGCCCCACCACAAGGACACCCTCACACTGGGGTAAATTTTGTTCAACCCTCTCTCGTTCAACAATATCAAAATTTCGAACAGCTGAATACGGAAAATCCAACCCATCCATCGAATAATGCCAAAAAGAAAGGAAAAAACAAGAACAATAGCAACCTAGGTCAAGGCGGGAATCACCCCCAACAGAACCAACCTACTAGGGGCAACCAGAATCAAGGGAATTAGAACCCCCAGGGGGGCAATAACAACAAGCGTCAAGGGAGAAATAACAATAATATTAGAACCACCTTCCCTTGTGCCCTTTGCAGTGATTTCGGTCATTATACTCATCATTTCCCCCAAATCGCTGATTTTAAATGGATGAAAGACTCAGGAAGTGTACCACATCCTCCAGCACCACCTTCCCTTCACCAGGCCCCACAACAATACGTGAAACAACCACCCCCAACCGTGCTGCAAAACCCCATTCCACACTAGGGTGTGATGAACACCCAACAGGATATGCAGCCTACCACACCACAGTTGGGCCAATATCTCAATCCAAACAATCCCACAGATCGTACTATCCTCCTCACCAGTGAGGAAGAAATCCTTCTGTAAGCATGTAGTCGTCAATACCGTGCATCCGCTGAGTCTCCTCCCATTCCCCCAGAAATAATCCCAGCACCAACGGGACCCCCGTTGGTGATTCCTCTCCCTAACGTAGAAACACCTCTTCACATCCCTCGCATCCCATTGCGCAGGAATGTCCACAACCCACAGGCTAGGGTAGCTCATAATTACAGTTTGGTCGATGACTTAGAACAATCCTCGACCGCCATGTCAGTCTTAGAAGACCTTCAAACTTTTCCCACTCAGCGGAAATCATTACTTTCCACCTTGGGGGCCGTCGACCCTGTGGATACTCAACTCATCACATTTGACCTCGACAATGGAGAGCCCCGTCTCCCCGCTCTCATCACTTTTCAAATCCCAGTGAAAATTTGAAACATTACAGTTCATCGGTGCATCATCGATGAAGGTGCATCCACATGCATTATGTCCAAATCTGTATGGCAGAAACTTGGTTCCCTTGAACTCATACCATCTGCCATTACCTTAAGAGCTTATTACGGATGACCATATTCTCCTGAAGGGCTCTTCCAAAATGTCCTTGTAGAACTCGGGGGCAAGACCATTCTCATCGACATTGAAGTTATCAATGCCCCACTCGATTATAATATCTTGTTTGGTCGTAGCTACATGTACGCAATGAAGGAAGTTTCCTTTTCCGTCTTTCGAACCATGATGTTCCCCCATAATGGGAATATCATTACCATTGAACAAGTCTCACATTATGAGCTTAACCCTTCTGCCAACATCAATAACATTCTCCCTCTCATCCACACTAGTCATGAAGCATACCCACTCATCGAAATGGGTCCCAGAATTTTCAAAGATCCATGATTGTTAGGAACTTACCATGGTGCACCACTGCTCCTTCATCCTTCCAATCAGGTATGCATTGTATCATCCAAAGGAATTGACATAGAGGATACCCTTCCTCCCAGGGAGGCTTCTATCATATATGACGTCCCACTAGTCGCAGAGCTCCCCCCTCACGAGCCTCCTACGAACTTGTCGACTCCACCAGTTCACGATTTCACCTCTCCCCAAGGCCATATCCCAGTTTGGGAGACAGTTCCCCAAGCCATTACTCAAATCCCCTTATTTTACCCTTCACTAGGCGTACAAGCTTTCCAAGTAGCCGCAACACTTACTCTCCCTAATATGGTGTTGTAAATTCCAGTTTGGTATTTACATCCACCAGAGATGGTTTCTCAACCATCCCTTCCCCCCCAAATGGAAGGAATCCCAATGATGATTCCCATACTCACTCCCACCATACCCTCTACACCCCCACTCACTAACCTCTTTTCCACAGCTGGGGGTAGGCGAAAGAAGAAGGAGCCCACATCTCCACTCCCCCCATGCATCCAACCTCCTTGCGCGCTATGTGAGAAATATGGACACTCAACCAATAAATGCCCATCTCTACCCGAGTTATGTAACCTAATTCCACTCAATCAAACACCATCACCACTCGCCACTATAGCAAGTACTGCCACTACCTTCCCTAACTCAAGTAGCAAAGGGCTGCGAACCAAATTCGCTTGTGCTATATGTTCAGAATATGTCCATTATACACACCATTGCCCAACACTACCTCACTTCCGGAAGACATTAGTCGCAGTACACCAACGCTTCCAGAATGAACCCAATCCAGCTACATCATCCCTACCAAGCATCACTGACATCCATTATGTCACGACTTCAGTCAATGAATGTATGAGATGCCCTTGCTCTCTATTTGAATCCTTAGATCATTTTACATGCCAATGTCCCATGATCATTGAATACAGAAAACACCAATCGATCCTGATTCAAACCCCTGCGCCCCCTACATAATCAATGGTCGACCTTACCTCATCACTAGAGTTTCTTCATATCATTTCTCCTGAACCAGAGGCACTCCCTATTCCTCCGTGGTTCTTAGATGACTTATCGGAGGATTTACCCCCAAATCCCCCCATTTCTCCCATTCACTTCCCTACGAAAAGTTTACATCCAACTACCACTGACACTCCTCAGTACTTCGATATTTGGTTTATGTCAAGCGAACCATCGCAATTTCATTGCATCGTTCCCCCTGCTTCTTCATCACCCAAGGACAACCACACAGAAGCAGTCACCGATATCACTCTTTTAGATCTCTTGTATTCCCGCCAATTCCACTGCGACGAGGACATACTTGAAGAATTAAACACCCCCGACTACCCATGGGATGCGCTACACCACAGAGCGCTCTTCTTTCCACAAGAAGCCTCCATGCCTCCTAACCAACACCCCATATACGCAGTCAAAACCAAGGATTTTATCCCATCAGGGCATATCGACTGGTTCAACAACCCCATTCCTGCCCCTGATGCTTTTGAAGAAGGCAACATGACCAACATTTCCCTGACCATCAAAATCGATATTTCCATAAAAAATGGATTCGTCGAGGAAATCACCATTGGCGCCGCATGCACTCCTCAAGAAATCACCACCTATCAAGCCCTCTTCCAAGAATATCGGGATATTTTCGCTTGGTCATACACAGAAATTTCTGGCCTTGATCCCTCTATTGTCGAACATCACATCGACACCTGGCTTGATATTACACAAGTTCATAAAAAACAATGACCACTACACCCATCCAAAGAATTGGCCATTAAAGCCGAGATTGACAAATTATGCGCGACTGGGTTCATCTACCCCATCGCCTATACCTCATGGGTTTCTAACCCTATACCCGTTAACGAAAAACAAGGCACTATCCGTGTCTGCACGAACTTTCACAATCTCAATCACACATGTCCCAAAGACAAATTTCCAATGCATTTCATCGATCAGATTATCGATGATTGCGCTGGTCACGAGGCTCTATCCTTCATGGATGGTTTCTCTAGCTATAACCAAATCCAAATCCACCCAGCCGATCAATACAAAACCACATTCACCACCCCTTGGGGTACTTTTTCATATCGTGTCATGCCTTTTGACCTAAAGAATGCTGGAGCAAATTTCCAATGGGCTATGGCATACATTTTTCATGTTCTGGCTCATATCATCCTCACATACTTGGATGACCTCACAACTCAATCCAAAAAATGCACCCAGGATCTTGATGATTTACGAATCATCTTCCAACGATGTCATTAGTATAACATCCACTTGAACCCCCTCAAGTGTGTGTTCTGCGTCACTTCCAGGTGCCTCCTTGGATTAATCATTTCAGAAAGTAGTATTACTGTGGACCCCCTCAAAGTCCAGGCCATCATAGAAATTCCACCCCCCTGGAATTTACACCAACTCCAGAGCCTACAAGGAAAAGCTAACTTTCTACGAAAATTCATCCCAGACTATGCCACTCAAGCACATGGTTTCCTTCACTTACTACGCCATGACATCCCATTTCACTGGGATGAACATGCCCAAAAATCATTCGACGATCTTAAAATGGCACTCTCCAACGCCCCTTTAATTAGTTCACCCAACTATAATTGCAACTATATCCTCTACATCTCAGCATCAACTGTCTCAGTAGCAGGATTTCTCGTTCAAATCGATGATGGTGATCGTGAGCATGCCATTTACTACATTAGTAAAAACCTCCCAGAGCCACCCTTGAAGTATAATCACGAAGAGAAACTAGCCCTTGCAGTCATCCTCGCAATCCAGAAAATGCACCGTTACATTCTGCTTCGCACGACTAAAGTCATAGTAGATTCAAAACCTATGCAATACTTGCTCAGTCATCGGCAAATTAATGGCAAATTTTCCCGATGGATTGTTATCCTTCAGGACTACGATCTTGAATTTTCAACACCCAAGAGAAAGAAAGCTCTTGTCCTCGCCAAACTTGTCACGAACTTCCCCTCTGATACTACTAGTGCCCCCGTCAATACCGACTTCATCAATGAACATTTCTTTTATATCACTTCGGATGATCCCTTGTACGACAACCTCCTCGTCTACCTCTAAACCCAAAATTTCGGTAACCACCTCTCACGAGATGATCACCGTCATATTCGCCACTAGGCCCCCCGCTATCTCCTCATCGGAGATATCTTATATCAGAGAGGGGTCGACACCATACTTCGTCGATGCTTGACTATTGATGAGGCTGATCGAGTCTTGAACGACTGCCATAGCAGCGAATGCGGGGGCCATCTTTCAGGGATGTCCACTACTCAAAAAATCATCCGAGTAGGATATTTTTGGCCCATGTTGTTTCACGATTGCATTCATGCCGTGAAGTGATGCAATAAATTTCCGATTTATGCCAACAAAGCATGAGCACCACCTGCTCTTCTCCACCCAGTCATTACTGCAGGCCCTTTTTGTAAATGGGGCATCGACTTCATGACTTGTAATCCCCCATCCAACAATGGACACAAATACATTATTGTTGCATTCGATTACTTCACAAAATTGGCTGAAGCCATGCCCACCTTCAACAACACTGCTGACACTGCAACACATTTTTTCTTTAATCACATCATATCCCACTTTGGAGTACCACTCCAACTAGTTTCCGAGCATGGGAAACATTTCGAGAATGAGATTTTCGTCGAACTCTCATCACGGTTGGGATTCTCACACGAGTTTCCCTCGCCATATGACCCTCGGTCTAACGGAGAGGTCGAAGCAGTTAACAAGGTCCTCAAGACCATGTTGCAGCGCACGGTTAACAAACATAAGACCAATTGGCATCATATGTTATTTTCTGCGCTATGGGCGTACCGTACGACCGTGAAAACAACCACTAGTTTCACACTATTTCATCTAGTCCATGGAATTGAGGCCACTCTTGCCATCGAGTGCGAAATTACCACCTTACGCACCACAATTGAGCTATTATCCAACACTGCTCCAATGGAGCAAGATTTGTTGAACTTAGAGTCCCTGGATGAAGATCGTCGATATTCATTACAGAACAATGAGGCAGCCAAAAAATGGTCAAAGGCCACCTTTGATCACCATGTCAACCTTCGCTCATTTCACAAAGGCGACCTCGTCCTTGCTTACGATATCGCTCACGATACCCTCGGTCATGGAAAATTCGAGTCACTATGGCATGGCCCCCACATTATCCAACATTGCCTCACCAAAGGCGCATACATCCTGGCTTCCCCTGAAGGCCTCTCTCTCAAAGAACCCGTCAATGGGTTATACTTAAAGAAATTTTATGCCTAAGCGTAGCCATTCTACAGTAGGTTATTTCTTTTTGTAGTGTTTTTAATCTTTTTTCCATCCCTCACGTCTAAACTATCATTTTTTTTATTGACAGATGCTACCTCCATTGGCCTACCACATCGGTTACGCTGACGGCGCCAGCCGTTGGACACAAAATCTCGCTTCGACAGCTTGGGCCCTCTATTCCCCCTCACATGAACTGCTCCACTCTAGCGGCATATGTTTGGGTTCAACAACCAACAACCAAGCTGAGTACACTGCCATCATTGGCCTCCTCGCTGATGCCCATAATCATCGTATTCGTCACCTTAGCATCTTTCTTGACTCCCAACTGGTCGTCCTCCAGCTCAACAATGTGTACCGTGTCTACGATCCTTGCCTCTTTCGCAAATACCTGCAAGTTAGACTTTTATCTCGACATTTTGATTTCATTACATTTACACATATTCCAAGACAATTCAATCAAATTACAAATAATCTAGCTAACATTATACTCGATTGGCATATATCACATCAAGATATCTCTACACACACATAAACCATCAAGAGCCTGTCACAACATATATAGATTAGACATCATCCACACATTAAAAAACACATGTAAACATCACAAAGACCCCAAAATGTATACTCATATATATATAAATCGGTCAACAGTGCCGTCAAAATGTTTACATACACATAAAATAAAAAATCCACAGGCCAGTGAAGCACCTCGGTACAAAATTGGTGTCACTAACACCACAATGAGCTCACCAGCCTATAT
Organism: Picea engelmannii; assembly: GCA_009831015.1. NCBI lineage: Eukaryota > Viridiplantae > Streptophyta > Pinopsida > Pinales > Pinaceae > Picea > Picea engelmannii. Next base: position 371,634 of record ML780335.1, read on the forward strand.
ACAAAATACAAAAATACATAGAGAAACACTCAAGGTGCCTCTAGCGCACCACCGCCTACCCCTCCCTCAGGCGATGGTGCCCCACCCACTACCGGTCCCTTCGGAACTGGAGGTAACCGTCCGGTCATCGCAGCACCTGCTACTGCTGCTCGCCGCACCATGGTCCGCCACGTCAGCGAAACTCCCACACATTTCTCCAGGATGCCCTCATTTTGGATGCACGACCACATGCCCTCAGGCACGCCCTGTAGCACTGCCTCTAAGCGGCGAAAAATATCCTCAAAATCTGCCCCGGCCTCCACCGGAGGAGCATGCGATGGCCCGTCACCAGGGTCATCAAAATGACGTCTCCTTGCCGCTCTCTTGTCATCGGCTGGTCTCGCTTCAATGTCCTCACGCCGAAATATCTCTCCTACCCGCGACCCTCCCCGCGGTGGTCTCCCCGGCTCCTAGCGAGCCGACGCTCTCATCAGCTCAACCTCACACCTGTGAGGTCCCACATTTGCACATACAAACAACCAAATGATAGTATCAACATCTATACAAAATACACATGTCATGTTATCTCAAAAATCAACATATCAAAATCATAAACATACCTCGGTGTTCAAACACCTCCCCTGGAGGTAACACCATATCTGGATGACCCCGGAAGTCAACACCACAGTATGGATACTACAGTATGATCTGTGGCATCTGCCGCCACACCTGTGCAGTCTCAGCCGTGAAAAAATGGCCACCGTCACCACCACCGTGGAAAATCAAAATCGTCGACCACCACCTCAGTCATGGCTCTCATGCACCAGGTGCGCCCAATAAAACTCTAGGGCACAACATCGACACCCTCTCCAAAAACCAGGCCACCAAGAACTTCAGCAGCCCACAGGCTGGCAAAGTGGCACGAACCCCCGGCTCCTCAATAGCTACGACATCCCTCAGCTGTGACCAGTCCCGCTCTTGCCAATGGACCGACATCGTGAAAATGATCACCTGTAACCGCATAATACAGTCCAAGATCAACCATCTTGACCATAAAAACACATTGAAATCTCCAAAAAAGATAAGTTTTTCACCCATCAACCTTGCCCCCAAGGCGCGGCTGTTTAACCCACAGGTGCGCACATATGCGCGCTTGTTCACCCCACAGGCATGCACACATGCACACCTATTCATCCCACAGGCGTGCATGAGTGCGTGCCTGATCATCCCACAGGTGCGCACTCATGCGCGCCTGATCATCCCACAGGCACGCACTTATGCGCGCCTGTCCACCATACAGGGGTGCCTCCATGCGCCCCTGTCATGAACACGGGCGTGCATCACAATGCGCCTGTCCACTACACAGTCGTGCACCCATGCGCAATTGTGTAGCACACAGGCACACATACCATGCGCGCCCCTTTCCCCCCTATGGGCACACCAATGCGCCGATATTCGGATCATAGGCGCACACCCGTGCGCGCATATTTTCGGGGCTATCTTTCAGGGATGTCCACTGCTTAGAAAATCATCCAAGTAGGATATTTTTGGCCCATGTTGTTTCATGATTGCATTCATGCCGTGAAGCAATGCGATAGATTTCAGATTTATGCCAACAAAGCACGAGCACCACCTCCTCTTCTCCACCCAGTCATTATTGCAGGTGCCTTTTGTAAATGGGTCATCAACTTCATGACTTGTAATCCCCCATCTAGAAATGGACACAAATACATTATTGTCGCATTTGATTACTTCACAAAATTGGCTGAATCCATGCCCACCTTCAACAACACCACTGACACTGCAACACGTTTTTTCTTTAATCACGTCATATCCCGCTTTGGGGTACCACTCCAACTAGTTTCCGATCATGGGAAACATTTCGAGAATGAGATTTTCGTCGAACTCTCATCACGGTTGGGATTCTCACACGAGTTTTCCTCGCCATATTACCCTCAGTCTAACGGACAGGTTGAAGAAGTTAACAAGGTCCTCAAGACCATGTTGTAGTGCACGATTAACAAACATAAGACCAATTGGCATCATATGTTATTTTCTACGCTATGGGCTTACCGTATGACCGTGAAAACAACCACTGGTTTCACACTATTTCATGTAGTTCATGGGGTTGAGGCCACTCTTCCCATCGAGTGCGAAATTCCCACCTTACGCACCGCAATTGAGATATTATCTGACACTGCTCCAATGGAGCAACGTTTGCTGAACTTAGAGTCCCTGGATGAAGATCATCGATCTTCATTACAGAACAATGAGGTAGCCAAAAAACGGTCAAAGGCAACCTTTGATCGCCATGTCAACCTTCGCTCATTTCACAAAGGCGACCTCTTCCTTGCTTACGATATCCCTTACGATACCCTCGGTCATGGAAAATTCGAGTCACTATGGCATGGCCCCCACATTATCCAACATTGCCTCACCAAAGGCGCATACATCATGGCTTCCCCTGAAGGCCTCTCTCTCAAAGAACCCGTCAATGGGTTATACTTAAAGAAATTTTATGCCTAAGCGTAGCCATTCTACATTAGGTTATTTCTTTTTGTAGTGTTTTTAATCTTTTTTCCATCCCTCACGTCTAAACTATCATTTTTTTTATTGACAGATGCTACCTCCATTGGCCTACCACATCGGTTACGCTGACGGCGCCAGCCGTTGGACACAAAATCTCGCTTCGGCAGCTTGGGCCCTCTATTCCCCCTGACATGAACYACTCCACTCTAGTGGCATATGTTTGGGCTCAACAACCAACAACCAAGCTGAGTACACTGCCATCATTGGCCTCCTCGTCGATGCCCRTCATCATCATATTCATCACCTTAGTGTCTTTCTTGACTCCCAACTAGTCTTCCTCCAGCTCAACAATGTGTATCGTTTCCGCAATCCTTGCCTCTTTCGCAAATACCTGCAAGTTAGACTTTTATCTCGACATTTTGATTTCATTACATTTACACATATTCCAAGACAATTCAATCAAATTACAGATAACCTAGCTAACATTATACTCGATTGGCATATATCACATCAAGATATCTCTACACACACATAAACCATCAAGAGCCTGTCACAACATATATATATATATATATATATATATATTAGATATCATCCACACATTAAAAAACACATGTAAACATCACAAAGACCCCAAAATGTATACTCATATATATATAAATCGGTCAACAGTGCCGTCAAAATGTTTACATACACATAAAATACAAAATCCACAGGCCAGTGAAGCACCTCGGTACAAAATTGGTGTCACTAACACCACAATGGGATCACCAGCCTATATACAAAATAAAAAAATACATAGAGAAACACTCAAGGTGCCTCTAGCACACCACCTCCTGCCCATCCCTCAAGCGGTGGTGCCCCACCCACTACCGGTCGCTCCGGAACTGGAGGTAACCATCCAGTCATCGCAGCACCTGCTACTGCTACTCGCCGCACCACGGTCCACCACGTCAGTGAAACTCCAACACACTGCTCCAGGATGCCCTCATATTGGATGCGCGGCCACATGCCCTTAGGCACGCCCTGTAGCACCGCCTCTAAGCGGTGACGAATATCCTCAAAATCTGCCCCGGCCTTCGTCATAGGAGCATGCGATGGCCCGACACCAGGGTCATCAAAACGATGTCTCCTCCCCACTCTCTTGTCACCGACTGGTCTCACTTCAATGTCCTCATGTCGACGTCTCTCTCCTGCCCGCGACCCTCTCCGTGGCGGTCTCCCCAACCCTTGGCGAGCCGATGCTCTCATCAACTCAACCTCGGCCTGCGAGGTCCCACATTTTCACATACAAACAACCAAATGATAGTATCAACATCTATACAAAATACACATGTCATGCTATCTCAAAAATCAACATATCAAAATAAAAAACATACCTCGGTGGTCAAACACCTCCTCTGGAGGTAACACCATATCCGGATCACCTCGGAAGTCAACACCACAGTATGGATACTGCAGTATGATCTGTGGCATCTACCGCCACACCTGTGCAGTCTCGGCCGTGAAAAAATGGCCTCCCTCACCACCACCGTGGCGAATCAAAATCATGGACCACCACCTCAGTCGCGGCTTTCATGCACCAGGTGCACCCAATAAAACTCTAGGGAGAAACATCGACACCCTCTCCAAAAACCAGGCCACCAAGAACTTCAGCAGCCCATAGGCTTCCAAAGTGGCACGAACCCTCGGCTCCTCAATAGCTACGACATCCCTTAGCTGTGACCAGTCCCGCTCTTGCCAATGGATCGACATCATGCAAATGATCGCCTGAAACCACATAATACAGTCCAAGATCAACCATCTTGACCATAAAAACACATTAAAATATTAAAAAAAGATAAGTTTTTCACCCATCAGCCTTGCCCCCAAGGCGCAGCTGTTTAACCCACAGGTGCGCACATTTGCACGCCTCTTCACCCCACAGGCGCGCACACATGCACACCTTTTCATCCCACATGCGCGCATGAGTGCACGCCTGATCATCCTACAGGCACACACTCATGCATGCCTGTCGGCCATACAGGGGTGCCTCCATGCGCCCATGTCACGAACACAGGCACGCATCACAACACGCCTGTCCACTACACAGCTGCGCACCCATGCACAATTGTGTAGAACACAGGCATGCATACCATGTGCACCCATTTCCCCCCTATGGGCGCACCAATGCGTGGATATTTGGATCGCAGGCGTGCACCCGTGCACGCATATTTCTAGATCGCCCGCGCACTGGGGGGCCCACACCGATAAAAACCCCTGTACAGCCCTCCGTACAGGCCTTCCCACAAATTGAAAACCTACTTCTATGCAGGACAATAAGACTACTAACCTGAAGCTCGTTGGTCCTGAATCGGTTGCCTCATTCACCCAGAATTTCCAAATCTTCTTTGAATACCTCTCGTCCAGTCACTCTGACAGCAAGTACAAATGATGTGGCCATGTGGTCCCTACAACTATATATAGGCCTTTCCTCTAAACTTCCAAACACCATTCTGGGAGTTTCGGGTGTCCATTTTTCGATCCATCTTCAGCCACGGGATCAACATCCCGTCATCTACATCAAGACAGTGCCCAGGCCATTTTTTATCCTTAGCCCCGGGGGCACCATTTTTTCATACCCCGTCCAGTTATGCATGCTCATGTTCAAGATTATCAAATAAGTTCTTGTATGTTCGATTCTCTTCAAGATATTTTTCACGTTGGGTATTTGGTTTTCATGTGTGCAGGTACTTGGTCATCATACATCAGCACAACCCCTTCAAGTATATAATCAACACTAGCATGTAATCATTCCCTCTGAATCTCAATTGCATCTCCAGTCACACCCTCTGAAATTTTCCTCTAGGATCCCCCATCTCCGGCTCTTCAGTGCCAACACCTCCATTGCATTTTAGGTACTGTCACCCGGTAGCACTCTCCCCCACATGAGTTGTCCCATTCATAGCACCCTTTGGCACTTTGACACTCATGCTATTTTTCAACCATTTAGGGATGGGAGTCCCGATAGTCTTACATCATATCGTGAATTAGCCACATACTCCTTATCCTCATTTTGCTAGCTTTCCCAATGGACTCCCAGATTATCTCTTCAAGTTTCTATTTTGACTGCACCTCTGTAGTATCATTAACCCTCCATTTCATCCACAATCAGTTTGTCCATCTGCAAATTTCCCTCCATTTCATCTACCTCATATAGAAACCCACCCATGGGGCCCCTAACCTCCACCAGTTCTCCAAGCAAATTGTGCCCTAACCGGCCCAACCATATTACATTGGGGCACCCGTTTCTGTATTTGTACACTCATCCCAAATTATTCTTTATTGTAAAAAGACTTTGTTTCCAGCATTTACATACCTTTTTGTTGTCACCTTTGGCGACCTTCTTCCCTTTTTGTCAAACTCAACCCATGTTGCCCTTGGTTGGGGCACTCCTTATCATCTACCCATGTTGACATCATCCATGTACTCCGAGTGTCCCATAGGCCACTTACCTCTACCCTCTAAGTTTTTTCACTTTGTCCCGCCTCTAGCACAACTTATCCCATGTCTTGTTGTCCCCCTGACACTCGAACTCATTCAACGGTTGTGGCCACTTATACTTCGCATATACCCCCAACCAAGGGCAGTCTTGAATCTCCACACATCTTGACTTCGTCCATGTACCTCCTCCACTCCTCACCTCACCTAGTATATTTCACGAAGCCCTTCGCTTCTTGGAGTCGTGTCTCCCTTTTGTCGACATCAGCACAGTTTCTACAAGGGAGACAATATCTTGACTCTCATTACCTTTCCAAAGAGAGGTCTCGGATGACACAGGGAGAACCACAATTTCTCCCTGCTATCGTTGACCCCCGTAACATTCGAATTTAACACTTTCTCATGTTACAGTGGGTCTTACTTTGCGACTATTGCAGTTGTTTCTTATATTTGTTGAAGACCTCTAAATTTGGTTGGGCTATCAATGCCCACAACATCTGTGATACTTCTTACAGGTATCCTTGCCTACTGTTCAGAGTATGTTCCTCATCAGACTTGTCCTCTACCTTTATCAAAACCGCCCCTAAGGGTGTTGTAGTGATCTACATCAACACACAGTTTCAGTTACAGTACAATGCCATTCTTTTTGAGTTACATGACACGAGCATGGGGCATGCCCGCCTCATTTGTACACAATTTATTTTTACACACCTTATGGAAGGTTGGGTCCTATAGGTTCCCTTCTCCCTCAAACAGGTAACTCTTGACACTCTCACTATCGCTCTCTCTTACAAAGACACTCTCAGTAGAAGAAACATTGATGAATTTCGGCTATACATATGCTCCTAACCTCATCCATCAGGGGGCATCTGTTATCACTGAAATTTCATCCACAAATGGTTACAGGAATCCATCATCGTCAAATAGTTATGAGGTCACCCATGGACCAAAATTACCACAAAATCATTTCCAAAAGGTCCAAAACCATACAACTAGTGATAAAATTAAGGTGCACTATGACTACATAGGGTGCGCATGCACATGTGCGATACAGAACCGCAGGAAAAGCGCACATGTGCACGATGCACGACTGTGGTCACTAAAAGCTATGCGCATCTGAGAACGATGCATTTATGAGATTGGTCGGCCTCCCACCCACTTTTGGTTTATCTTCCATGTTGATTTAACACCCAAATCTTGGCTGGATCCGACTGGGTGGAAGACCTAAAAATGCCCTAAATAGCCTCTTTTCACACTATAAGCTGGTTGCACAATACCTCAAAGTGGTTCTATAAAACAAAGCCATGGGTGCACTTCATTTTCAAGGAATTCATTAGCAAGGTTATGTTGCTGCTATTCTCTTGGGGAATCCTCTATTCTTATCAAGAGTATTCATTACATTGGGCAATCCATCTCACCTCTTGAGTGGATTAGCTTGGGATTCTTTCACCATTTCATTCAAAGTTGTAAGAAGGACTTAGTTGTGGGGGTCCAAGAGCCCTCCCTTGGAGGCAGAAGGGACCCATAGTCCTCTTTCTTCTTGGTGTTTTCTTTCACTAATATAATCCTTGCCATTGGTGACATGAGTCTTATTGGTGTTTTGTTCTTATGTCCTTATGCTTAATAGCTTAGTTGTTATTTTATTTCTTAGTTGAATTCTTATTTTTTCCTTTTATATTTCTTTCTCTAACCCTTTTCCTTTACAACTGTCTTTCTTAGCTAACCCAACTAAGCTTGTAAGCACCTCTGTTTTTCTCATTTAGGTGAAAAAAGAGGCGCAACACCTTGGGTGAAGCATCTCAAAGGTTTCAATATTGGCTTTTAACTCTTGCCAACTAATTTTAACCTCTGGGCCTTTAGCCCCTTCTTCCCACAAGGTAAGGTACAACCCTTCCTAGCATATCCAATCCCAATTCCCAAACAAGGATAATGAAGATGGAAGGAATAAATATGAAAAGTGGTAAGTATGGAGTGAACATAGGATGAATTTTCACAGACCCACCCAGTAGCAACCCATCCTAAAGGGAAACCAACTTACTAGGGCACCGTGTTACCCTTCCATGTATAAACGAGGCAAAGAGAATAATTTCCAAGAAAACATCATGAAAATATGAAGGATTCAATATAACATATTCAAGTACTTAAAAAATCAGAGTGATACAAACCATGATACCCAGACTCATTACCTCATGAAGCAAGACCCACCGTTACTTCAAGACTAGGCTGGTGGGATGTATATTGCTGTTGGGGATGAATGGACTACACTAAAGAAAAGAGGGGCCCTCTGGGGCCATGATCAAGTCGTCTGGCTCTTGGTACTCCATGTCTAGAACCTATGGGACTCAAGACATGATCTCCTTAGTTATCCCTAGGCTAGGGGATAACATCTGGCTCCAACTCGGGGACATGTGCTCACTGTAAAGCACATGAGAACCTCAACATCTCTGGTATGAGTTGTTCTTGCTAAATCTCAACAAAGGATATTAGTAATCCCTAGGGTGGTGATATCACCCCTTGTTCAGATATGATATAATTAACAAATAAAGGGCATCTCTAATCTAGCAGATGATCATGAGCATACATATATACATAATGAAACAAGATAATATGAAAATGAAACTACAACTATGCTAACATGATATGCATATGGTATATACAATGGATGCAAATTCCTACCTATTCTACCTTATCTGTACTTACCTGTCAAATGCTAGGTATAAGCATACAACTAGTACAACCACGCTAGAAATGTATCATAACACCTCCCTTTGTGCTCCATCATAAACCAAAACAATGACAAGTTAAGCACAAAATAAACATGAGTTAGAGCATGCATTATATCATAAGAAGTCGTAAATCCTATCTCATGGAGGCGGGAGGGAGGGACAAAATCATGCCAAGTCACCCTTCCAAAAAATTGATCAATCAATCTCAAAAAAGGATCATGAGAGGTCAAGGATTCAAAATGATAGCTCAAAGAGTCTGAGGGTTGACTACCTTAGACGTCACCACTCCCTGGGGTTTGAGAAGGAATTAACAAGAACTTAGAGGGAAACTGAGAACTTCTGAGGGGAAAGCTGAAAGATTGAGATAATAAACTTCTTAAGGCATTCAACCTCCCCTTGAATTCTAACATGAATTTTTTCCCTAAAGAAAACTTGAAATAAGAGACACGTTCCCCAATTGAATCCTTAGTGACAAAACTAGGTAAAGCAATCAGAGGGAGCTGGACAACCTTGTCACAAGTATCCTACTTTGGGCAAGCAACGTCCTCACCTTTATCAAAATTTGAGCACAACGATGATTGATAATATTCTTTATAGAATAAATCCAAGTGCTCAAAGGAATACTCATCAAAATCCTCAAGGTATGACCAAAAATCATCAGGGGAACATTGCAATGGGTCATCCTTGGGTGCTTGAAAAACCTCTATAATTATATCATCATCTTGTTGCCAAACGTCAAAATTGTTAGGACCATCATATGATTGTTGTAAAGGAAACATTTGAAGATGTTATTCCATATCATAAATGGGATCCTCATTAGAACCAATCACATCCCACTTACATTTTCCAACATGTATGAACTCATCAATATTATCAACCATGTCACTACCTTTATCATAACATGAAGGATTTAATGCATCCAAGGGCTCCTCTAATACTTTTTTACTTTCCAAATCATAAAATAAAGCATCATCAAAATCTTGGAAAGTGAAATAACTTACCATGTTCACTTCTTGATGTGCATAGGCATCAAAAGCTTGGATGAATTCATCAAATGGAATAACATCCAGTACATCATCCCCGAGACTCGTCTCTTCAATCATCTTTTCACCTTCATCAGAAAATGAAGGACCCAGCTCTTCCAAGGGTTCCTTTACTTCTTCACCTTTTGAATCATAGAACAAAGTGTCATCAAAATCCTGGAAAGGAAAATGATTCACCTCATTATATTTGTCTTGTGCAGGAGATATAGGATATTGCTGAGCTTCATCAGACGATGGAGCAAATACTAGTGCTTCATCCTCATAACTCACTTCTTTAGCCAAGTCTTTACTGTATTCTATTGAATCATGGGAAAAATCTTGCTCCTCTTCAAGGGTTTGAAAAACTTCTTCTTAAATCTCTCCTTTCATATCAGAGGGTTCTTGGTATCGAGTATGGTACACATCCATGAGATCTTCCACAATCTTAGTGGTGAATCCTTCGTCCTCTAGGGCTATTGCAAGATTTTGAAGGGAATATTCATATGTTTGGCATTGTGGTTTCACAAACTCAATAAACCTACTGACGACGTCTACGAAAGATGATATACCCTTATCTTCACAAAAAACCTTAATCCATCCTTGCAAAAAGGACAAAAAGGGATAGTATGAACAATTTTACCTGAACATCCTCGCCTTTAAATTTTATCTCACTTATATACTTCAAGAATTCTACAATGTGAGTAATTGGGAGGCCTACGAATATTGGAGAGTTGTTTAACCATTTTATATCAAGATAATGCAGGTATCCATGAAAAATTTCAAAATCAATAGTCAGATACACTTGTTTCCAGGTCGCCATGATCCCATATCTTGGAAATATCACAAAGTTGAGAGTAAGGTGGCACCTTGGAAAATGTTAGTGGAGTCGCCAAATATCCTCTTAAGGATTATCAGAGGGAGTGAGGGAATCACCTTCAGTGGATTCGCCAGGTAAGCTTCGTAAGATGAAGTCTTTGAGGGAAAGGCTTACCGAAAAAGTGTCGCTGAGGAATAATGACTCAGTGTTCCCCAACAACGACGCCAAAAATGTTATCATGCAATCTGTACTTGCCCAAATCCCAAGGCAAGTAAGGGAGATTTCCATAAAAAACATGATATCCTATCACTGTCACCTTAATAGGAAATCCCCACTTTTTAGGGATAAGCAGGGTCTATCCTAGGGGAGGCATCCTTGGTAACCTAAAGGGCTGAAAAATTAGGGTTATGGTCAAGATATATTCCCCCCTCTCACTAGTTACCAAAGTCACTAAGTCTATGTCTAAAACTTGAGGTTAATGAAGTGCTTGATGTACCTACCCTGAACAAGACAATATAGCATGCATATACAATAATTCCAAGTACAAATACAATAATAACACCTCAATAGACAATGGATAGTGAAAATAAGTGCTAGCTGATATAAAATTGCAGCAGTTAATAAGTTTACAACAACTATTAGTAAATTGTAACAATTGCAATACAAGCTCTTCAGAATTGCTTGAAAAGACAGTGAAAAGATATCATTTACTAAGTATAATGATAATCAAATGTCATAAGCATCTTCTGAAGTGTTTAGCTAGCATTCAAAGTCAATTATGTAGAAATTTTGCTGCAACTAAATCGATGTAGAAAACATTTATAACACCAGCAAGAAAGTTAGCAATCTAGGATACATTACTGTTAGATTTAATTAGTAATAGCTTAAGTGAATAGTGTTTGAGTGTTTGATCAACTTTCCAACAAAAGAGAGACAATGGACTAGTGCCTTTAGGGTTTATGGAGTCAATTATATCAACACATTAACTTGGAGAGACAACAATGATTATACTTGTCTAAAAGATAACAAGGTAGAAGCTTGAGAAGTAGTACCTTAAGTTCTCAAGCACCGAGCCTCAAAGAGAAGGTTAAACTAGGGTGTAGGCACTTCTAGCCCCTAGTGATTTCTCCTATCCTCAGACTCTTGAAAAATATTTAATGCAATAAGAACTAGACACAGCTTCTAAGTTCTAGCACATTAGGGACCTAGAAGTTTGTTTAGACAAGATCTTCTTAAGCAAAACTAGCAAAATAAAGAGCAAGAAAGAAGCACCTTATGTTTCTTACTCCTAGGGTTTCAAGCAAGTAATTTCATAATCTTACATATGAAAAAGTAAACATACCATGGACATTTATCATGAAATGAAAATTGCATATTTACTTACTTCACCAAGAATAATCAAACACAAAAACCCTAGATTTGCCAAAATTTCACCAAGAAATGATCCAAAATGCATCCAAAATAGCCTCCAAGAAAGTGTTCCTTGGTAATTTCAGCCAATAACCCCTCTTGTGAGAAAATTTCAGTCCTCCCTCTTGTGAGAGGTGAGTTGTGTTGTAAAAATGAGAGTAATTTATGTTTATTTATACAAAATTTTGACCTTTAATTAATTTTTAGGTCAAAATAAGGCTGACCTGGCCAATTTACAATAAAATTTAATTTTGACATAATAAAATTAATTAGCATCTAAAGACACCTCCAAGGGTGATGTCATGCCCTTCTAGGGTGACGTTGAGGCCTAAAGGTGGAATGTTGAGCCTAAAATATAGGGCGCTTGGCCTCCAGAGGCCCTAGATGATGCCCACACGTGCCACTAGGCTCATAAATGCCTCCAAAATGAAAACCCTAGCTCTGGATGACATCTAGGGTCACGATGGTGACCTCCAAGGCCCTCAAGGGACAACGTCCATGTGGAAGAGCAAGGTTTCCCTGGGTCTAGGTTTTCCAGGGTGCCTCCAAAGGCAACACCTTTTTTTTTTCCCGGTGCAAATCTTCAATTTCTTCTTACCCCTGGTTGGGGTTGCAACATCCATATGTGGGATTTAATCACTAATGAAGGTCAGAGCTAATAATTCCCTCATGTTTACCTGTCCACTAGGAAAGGTCCTACAACAACAACAAGTATTCCCTCCAGGGGTTCATAAGTCACAGGGATCATAACATGTAAATCACATCCAATAATTAAATTACCCAAACATGTGCATCAAACCCCCCCTTAACCTAGACAAATGCTCAAAGACATTATGCAACTTGACAAGTTAGGTTTGGAGAAGGTATGAAGGTGTCCTATTGGGCTAACCTCTCTTAAGTTTGGGGTGTTTCCCAGGTGGGATCTAATCCAAGTCATGTAAGTGCATGGGGTGGCATAGGGTAAGTATTTGGGCACGGGGTGCATGTAATAACAAGGAAATGTAAAGTCTTCATTGTGGGTGCCTTTGTAGAGGGAATGTTTCACCTTGTCATAAATGCAATTGTTTCCTAGCCCATTCATTTCCTTTTATTCTTATCTTTATTTCTTTTGATATTTTGTTTTTATGCTTCAAGGGAATAGTTGAGGGCCACTGTCTTGGCTTGATGACCAGAGGTGACAGCGTTATCCACAATCATTTCACGGAAATGAGAAGGCTGTTTTGTGATGAGACCCCCTTTCTCTTAGATATGCCACCAAGAGCCACTACCATGATTTTGTGACCAGATAGGTGGTAGTGTCATACCGCTACATGCCCATGGTCATAATAGGTCGGCTCATGATGAGACCTCCTATCTATCAACTAGTACCTTGAGTGTTTATGTATCTTATGGGTCCCCTTTTCTTACTGAGAAGATTTTCACTGATTTATCGAGGATCCCTAGGAGAAGCATATCAAAGGTTTCAATATTAGATTTTAACTCTTGCCAGCTACTTTTAGCCTCTGGGCATTTTTCCCCTTCTTCCTACAAGGTAAGATACAACCCTTCTTAGCGTAGCCAATCCCAATGCCCAAACAAGGATAGGGGAAATGGAAGGAATAAAGATGGAAAGTGGTAAGTATGGAGGGAACATACGATGACTTTTCACAGACCCACCCAATAGCAACCCATCCTAAAGGGAAACCAACTTACTAGGGCACCGTGTTACCCTTCTAGGTATAAACGAGGCAAAGAGCATAATTTCCAAGCAAACGTCATGAAATGAAGAAGGATTCAATACAACATATTCAAGTACTTCAAAAATCAAAGTGATACAAACCATGATACCTAGACTCATTAGCTCATGGAGCAAGACCCACCGCTACTTCAAGACCAGGATGGCGGGATGGGTACTGCTGCTGGTGATGAATGGACTGCACTGAAGAAAAGAGGGGCCCTCTGGGGCCATGCTCAAGTCGTATGGCTCTTGGTAATCCATGTATAGAACCTGTGGGCCTCGAGACATGATCTCCTTAGTTATCCCTAGGCTAGGGGATAACACAACCATTGATCACCTTATCACCATTAGAGTAATTTATTAGAATTGTAGAGACATTACAGATCTCATTTGTTGTTTTGTTGCTTTTAAAAAAGCCTTCGACATTGTGCCTAGGGATGATCTATGGAAAAGACTGGAAGAAATAAGTATCCCTCTCAAGTATCGTAGGGTTGTGATTAGGTTCTACGAAAATATTATTTCTATGATGTAATCTAATAACGAATGATTGATGCACATTAATTGTAATAATGGTGTTGAGCAAGGGTGCATCCTTTCTCCCACCTTTTCTAGCATCTATATTGATAAAATCGAGCAATGTTTAAAAGAGGAGGTATGCATTGGTATTAAAATGGTTGAAATCACTATCCTTCTTTTATTCATTGATGATATTGTTCTTCTTGCAGAAAATATTGATGATATTCATGAACATCTCAATTTTCTCCAACAATTTTGTAAAAATTATGAGCTTACCATTAATATTAATAAAAATAAGGCTATGATAATTAGATCTAAGAAAATAATTTATCCTCCAATTTGAATGGTAATAACACCCTTCAAGTGACAGACCAATTTTATAAATACTTAGGCATCAATTTCATTTTCCATTTAAACTATAGAGATAGTGTTGAGAAGAGAATCATTGAAGGTTGGAAAGCTTAATAATATGGTCTTGAAAACATATATAGAAATGTTGAGCTTTAGGATTGGGATAAGAAAAAAATCATGCTCAATACTTTAGTTATCCTAATGTTCTATATTGTTGTGAAGTCTTCTTATGAAATCTCTCGAGAGACTCAGAATAAAATTGAGCAAATCCAAAAACATTTTATATTCTATAACTTTAAAATCAAATGCACCACTCACCCCATTCTCTTGATTGAAGCAAGATGCATTTTTTTGGAATTTGTTGGCACAGGGGCAGACCCAAGGTTCAACTCTACAACGATGCACCAACAAAACCCTAACTACCAGCACTTTCGGAAACACCTACGAAGCAGATGAAATCTCACTCGAGGTGGAGGCAGGGGTGTTTGCAGGTTTCCAGTGTCTACAACCTTAGCTGGGACACAGATATGTGATTGTAACACCTTAACATATTACTTAGCAGTTACAGTTCGTTAATATTTAGCCTTATTTTACAGCGCAGCTAAACCCTAACAACATATCATCATAGTATTTATACAGATCCAATAGATTCAAGTACTAAGCATACCAACATAGATAAGATCTAGCATTTATTCACATTATTCAACACTAAGATACCATATTATATCCTTCCAAGCATACATAACTGCACTAAGCATTCAATCACATAGACACGAGAACAACCATAAAGCACATAGAAATCACAACGCATGATATACGTGGTTCACCCCCACCCTGGGGCTACGTCCACCAACTGTTCTTCTTTATTTGTTTTTGTCAATCTTCTACATGCACAGAGCCATGATATGTTACTCCACAGAGGACATGAGATCTATGCACCTTGCTAGATCCTCCTTCCCTGAATTACAGCACAAAGCCTTCCACAGTCTCTTACAATCACTTGCACTTAGCTCTGCAAGTCTCGCACAATATGCACAAAGAAATTACAATTACTAGTTGCACATAGAAATTAACACTTATCACTTAGCATCACATACTTGTCCCTCTTTTGATCACATAAATCGAACTACTTCCTAAATCGCCTAGCTTTCTATTTATACATTACAAAATGGGCCTAAACATGGGTAAACCCATGGGCCGACATCCCCATTCCCGTTACATAGCCCAAAACCCAAAAATCCCTAAAAAGGGGCCGATATCCTGCGATCTATGCTTCGACTTGCACTCCATCTTCAACATCCTGTCGAAGTCCCAAAAGTCGGTCAAACATGACCAAGGATCCTCAAAACTTGTTCAAGGGCCAACAGGCCCCCAACACTCACCTGTGACTCGTCCAGAGTCACTCTCATTTGGGTAGTTGTGCTTCAAAATCCTCAATCTTAGATCGAGCTGCTTCAACCTGTTGCTGCGCCAGGGCCTCCTACTCAATGAACTCTTGGATGACTGCTTCGTTGATAGGTCCCTCTAAATGTTGTTCGACTGCAGCGACTACTTGTTCCAATTCTCTGCCTTGGCCTTCCATCTCCTCAAATAGTTGGCAAGCTTTGTCCTGGACTGGTTGGAGCCTTTGAGTCAATTCCATGACTTTGCTCTGAATGGTGTGGACCTGCTATTGAGTAGTGCGATGTTCTTGGGATTGCTTCATCCTTTCAACTGCTGAAAGGAGCTTCAACTGCGCCTGTACTGTTGCTGCTTGCTTCTTTTCCTCCTGGATCTATGACTCTAGTACCTTCATCTCAGTATCTTCAGTGAGTCGCTCATAATTATGTGCGCTGCGAGCACTTAGATGTTTACATTCTAGATAAAATTATTTGATCCTCTCGACTGTGCTCTGGGAAGTGGCTTCTCTTTGATCTTGAACGTCCTGCGGGGTACTTAGAACTATTCATAGCTCGAGGTCTGTGATTCTCTGTTGAAGATGTTGGATAGCTTTTGCAAGATTCTCTACTTGATGTTCTATTGGGTCTTCCTCCTTTTTCTCTAAGCCTGTCACAGAGTGAAGTGCTCTGTTGACTGCTTCTTTTACTCCTACCTGCTCTGCGAGTAACTGCTCTTTCTCTTGCTAGATCTGCGCTTTCTCTTCTTCAAGCCTAGTTTGGAGGGTAGTCTTCTCTTGCTGCGCAACTTGGCATTGCTCTATAACTACTTTTTGTACTTTCTTTAGGGCCTCTGTGGCCTGTTCGATTTCTTCTTGTGTGCGATGAAGGCGAGCTTCTGTTGCATTAGCTAGTCTATAGAGTTGGGTAGGCTCATCTCCCAACTCATGTTCTTCTGATGGTGGGGGTGCAGTGGATACCGCGCGATTGGATTGAAGGGCTTGTTGTACCCCTCTGAGTTCAACCTCGATTCTATCATACATCTCCTCCTGCTTGGCTTCATGTTTCTGCAAGATGTCCTGCAAGGCATCTGCTATAGCGATGATGATAAATTCGAAGTCATCTACAGTGAGCATAGTCTGCATCTTAGTCAAGGTGGCTCTAGATTTATTTCGGGAAGTGGGTTTCATGGGATAAACCTTCCTTTTGTTCAAGGGATTAACCTCATTAGCAGGGTCCCTAGGCGGTGTTACTTTGCCTTGCTTCTGCTGGTCCTCTTTTCCATTTGTCTCTTCTACTTCATCATCACCCCCTCGTCTAGGTGATACTGAAGCAGTTCCTTTTGATGCACTGCTCAACCTCTGGACTTGTTCAGTCTTCTTCATTCTGCTGGGTCCAGGAAGATCCTTTGCTTCATGAGTGGTCTCAGAGCTTCCGATTAGTTCAGGGTTTAACATTTCTGTGGGGTCTGTGGGGATGAGGAGTTATGCAGACCAGTCCTTGGTGATATCTTCAAGGTCCTCCTCTTTGAGCTTGTAGTACGATTGAAGCTCTTCTTTGTGCTCATCTGTGCACGCGGTGATATAAATGAAGTGTTGATTTGCGTGGAACTTCATGAGGGGTCAGAATCGATGCAGGGTGTTCAACGTCACGCGAGGGACAACTTTGATAGACCTCTTCAGTTGGAGATAATAGGTATGAAAGACCGCGTTCGACTGCCACTATTTTCCCATATCACTCGAGTACTAGAGCATGGTGAACTTCGCAGCAAGCGACTCAAATGGCTCAATGTCTAGGAAGGTCGCACCTTCTGGAATTTCCCAAGTGGTAAATGCGATGAGGATCAGGAGCCAGCTAAAGTGGAAATCATAGCCCTGATCCTGAGCTTCACAACAATCTAAGTCCAGCTGGTTGACCAAGTACTTCACCCAGTTCATCTGGAGTCCTTCTACACATTTCCCGTCTAGGTCAACAACGAACCATGTGACTTGAGTAGGTCGGTTCTTCCTCACTAGCTTCTCTGCGATCAACTGACAGGCCAGGCGCATTGCGCCATTCTGGATGGAAGCTACCTTATAGCCTCGCATTCCATTTTCTACATTGCCATAAGTTTCCTTAATTCTTTGTGCCAGGGCGTGGTCAGAAGCCTTCCCTGGGTAGAAGTCTTGCGGGTCAGGTCCTTGCATGCTTAATCTGGTGATCCTATGGATCAATGTCGGATGGATTGTGATGCGTCTATCTAGCCATAGATAATCACCATGGTAACATAAGAGCAGGATCTTAACACACGCATTAACCTTCTAGTGCCTTCCAAAGTGTGGGATCTTCATCACATTCAAGAGGGTCGACTGTGCGAGGTTCATAGTCCATGGCTGGGGGATTATTTTCGAGTTCTGCCCCTTCGTCCTGGTCAGATACTTGTAAGGAGAAAGCATGCTGTAATTCTTCCAGTCACCTAGGTTGAAGTCACTAAACTTCAATGTCGCGATCTTATCTTGCTGCATTCTGACTGCACGTATCCCCTTCGGGAGGTACGCAGTAACCATTGTGTAATCAAAGTCCCTCGGGACACTGTCACAACTCACCACGTCGGCCAAAGGCGGGATGTAGTCGGGTAAGATGGTCAAGATTAACTTCACATTTTCTAGATCATCTCGGTGCTTGGTTATCTTCTCTGCTGCCGTTCGGGATGGTCCGGATCCACGAGAAGTCGGCGGAGAGGCTTGCACTCCTCGCATCGATGAAGCTTGAACTTCTGTGGACATCACTCTCTCGGCCGTCATATCAATTAAAATTTCCTCGACTGACTTCTCCACAACGTTGAGCTCATCCGACATGCACGCTCTTGATCGAAAAACTCAGGTGGATGGATGAGTGCTCAAAGCAATAAAATATGTTTCAATCTTACTAAGCACAAAGCGGTAGCAATGGGTTCTCTTGTTAGCTCTGATACAATTCACAATAGTTTTCTTGGTGCAATAATCAACAGACTAAGTAGACACGATGTAATAGATCTCTCGAACGGATAAGAAGTTTTCCATCAATGCAGTTATGTCCGTCGCGGCATGGTCCCAATGGTCCAATGGAGAGGTTTTTGGTCATAACTATTGTTCTAACCATTCTGGAATGTCAGTCCAATGGTTATAATGCTTCCAACAGTCATATCGCTTCACCATGGTGAAGTTCCATGGGGAGTTGTTTTGATATCCCGACGAAGTTCCAATTTTGCAAATCTTCCTTCCATGAAGTTCCCTCTGGGCCCTTCTATAACTTTTCGACCTTTTCTCTCTTCTTACTAAGTTTTCTATCCTTCTTCCCGGTGATCTTTGTCTCAGTATTCCTCTTTCCATTTCGAGTCTTGTATTCTTTTGGCATAGTAGCTTCACATTGTTGAGATTCTTTCATAGGATTAGAGAGTAATACTGCTTCTCTATCTGGGGTAGGTGCTCTTCTTGTGTGTGAATCTTCTTGTGTTCTTTCAACTTCATGATCAAAGTTTTTGGTTATAAGTAGCTTCGATCTGTTCTCCTGTTTAGCAATCAAGTGTGCTACCCTCCTAGTCATGAAATCTTTTAATTCCTTCTTTTTCTATTCTAGGGCCTCCTCTTCTTTTATTTTGTTCTGATCTTTCTCGATCTAGGTTTTTCCTAATAACATAGTAAATGGAGCATTGTTATCAATGAATCTAACAACCTCAAAATCTTCCTCTGTTGAAGCTCCATGAGCACTCATAGATACCTGGGTGAGTCTTCCACATAGGGTTATTAGCTTTCCCCTGAATATTCCTATTCCTCCCAATGAAGGAATCATATCAGGATTTTCTAAAGCTTCCCAAGTTCTTTTTGTCATGACATTTACCTGTGTTTCCTCATCCAAAATAGTCTATGTCAAAGTCTCCTATTCTTGCTTCTATGTATTCTTTTTCTTTGAATATCTCTGATAAGTTGATATCTCTGTGATCATTTAGGGCTTCTTTCATTTGCAATAGTACAGTCTCTGATTATGTACGGGGTTCTACCATGGTCTCAGTTTCGTGACCTTCCTCAAGGTTTTCTTGTCTCATATTCATTCTGTCAAGCTTAGCAATCATTCTAGGGAAATCTAAAACTTCATGGTCCATAGATTTACAACAAAGACAACTAGGTATTCTTCCAGGGCATTCCTTAACAAGATGTCTTGGTCTTCTGCAACTGTAACAAAGGGTTAATCCTCTTTTTTTCTTAGATGATTCCCATCCTTTCTTGTACTGTGCACTAGGATCATAGTAGCTAACCTGCAAAAAAATCTTTCTAGGATCCTGCATCCATTTGTTAGTCCAAACATTCTTTCTATGCATAGGAATATCTTTCATTATTTCTATCAAATCTACTCATATCAAACCTTATCTCTCCTAGTTGTGCTCTATTTTTTAGACTAGGATAACATTTATCAAACATACTCAGATTCATACTCTTGAAACAAAAATTTCCACTAATCTTACTTTCAGTAGAGCATAAAGCTTCTAGATCTAAAACTTTTCACTATTCTTACCTTTAAAGCTTCCAGATCTAAAATTTTTCACTATTCTTACTTTTAACAGAGCACAAAGCTTCAATATATTACCTCTTTTCTTCGGATTTGACTTCTCTTCTTAGCACAAAGATTTTACAGGTCAAGTAGAATACTGTGTACTAAGGCAATAGATCTACGCACAAAGATTTCTTTCTTTCCTTCAGTTCCCAACAATCACAGTTTCAGGTCCCAACAACATAACCATTTGTTGGCATAGGGGCAGACCTAGGGTTCAATGCTACAACAACGCACCAACAAAACCCTAACTACCGACCCTTTCAGCAACACCTGCGAAGAAGATGAAGTCTCACTCGAGGTAGAGGCAAGGGTGGTTGCAGGACTCTAGTGTCTGCAACCTTAGCTAGGACACAGATCTATGATTGTAACACCTTAACATAACACTTAGTCATTACAGTTCATTAATATTCAACCTTAGTTTACAGTGCAACTAAACCCTAACAATAGATCAGCGCAGTATTTATACAGATCCAATAGATTCAAGTACTAAGCATACCAACATAGATCAAATCTAGCATTTATTCACATTATTCAGTGCTAAGATACCATATTAGATCCTTCTAAGCATACATCAGTGCATTATGCATTCAATCAAATAGACACAAGAACAACCATAAAGCACATAGTAATCACAATGTAGGATATACGTGGTTCACCCCCACTCTGGGGCTACGTCCACCAACTGTTCTTCTTTATTTCTTTCTCTCAATATTCTACATGCACAGAGCCATGATATCTTACTCCGCAGAAGACAGGAGATATTCGCACCTCGCTAGATCCTCCTTCCCTGAATTACAACACAAAGCCTTCCACAGTCTCTTGCAATCACTTGCAATAACTTGCACTTAGCTCTGCAAGTCTCACACAATATGCACAAAGCAATTACAATTACCAGCTGCACTTAGCAATTAACACTTAACACTTAGCATCACATACTTGTCCCTCCTTCGATCACGTAGATCGAACTACTTCCTACATCGCCTAGCTTTCTATTTATACATTACAAAATGGGCCTAAACATGGGTAAACCCATGGGCCGACATCCCCATTCCTGTTACATAGACCAAAACTCAAAAATCCCTAAAAAGGGGTCGAGATCCTGCGATCTCTGCTTTGACTTGTGCTCCATCTTCGACAGCCTTTCAAAGTCCCAAAAGTAGGTCAAACATGACCAAGGATCCTCAAAACTTGGTCAATTGCCAACATAATCCAAAACCACGATTAGAAATTTAGAATATATTAAGCATAAATTACTCAAGCTCTCAAGGATAGGATCCATGTTATTGCTTCTATTTTGAACAATAGCGACCATGATATCAACATAAGGTGGGATAGAGTTTTTGAGGCCTCGTTTAACTATTGAAACATAAAAGATGACCATCAAATTAATCATATCAATAAACATAAAATATTGCATTTTTATGAAGTTTAAAGATAAGACCTAGAATGATAATGAAATCATTAATAAGAGGAAGTTGAAATACTACAAAAAAGTTATCGAATCTCAATCAAAACTATTTTTCCAATAATACAAAATAAAAAAATTAAATTGATATTCTTAAGATCAGGACAAATGCTCATGACCTCCATAGTGAAATTGGGCACTGGACTAACCCAAAAACACTTTAGGAAGATGGAATCTATACAATTTATGATACAAAGGAAGTTGAGGGTGAACACTCATTCCTTTAACGTGCTTTACCTTTAATGATATAGGAAATAAATTTACCCATTTTCATATCTTAATTACTCTTGAGGATCTCTTGAATTACGAAAACCATAAGGAACCTAATAATTTCGTTTCCATTATGTTCAAATATAAAAATGATATTTCAAACAATATTTTATAAAATTATTTTATTTGTCCAATACATCTTATTGGTCTTAGGAAATGGTAAACATCATCAATTTAACAATTTTTAGAGATAAATTTCCTTATCTTTAACCTTTTACATTTAAATATTGTTGTCATTGATTTTTTTTCCAAGGAAAATATCATATTTTTATTTGAGATGAACCAAAACACATTCTTCACATGCGAACAACACTACAAAAAATATTTTGATTCAAAACTTTTCTGGCATCCAACTGTTCAGTACAAAAGACCTCATGAGCATGGACATACCTTATAGAGACATGCATTTCTTTCAAAAATAGAAGACTAGACAAATAAATAGGTGATGATCTCTTAACAGAACCAAGGCATATGAAAGACAATATGTATACAGTTACAACCATCCAATAAGATTTGAGAATTAAAACACTGCTATAACACCTATCTTTTTGTTTGTAAGAGAACCATTTCTATATTCTTCTAGAATGAAAGTATTCTCCTCCAAGACTAAAACAACTTTAGAAAGGACATTGACTTCCATATTCTATTCTCTGTATATATGCTCAAAGTTGACATGTTGGGAAAAATGTAGCCAATGTTTTTAGCTAAAAAGCTAGTGGTTGTAGAAAATTACTAAAAATTTGCTCAATTCTTTTCATCCAATGGATAGATAGCAATGAGTCTCCCATTATCTTAATAGAAGTAACATGATTTTGTAAATCAAATTTAAGAAGAAAAAATAGAGAATTTAGCTCACCTACATTGTTGGAACCTCTTCCATAGTGAGCTTTGAACTTCAAGACACAAGAGTTTTAAAGGTAAAGAGAGAATCCTAGACCCGCCATCAATTCTAGACCCCTTCAAGCACCATCAAAATAGGGATAAGATTTGGATCAATCCAAGTGCAGTACCTTAGAAATCTTGGGTACCTTCTGAATGCCATCGGAAGTGAAAAAACGTACGAGCGACAAAACCTATGTAGATGTTTGAAAGGTAGGGGAAAATTTGTCCTGGAAGGTGGCACTATTTTGAGAGAACCAAATCCCCCATAGAGCTAGGTATGGTAGTTCCCTCCAATTTTTGAGTCCCATTATTGTATACCACTTCTGTAAACAATTCTCCAAAGTAAGACCTCTCCAAAGGGATTGAAGACTTGTGAGATTTTCCAAATTAGCTAGACTTGAGAAGAGTAATGATAATGAATGAAAAGATGTTCAGTAGTTTCATCACTCTCCCTACACAATAAAATAATATTAGGACCTACCTTGTCTCTTTTTAATAACTGGCTCCAAGTCAACACATTCCCATAACAACTTGGATTTGGTAGGGGTTGTGTTCTTCCATAACTTCCTCCACCACCAATGTGGATTCTCCACAACTTGATCAATCAAAGATCGATACTGTAGCTTTGCAGAGTAGTTTCCTCCAGATTCATTGAAGATCCAAACTAGGATGTCCCTCTCTAAGTTCAGTGTGATATGGGACCTAGTTAATTTAGTAATGAAAGTGTTCTAGATAGGCACATTTGCCTCAACCAAACCAAGGTCTTCGACTAAGGCCCACCCTTGTTGCCAAGAGGTAGTAGGCTCAGGCATTGCAATTGAATTTAAATTGAATCTCCCAAGTTTGGAAGATGCTGCACAATAACATCTGGTAGGAAGATGTTATGGTTACACCCCATAATTATTGTCAATGATTTATTTGAATGAAGGAATACTATTTTTTTTTCAATATTTCATATTTGTTTCCTTTTACATCTCTATGATATATAATTTATATTCATAAATTATGAGTTTAAAAAATATTTGATTTAATTATTTCAACATAAGGAGAATTTTTGCAATTAAAAAAAAACATTAAGTAATATTCTCTATTTTTTATATTTTCTAAATTTTTTTATTTTTTATTTTGAAAAAGTATTTTATTAAACTATTTTTTAATAAAAAAATTGAAGTTTATCTTCATCATTTTTTTTATTTTTTATTTTGAAAAAGTATTTTATTAAATTATTTTTTAATAAAAAAATTGAAGTTTATCTTCATCACAAGTTCAAGTGGAATTATAATATGGAAATAATGATGAATAGAAATTGAAAACCTATTTTAATCTTGAATAATTATAAAAAATCAAATTTTTATTGTGGAAAAAAAGAAGGTCCTTTTAGATATGCTTGTTACTCCAATGATTTTATACAGTAGTGCTTTTTTGGAGGTTGGACTTCCACCCATTGAAAATGAGGCTATGATTAGGTGTTAATGAATGATTGCAAGCTAATCAACACTATTGATAGACTTCCTAGCATTATTTCAAATAGCAATGAAAGTCACTTAAAACTTAAGTGATAATGGACTAATGATATGAATTATTGGCTTAACTAAAGGATAAATGAAGAGGTCTCTCGTCATAACGTTGATACCATTAAAAGTACCATCATGACTAACTTAAAGAGAAGTTGTGGTGCAATGAACATATTGAGAAAGATAATGTACTATAAAGAAATCATAAACCCCAAACTTAAAATCAAAATAACCTTTTTATTACAGATACCTTAAAACAAAAATCTGATAATACTTAATTAAGAACAAACTTTCATCAATTTCATAGTGAAACTAGATGCTTAACTAAACCTAAAATACCATAAGAGGAAAAGACTATATAATATTTTTAATACTAAAAAAATGTAGAAGATGGGAAATCTTTTAATTCTTAATTTAAACCCGTGGTAACTAAAAATTGAAAAAAAGAGCTATTAAAAAACTCCTTTCTAACTTTTTTATCATAAAAAAAAATGTTAAAATATATTAATTAATTTCTATTTTTTTTAACTTTTTATCATAAAAAATATGTTAAAATATATTAATTAATTTTTATTTTTTAAGTGTAGATTAAAAGTTGATTTTTAATAAAAAAAATGTTAAAATATATTAATTAATTTCTATTTTTTCTAACTTTTTATCATAAAAAATAAAAAATATATTAATTAATTTTTATTTTTTTAAGTGTAGATTAAAAGTTGATTTTTAATAAATGGTAATGATTATCATTATCGATTAATTAAGAAAAACATAGTAAACAAAAATATTAAATATTAAATTTATTTTAATAGTTTTTAATCAAATTTTTATAATTTATTATTATTATTATAAATTTAAAATATTTTAAAATTGTTATTCAAAACACTTTGACGTTGTTCAAAGAAAGATTTTATTAAAAAGTTTTAATTTTTAATTTTTGTTTTTAAACTACAAAAGATTAAAATTAATTTATAGTAATTAGTAATCATTGTTATTATCTATTAAAAAATATTATTTTTTTGTTTGTTAGAAATGTGTCATTATCTGTTAAAAAATATTAATCTTTTTTGTTTTTTAGAAACGCTTGTTACTTGCAGGGTTAAGATTTCAACTGTAATGCTTCCTTCGTTACGACTACAAGCGAAGCATAAAGTGCAAGTTTTTTTTTTTTTTGAAACAAGATGACAACGATGATTACAACTAAACAACACCTCCAACGACGAGCACCACACCCGTAGAACAGACAACAAACAACTATGACTCCACGCACTGGCACAAGAGCAACTAGGAGAAACATGTGTAAAGTGACAAGGAGAAACAACTGCCCGCCCGACACGAACCCGACAACACCTACTAGCTAAAGGACAACATCCCCCATCCCGACACCACGGCCTCACGGCTAATAACTAGAACCTCTATGTGCGCAACCAACGCATGAAGGCAATAAAATCCAAGCACCACAACCACAACCACGAACCAACGCCCACAACAGGTAAAATAGACTCCGGCCAAGTTATCATTCGCCTCTATCCATTAGGGTGTGCCATGATCCCTCCATCAGGAATCATGCCATCCCCATGTGATAGGTGCGACAATAACCCTAGCACAACACAACCTATCTGGAACAAGGGCTCAAGATAATTCAACGCGCTAGGAGCCTAACGACTGACAAGAAGACTACACCTATGCCCCCAAGCAACAAGTCGACAGGACGTAGGTTGTTAAGGTCCTAACCCGCACATAGGTAGATCAATGTATTCAGATGTAATAAAGGTCAATATTAATAAGGCCTTTCAATAAAACAGAATAAGGCGGATGTAAGAAGACCTAATAGAAGCTTTCTCTTCTAGAAGGATCTTCCTCTAGATGCTTCTCTTAATAGACATATTTAGTATAAATAAGGGTCGAGGGTATGAAAACCCTAGCTTGGAGATTATTGTAACAGAGCATTTCTCGACTGGAGGTTGCCCCCTCGAAGAGGCCTGTGAACATTGATTTCTGAATCAAAATGCTATTTCAGTTGTTGCTCTCATATTATTTCTGTGTTATTGTGGATGATTATGCTGGTTATATTACTTTTATTCTGCCATTCCTAGCATTTATTTCTGTTCTGTGTATTTATTAGATCTGGTATCTTGTAAGTGGTATCAGAGCACTTTCCCTGGCAGAAATTGTGGGTATTTTTTTTTCCAGGGTAGAGACGTATTCCGGCGTCTTTAAGCCACAGAGATCTATCGTTGCGCGCATAAACCCGCAGTTGAGGGATTCATACACGTAGGAAATACAAGTGGTTCTTAAGCGCACATCTGTTGGCCACCCTTGTAACCCCTGTTGGTACCCCTTCGAGTGGTAGCGCATCAGACAACACTTGTGTATGGATTGACCTAGATTTCCTGAAGCCCTCTTTAGATAAACCTATCGGCCACCGGACTACTATAGTGTCACCGAGAACAACACTTGGGAAGATACTCTCTAGTACCTGGGTAGTCAGGTAGTACGACTAAGGGTACAGTCTATCCTTCTTAGTTAGTGCCCTGAGATATTGGGCCGAGTACTACTGTTGGACTCCGCACGTATATCAGAGAGCTATAGCACAGGGCAAACCCTTGTCTGTAGAACCCTTGAATACCTAACCCTTGGGGAACATAAACATAAACATACACAAATTAAACCGACGAGATCTATTGTCATGCATCTGTGTCCGGGTCGCCAAGTAAATACACATTTTTTTCTGGTTAAGAATTTGGGGATTTTAGCACTCCAGCATTCTTCAGACCGAAGTATAACCCCGCAGCTGTTAAAAAATAAATAAAAAAATATCTGGAAAATTTTTCACCATTATTTGAGATCTATTCCATTAGATTCATCTCTTCTCCCTTATCACATTCATCCATATCATTTTTCTGCAAAAATTTCTGACCCCGACCGCTCCCTTTTCAGTTCACCCATCCTCATGGCCCATACCCATAGCCACAAACTGGAGTCTCGCTTCAACACCTTGCAATCTAGTTTCCTCGAGACTCAACAAGAAGTGCAACAACTCAGTGCTACTATTGTCTCCCATGATACATCCATCAATACCACCATAAATGCATCCGTAAATGCATCCATGCAGTCCGCAATGGCGGAAGTCAAACACGAACTGACCACCCAGCTTGAATCTGTCTTTGCATCACTCTGCACCAAACTCAAGATCCCTACCGATGACTCTTTTCCTGATGCACATACAAAGACTGAAGGTGAAACTTCTTCCCATTCCTTTCAGCCCCATCACTTTCAACATGACATACGCCTTCTGCGGGTGGATGTAACCAAATTTGATGGCTCGGACCCCACTAGTTGGGTCACCCAAATGGAACATTATTTCTCTCTCTACAACATTACAGATGACTTGGCCAAACTTCGGTATGGTGTTCTCCATCTAGATCAAGAACGTTGGCAATGGTGGCAATGGAGAAAAACTTCCCGTCAAGGGTATATTGCTTGGACCCAATTTGTGATTGAGCTTTATGAACGCTTTGACACTAACACCAACCATTTGGGCCGTTTGACAAAATTGAAGCAATCAAGAACAATAGAAGACTTCATAGCTGCATTTGAGTGCCTGGCTTTTCGAACAAAGGGCATGACTGATGCTTTCTTTCGAGAGTGTTTTATCAGTGACCTCAAGGAGGAGATTTGGGCCCATGTCCTCATGGCTTGACCTATGACTTGGGTGGAGGCTACTAAAAAATCTAAAGAAGCACAACAAATTGTTTCCTCTCAAAATCGTAAGCCTTCCTTTATCCCTCGCCCTAAACCAGTAAACCCCACTACTCCCTCCACCCCATTAAAGATCCAAAAATTAACCAGGGATGAAATGGATGAACGCCAACTCAAAGGCCTCTGTTATAATTGTGATGACAAATATTTCCCAGGCCACAAATGTAAGGAACAAAATCTTTTTATGGCCATCTCTGAGGATATTCCAGAAGAGGATGTTGACACTCC